>JAKSZT010054334.1:59847235-59943815 GCA_026826555.1 Tolypeutes matacus
TACTCTCCCTCCTCCAGATACTCTCCCTCCTCCAGATACTCTCCCTCCTCCAGATACTCTCCCTCCTCCAGATACTCTCCCTCCTCCAGATACTCTCTCTCCTCCAGATACTCTTCATAAAAGTCTTCTCTGGAGAATTCTCCCTCCAAAAATTCATCATATAGTTCTATTTCATCATTTTCTTCCTCTGAATGTAGTGTCTGTGTGGAATGTTGGGAAGTTGTGCGAGGATAATTAGATGATGTTTCTGATGGTGACTTATTTTCAGCTGACATGTCAGAGAAACATTAAGCAGATGAAATCCTTCTGCAGCAGGCAAAGTCACTTCATCAATCTGGTAACCAAGAAAAAAAGGATTAAAATTCCAAGAGTCAGGAACAGCCTACTGCATACTTGTTTGAATCCATTTTTGCCTATTCTGATTGTTTGTTTCTTTCAATGGTCTTTGGAAGGCCCTTTGTGCATGCAGGCCACAGCAAGGTGACCCATGAAAAGGCACAAAGCGAGAACAGGGGCTTTACCCTCAAGGAGCTAGGTGGGGACACCACATCTGGGAGCAATGCCTTCGGAGTTATCAAAAACTATGAAGGCTGGAAAGTGATGGAATGAGCAGTGCTTAGTGATGTGGCCATCAGGGCAGACTTTGATTTAGTCATCAAGAAATATTTGTTGGTACAATTGCAAGCAAGAGAGTCCTATGCATTGGCCACATGAGACTGAAGCCCCCTCTCATTTAGAGGTGGAGTGGGCATCACCATCCCAGAGTCCTCAGGATTGGGGAATGAACTATGGACTAAAGTAGACTTACTAATATTCTACTATAGACTTTATTGTGATTCTAGCAATGGAAGAAATATCATTGATGTGGAGGCAGTGGCCACTGGAGGTTCTGAGGGTAAAGAGATGGAAAAATAGGTGTAATACGGGGGTATTTTTGGGACTTGGGAATAGTCCTGAATGACATTACAATGACAGAGACAGGTCATTATATATCTTGCCATAACCTACAGAGTCAAATGGGAGACAGTATAAACTACAATGTAAACTATAATCCATGCTTAGTGGCAATTCTCCAAAATGTGTCTATCAATTGCAATGAATGTACCACACTAATGAAAGATGATGCTAATGTGGGAAAATGTGGGAGGTGTGGGGAACAGGGCATATGGGAATTCCCTATATATTCTCTGTAATATTTATGTAATCTAAATATCTTTTTAAAAATAAAAAAAATGAAAAGACCAAAAAAAAAAAAAAAGAAAAAAAGAAATGTTTTTCAGTGTCATAAACACTGTCCTGTCCTCCAGGAGCTTGAAATCTGTGCAGAAAGACCCACCTAAATAGAATTTTTTTTAGGAGGTGCTGACATTTGAACCCAGGACCTCATACATGGGAAGTAGGTACTCACCCACTGGGCTATATCAGCTCCCAACAAAAGTTGGCTTTTTCATTTGTCTGTCTGTTTTTAGGAGGAGCCAGAGATCAAACCTGGGGCCTCATACTTGGGAAGCAAACTCTTAAACACTTGAGCTACATCCACTCTCCTAAATTGATTTTTTAAAACAAAGAGCTAAGCACAATGGAAGAGGGTGTTACAGAAATATGGGTTTGAGCTCTTGGTCAATTAAGATCCCTTGTAGTTGGGGTCCGGGGTCTGCCAAGCACATTATCATGGCTGCCACATACTGCCATCTTGGCCAGAAGCATGACCAACATGGGTTCTCTTGGCAAACTCTGTGGTAGGGGATGGTCTGAGCACAGCCTGCTGTACTTCCCTGGGGCCCACAAAGAAACCCTGTGCTTGGGACTGTGTTGGCCTGGTGCCTACCTTCTCGGATGTACCTTGAGGTAAAACTCATCCCTCAGTTCAAGAGGAACTTCTGGCACTTTCCATTTTGCCCGGAGCCTACGTAAACATTCACCGGAGACAGTTCTGGCTAAGGGTGTGCAGGTTTTACGACACCCGGTGCACACGCCTCCCCCACCCCCATAGTTTATCTCTTCCGGGCAGGGAGGGCGCGGATCCCTCCACGATGCATAAGCTGCAGGTAGAACGTCTCCCTGCGATGGCCCCAGAATGAGACCCGCTGGCCTGGGGGGACAGACACCGGCTGGTGAAGTTGACTTTGCTTTGTCTCTTCTCTATGTGAGTATAACACATAGAAAAAAAGTCGTGCTGTTATCGGCGACCCTGACGCTCATATTGGAGTGGGTTGGGACCCTAGGACTGCTGTTCTTGGTGGCGGGCCTTGCTATGCTCTTTGCTGTCCTCCATGCAGTGAGACCCCTGTCCTGGAGGTGGTAATAGGTGTCTCGCGTTCTGACCCGTAGGTTGGCAAAGGGAGTTGGATGCCGACTGTCCGATACACACACAAGAAGTTATTAAGGAATTTGTGGGTTTACAGAAAAATCATGCAGAAAATGCAGAGTTCTAATATACCTCCCCTTCACACGCACTTTTCCATATTATTCACACAGTGCGTTAGTGTGGTACCTTTGTTACAACTGCTGAAACAGCAGTGTTATAGTAATAAATTATACTATTAAATATAGTCTGTAGTTTGAATTAGGGTTCACTGTTTGTGTACAGACCTAAAATTTCCCCCTTTTAATTACATACAAATATATAATCAAGTGGCATTAAATTACATTTATAATGTTTAACTACCATCACCACCATCCATTACCAAAACTTTTCCATCACCCCAAACATATACCAATTAAGCATTAACTCCCCATTCTCTCTCCCCACCCAGTCCCTGGGAACATGTACTCGAATTTCTGACTCTATTAATTTGTTTATTGTGATTATTTCATATTAGTAAGACCATGCAATATTTGTCCTTCTGTGTCTGGCCTACTTCATTCAATATGATGTCTTCAAGGTTAATCCATGTTGTCACACGTATCAGTATGTCATTCCTTTTTATAGCTGAATAATATTCCATTGCATGTATAGACCACATTTTGTTTATCCATTTTTCAGTTGATGGGCACTTGGGTTGCTTCCATCTTTTGATAACTGTTGAATAATGCTGATATGAGCATCAGTGTGCAAATATCTGTTCTAGTCTCTGCTTTCAATTCTTTTGGGTATATACTTACAAGTGGCATTGCTGGATGATATGGTAATTCTATGTTCAACTCTCGGAGGAGCCACCAAACTGTTTTTCACAGCAGCTGCACCATTTTACATCCACCAACAATGAACGAATGTTCCTATTTCACCACATCCTCTCCAAGACTTGTTATTTTCTGTTTTGTTAATAGTAACCATTATAGTGGATGTGAAATGGTATCTCATTGTGGTTTTACTTGCATTTTCTTAATGGCTAACGATGTTGAATGTTCTTTCATATGCTTTTTTAGCCATTTAACTATCTTCTTTGGATAAATGTCTATCGAGTTTTTTTTTGTCTTTTTGTTGTTGAACTGTAGGATTTTAAAAATATATTCTGGATATTGAACCCTTATCAGATATGTGGTTTCCAAATGTTTTTTCCTACCTGTAGGTTATCTTTTTATTTTCATGATGAGGTACTGTTCATGAAGTGTAAAGTCTAAGAAACCATTTCTAAGACAAGGTGCATATAAACACTAATGATTTTTGCATGTTGATCTTGTATCATAGGTGCTGCTAGTTTTCCATTGAGAATATTGATGCACCATTTCCTTTTTTTTTTTTTTTTTTTTTTTTTAGCTTTAATGTTGGGAGGCTTTTGAGTACTGATTCAATCTCTTTCTTGTCTGCTGATATCTTATATTTCTTCTTGAGTCAGTGTAGGCAGTTTGTATGTTTCTAGGAATTTGTCCATTTCATCTAGGTTGTATAATTTGTTGGTGTATTAGTCAGCCAAAGGGATACTGATGCAAAATACCAGAAATCAGTTGTTCTTTATAAAGGGTATTTATTTGGAGTAGAAGTCCACAGTTACCAGGCCATAAAGCATAAGTTTCTTCCCTCACCAAAGTCCATTGCCATGTGTTGGAGCAAGATGGCTGCCGATGTTTGCCAGGGTTCAGGCTTCTTGGGTTCCTCTCTTCCCGGGGCTGTGTTTCTCTTCAAGCTTAGCTCCTCTGTTTCCTCCACAAGGTCAGCTGTAGACTATCAGGCGAATGGCTCCCTTCTCTTCCCCTGGGGCCTTCTGTCCAACATCAAAACTCCAACATCAAAACTGCTTCTCAAAAACTGCTCCCTCTGTCCTTTGCCATGCCTTTTATATTTGATTCCTCCACCCACTAAGGGGTGGGGCTCAATGCCCTATTGACGTGGCCCAGTCAATGCCCTAATCATAACTTAATCATTCCCAGATTAACAGATCAGTTTACAAGCATGATCCAATTATATTTTTGGAATTCATAATTACATCAAACTCCCAAATGGCTACAGTTGGTGTACTGTTGTTCATAGTATCCTCTTATAATCTTTTATATTTATGTGGGGTCAGTAGCAATGTCCCCCCTTTCATTTCTGATTTTAGTTATTCGTGTCCTCTCTGCTTTTCTTTGTCACTCCAGCTAAAGATTTGTCAATTTGATTGATCTTTTTAAGAGCCAAATTTTTGTTTTGTTGATTCTCTCTATTGTTGTTTGTTTGTTTGTTTTTTAATAATATATATTTTTTGAGGTACTGGGGGCTGGGGATTGAACCCAGGGCTTCATATGTGGGAAGCTGACACTTAACCACTGAGCCACTACAGCTCCCCTGAGTTGTTTTTTCTTTTTTTCTTTTCTTTTTTTTTTTAGGATGCACCAGGAAGTGAACCTGGGACTCCCATTTGGGAAGCTGGTGCCCAACTGCTTGAGCCATATCCACTCCCTCTCTATTGGTTTTTTATTCTCTATTTCATTTGTCTCCACTTATGCTCACTTTGGATTTAGTTTGTTCTTTTTTTTTTTTTTTTTTCCTAGATTTTCAGTTGTGAGGTTAGATCTTTGATTTGAGAGCTCTCTTCTTTTTTAATGTAAGCATTTAGAGCTATAGATTTCCCTGTCAGCACTGCATTTGCTGCATCCCATAAGTTTTTGAATGTTGTGTTTTCATTTTCATTTACTTCAAGACATTTCCTAATTCCCCTTGTTATTTCTTCTTTGACCCATTGGTTGTTTAAGAGTGTGTTGTTTGATTTCCACATATTTGTGAATGTTCCAATTCTTTGTCCTTGATTTCTAACTTTATTCACTTGTAGTCAGAGAAGATACACTGTATGATTTCAATATTTTTTAAGTTATTGAGACTTGTTTTGTGACCTAATTCATCACCTATCCTGAATAATGACCCATGTGCACTAGAAAAGAATGTATATTCTGCTGCTCTTTGGTGAAGGGTTTATATATGCCTGCTATGTCTAGTTGGTTTATAGACTATTCAAGTCTTCTATTTACTTATTGGTCTTTGTGTAGATGTTCTATCCGTTATTGAAAGTGATATATTGAAGTCTTCTACTATTAATGTAGAACTATTTCTTGCTTCAAATCTGTCAATATTTCCTTCAGGTATATTGAGGATTTGCCATTAAGTGCATATATATTTATAATTGTTATGTCTTCTTGTTGAACTGACTCCTTTATCTGTATATACTGACCTTCTTTGTCACTTTTTACAGTTTTAGGCTTAGAATCTATTTTATCTGATATTAGCATAGCTACCCCAGCTCTCTTTTGTTACTATTTGCATGGTATATTTTTTCTGTCCTTTCACTTTCAACCTACTTGTGCCTTTGAATTTAAGGTGAGTCTCTTGTAAACAGCATATAGTTGGGTTATGTTTTTTGTTTTTTTTTTTAAATCCATTCTGCTAATCTCTGTGTTTTGACTGGAGAGTTTAATCCATTTACATTTAAAGTAACTACTGAGAATGCAGATCTTTCTTCTACCATTTTGCTATTTAGTGTTTGAAGTCTTATACCTTTTTTGTCCATCTATTCTTCCATTAATGTCTGCTTTCATATTTCTATGATTTTTTTTGGTATGGTACCATTTTGAGTCCCTTCTCATTTCCTTCTGTGTATATATTTCATATATTTTCTTTGTGATTACCATGGTGCTTATATTTAACATCCTAAGTCTATAACAAGCAAGTTTGATTTGATATCAGCTTAACTTTAATAGCGTACACATACAATGTTCCTATATTGCTCTGTACCTCCACCTTTTTCTTATACTTGTTAAAAATTATATTTTTATCCAAAACCATAGATTTATCATTACTTTTTTTTTTTTAGAAACAACTATTTCAAGGCACATTTAATTTAATATCAAAAGTGGAATACCGAAGGCCCAAATACAATTAAGGAACTCATTCCCCCATTAACACCAACGACAATGCTCTTTCAACATGTGCCTGTTGAATGAATGGGGATTTAATAAATTTCACTACTGAAAAAATAATGCAGTGAGTCTCATCACAGCCAATATCCTTATACAATCTCATGTGAAATGATATAATGCTTCAAACAGTTTAAACCTGCATTGACACTGCACCCTCACATTTGTACAGTCCTCAGTAAGATTATCTGCAGTATTAGCAACAATTCAAAGAACAAAGCATTGGTTAAAATCACATCAATTTAAGGCTCAATAAAGTAATATAGAGCCCCAAACTAAATGGTTAAATGTGCTGACATCTATTATTTGATTCACTCATGACTATTAGAAAATAAAAACCTTTATTATAAAATAAAACCCTTTAAAGGCAAAATTCACCTCATTTGAGTTTTGCCCAGAAGCTCAAACAACAAACATGAAGTCCACAGTCTTATTGGCAAAACTGATATACATTGTCTTAAGTCACTATATTTAAAGTTAAGAGTGATGCATATTCCATTTTTATATTTTACTGGAATTTTACGTGTTCAATTCATGATTTAAAATTCCCAGGGTTTCATTCTTCCAAACTGTCTGAAGACACACTGTGCCACAGACTTAAGACTTCTGTTTCCCCTTCTATTTTCTTCAAACAAAAACATTTCTCAAGTGTCTACATGTTCTAGGAGGGGAATTTTTGGAGGTGGCCACTTCTTTGGAGTAGTCCTACACCATCAGACCTTTGAAGCAAGGGGAGGGAGAAGAGAAAAAAGCTGAAACACAAGGTTCATCTGATAAGTTTTACATTAACTATGTATTACAAGCTGGACAGTATGAGAATGTGGCTTTTTTTCCTCTCTCAAAAAGTACTTGGCTGTCCCACCACAACTTTCTTGTAGTGGGACTAAAAGGGAAGTCTTGACTGGGGAGTATGATTTGTTCACCTATCAGGTGTAAACTTCCAGACACTTAGTTCAGTTTGGGCTTGCTCCAGTTTGTCTTTAGTCTGTTCCAGTTCACCTTTCATTTTTAGGAAAAATAAGTTGATTGCCAGGACTGCCATTGTTGATCTCAGTTGGGCAATGCTAGGCTGCTGGACTTGCATCAGGTACTGGATTTGAGTAGTACATTCTTGCATATCTTGTTGCTTATCATTACAAGGAGGTTTTTCCTGTGTGCAGACTCTTGCTGTTGTTGCTTTAATTTTTCTTCAGATTCCCTTAAACCAGTTACATCATTAGAGTTAAGATCTATGTACTTGCCCTCCAAAGCTTGCACATATGCTTCTTATTGTTTCCATCTTAGAATTACCTCATTTTGTGCCATAACTTTGAAGTCTGTTTCACTCAGCTGAACCTTTTTGAGAAGAGGGTCTTAGGTGGTCATATTGAATCTGAGAAGTTGCCTTCTGGACGCGGCTGTGGTTGCCTGCTCGCCACCAGGCCCCGCCCGGGAAAGAGAAGAAACAGGAGCGGCAGCACCCCAACGCAAGGCCTCGAGGCACCAGTGGAGGGGTTTTCCTTCTGTAGCACTGCCCGGCCCCTTTCCCTGGGCAGCTGCACATGCCTGCAGCTGCCAAATCTCTATCATTACTTTTTATGCATTTGCATTTTAGAACCTGCAATAAGTAAAAAGTCGAGTTACATACCACAAAATACAACGCAATAGTACTGGCATTTATCGTCACTTATATGTTTACCTTTACTGAAGGTCTTTATTTCTTTATGCCACTTCAATCACTGTCTAGGGTCCTTTCCTTACAGTCTGAAGAAGTCCCTTTAGCATTGCTTGAGGACAGATTTAGTGGAGATGAATTCCCTCAGCTTTTGTTTGTCTTGGAATGTCTTAGTCTCTCTCTCATTTTTGAAAGACAGTCTTGCTGGATATAAAATTCTTGGTTGGCAATTGTTTTCCTTCAGCACTTTAAATAATTTGTCCCACTGTCTTCTAGCTTTCCTGGTTTCTGACTAGAAATTGGCACTTGATCTTATTGGGACTCCATTGTACATAATGTGTTGCTTTTGTCTTGCAGCTTTCTGAACTCACACCTTGTCCTTGTCATTCGTCAGTTTGACTACTATGTGTCTGTGCTGGGCATGGTTCTCTTTGAGTTTATCCTGTTTGGGGTTTGATGGGCTTTTTGAATGCCTTTTGTTAAAATTCATGTCTTTTGTTAAATTTTGGAGGTTTTCTGCTATTACTTTTTTGAATATTACTTCTGTCTCTCTCTCTCTTCTCCTTCTTGCATCCCTTGTATGTATTTTGGTGTGCTTGATGGTGTCCCACAGCTCTCTTAGGTTCAGTTCACTATTTTCATTCTTTTTTCTTTCTTCTCCTCAGCCTGAGTCCTTTTAATTGTCTTGTCTCTGAGTCCACTGATTCTTTCTTCTGTCAGTTCTAATCTGTTAGTGAAACCCTCTAGGAAATTTTTAATTTCAGTTATTGTGATCTTCAAATCCAGTACTTGTTTAGTATTTAAATTTTTTATCTCTTTATTGAGGTTCCCATATTGTTCATTCATCATTTTCTGATTTTTTTTTTAGTTTTCTCCGTTTTTCCTTTATCTCCTTGAGCTTATCAAAGAATAGTTTTAAAAAATGTCTTTGTCCTCACATCCAAAGTCTGTTCTTCTTTGTTGATAGTTTCTGAATTTTAATTTTTTTTCTTTGGATGGGCCATCATTTCCTGCTTCTTTGTTTTCTTGTAATCTTTTTTTGCACTAAGTACATTTATATTTTATTTATTTTTAAAGAAGCTTTGGATTACACTTACCTACTTGATCTAAGGTAGGTCCCTGGTTATTATCTCCTTTAGCACTTATTTAGTTATTGATTTTTGAGTTTATTTGTTCCATCTTTCTCTTCCACTAGACTATAAGTGTCTTAATGAAAGTGGCCTTGTGTGGCCAGTTTCCCACTCTATCTCTGATCATTAGCCTAGTGCTTGATGCATAATCAATGTCTCATAAATATTTGCTCAGCGAATGAATGAAGGGCCAATAATAGGTGGCTCTACAGCAGTGTTTCCCAAACTTTTAAAAATTCTGTTTGTGCTGCACCCTGGTAAAAATTGAAGAGGCTGCTCATTGAGGAGGCAACTGGCCTAGAATCTTCCTCTTTGCTCTGAGGACCCAGGAGATGCATTTTTTTTTTTGCCTACCTGACACCTTTTCCATGGCTCTCTGGGAAGTTCTTTTTAAAGGAACCAGCCAGACACATCATTAGGATCATTTTCTAGTTTGTATGTAACATGTTGTCAGGAGATAAGGGGTGCTATGTGCAAAGACATTCATAACGGGAAAACAAGCACATTTGTCCATCTGCACGCAAGGCTCCTAGAGCTCTTGAATCACTGGATAGGGTTAGCCTGGGGCAGTGGGGTGAATATAGAGATGCTCCTTTTCCAAAGAACCCCAATATGTCAGCAACTTCCAGGCTAGCCTCAGTTCCAGAGAGCCACCTCCCTGGAGTCATGCCCTTCTTGGGGAAGCCTGGTGACTAAGTGAGGTGAAGGTATAAATGTCCAGTTATTTGGGCTCCATGCAGGATGACTCTGAGAGGCAATATTCACACCAGAGCTCTCCCCCAGGCTGGCCAAGGCTTGCTGAGCCTGTTTCACAGTAATGCCTCCTTCTGCCCAGTCCTACTTCTGTTCCCTTCCTTTCATAGGTGTTGATCCCTAGTAGACATTTTGCACCTTGCAGTCTATTTCCAGAGAATCCACCCTGCCACAAGATGTAAATCTGGGAAACAATTAACTGAAGGATTTGGTTAAGAGAAGGCCTTGCAAGGTAGCCTGATGGCTTAGGAGGGGAAGATGGGAGGAGGTGGGTGTGGGATGGGAATTGAGTGGAGAGGTGCACTTAAGAGGCCTGCCTGGGCAGGGAAAACTGGCCCAGCAGAAGGAGGACAATAGTAAATGGGGAGTCAGCTGGTGGAGAGCTTCAAAATCCATTACTGTGTGTTGGGTGGTGTTTTAGTTTACCAAAGGACTGCTGATGTAAAGTACCTTTTATAAAGGGGATTTATTTGCCGTAAAAGCTAACAATTCCAGGGCCATGAAAAGTCTAAATCGAGGCATCATAAGAGGTGTTTTCTCACCAATGTCAGCTGCTACTAGTTGGAGCATGATGGCTGCCGATCTCTGCCGAAGTTTCAGCCTTTCTCTCCAGTCTTGCCATTTCCTCTTGAGCTGCTCTGTGGTCTCAACCTCTTGGGGCTTTGTGCTTAAGTGATCCTCTCATCCTTCTCTTACATGGTAGGATCAAACATGGCAACTTCCCTTTTCTACGTCTGTGTGGGTGTCTCTCTCTCTCAGTCTCCATTTTTATCAGACCCAGCCAAGAGACTCAACATGAATCATGCCCCACTGATGTAGTTCAATCAAAAACCCTAAAGCAATCTTATCGAGTAATCTAATCAAAGAACACTGCAACTGAATTCAATGCAATCAAAGGGTTTTGCACCCACAGGAATAGATTAGTTTACAAACATAATCTTTCTCTTTTTGGGATTCATAAAATAATCTCAAACTGCCACAGATGGTGACCAGGAGAGTGATAAGATTGAAGCAAGTCTGAAGGATCCTTGCTGCCATGTGCCAGGCAGGTAAGAAATAGCATAGACTAGGAGATTTCCTGCAGCTGTCTTGTCTTTTCACCCATCATCTTGTAGTTCTACAGTATATGTATGGAAGGTGCCTGTGGTAGGTTGACTATTTAATCCCCCCCAAAAAACGAAAAGCCAACATATTCTTAACCTTAATCCACATTCCTGTGGGTGTGAATCCATTGTAAACAGGACCTTTTGAAGATTTTTATTTTTAGTTGAGGAGTGGCCAACTGAATTAGGGTGAACCTTAATCCATAGTACCGGAGGCCTTTATAAGCAGAAGAAATCCAGATGCAGTGAGAGAAGGCCATGCAGGCTGGAGCCAGAAATCAGCAGACACTGGAATAGCAGACACAAGGAGAGAGAGATCTCCATGTGATAAGAGGTGGAGATGCCAGGCAAGGAACCCCGAGGATTGTGGCAAGTCAGCACCGGAACACAAAGCACCTCATGGAGAAAGCAAGGTCTAGTTGTTGATAACTTGGTTTTGGACTTCTAGCCTCTGAAGCCACGAGGCAATAAATTCCCATTGTGAAGCCCCCCAGTGGGTGGTATTTGTCATAGCAGCATGGCAAACTAAGACACTGCCTCAAAGGCCTTTTCAGGGGAGGTGAGGGATAAAAATTACCTGAGGTGAGAGTGAAAAACACTGCCTTTGTTGCAGAGTATAGGGTATGGGGCCACCTGTATGTAAACCTACAGAGACTTCTTCTGTTTTTAAGGAACCCCCTTCAGCCTTTTTTTAAAAAAAAATTTTAAGGAGGTACCAGGGATTGAACCCAGGACCTCGTACATGGCAAGCAGGCACTGAACCACTGAGGTACATCCACTTCCCAATGAAAGTTGATTTTTTTGTTTGTATTTAGGAGGTACCAGGGATTGAACCCAGGACGTAGTACATGGGAAGCAGGTGCTCATCCACTTGAACTACATCTGCTCCCCCTTCAGCCTTGTTCTGATAGGAAACCTAAACACACCACCTACTTGTTAGATCTCAGTTCATTGCGGCTCAGAGACAGACCAAGATTCAGGCAGGAGTTTATTAGGTCACTGGCATGGCGGAGGTCTGAAGAGAGACTTCAGCCCATCTGACTGAGCCGTGGAGTACCTTTTGAACTGGCGGAGTTGGATGGGGTTTGAGAGGGCCGCAAAGGTATGGAGTAGAGAAGTACCATGTTTACTGTTCTCAGGGTAGGGAGTGACTTTCTGAGGACTGCCTTATCGCTGGGGGAGAGAATGTTCTGTGGTTCGGCGGGTGTGTGAAAAGAGCAGGGGCCAGAACGGAGCATTCTGCGTTTGGACACATAGCTTGAGCTCAGGGTCGGTAAGTTACAATCTAACACTACTATTGCTGTCCACTTCCAACCACCACTCTTCTGCTGGGTTCCCCATAAGCCGGAGGGAGAAAGAAGTGGCAGGGAGCCTAGAAAGTGGGTCCATCCGTTCCTATAGGAGAAACATTGGAGGAACACACCGAGGCATCAGTCATTCCATCAAAGGGGTCCCCTGGGTATGTTTATCAACTGCATGCTGTCATCCCAGGCTCAGGGTCTTTTTTCATTAGCCCTTGTAAAAAGAGTTCACTCAGTTGCATTCTTGTTTCAAAGATCAGAAAAGAAACTGCACTCTAGACACCCTAAATTCTCCGAGAAGTTTATAAGAGAAGCCTTTAGGCAGAAATTGAAATGGCAACCTGCTACCCAGTATCTGAGACAAACATCCTGGCTTTGACTTGTTTGGATCTTGACTCATTTTGATCATGGTTTTCTCACAGACTGCAGTTTAATTTCTGTGTTCACAACAGGAAGCATCCATTTTATTGTAGCTGACTATACTCAACTGATGAAAGTTCATTAATACCATGACTGGGTTCACAAAAAGACTGCCCCAGGCCACATCGGGCTGGCAGGCATATTTTATTCAGCTTAAATAATGCTTTTTTAAAAAAATAAGAGTAAATATTTAAAATTGAGAGAAGTCATTTAAGAATTGAGGGTTCTGAATTCTCTGGGAAATAAGAATCTGGGGCAACCTGGGTTGGCTTCGCCACATAGAAGCTTGGGGCAATTAGAAGCTGTTCCTTTAAATGGAACATGTGCTTTCACCGTTTCTGCCTCTGTCCCTCCACTGCCTGCAGTTGCTCAGTTCTCAGGTAGACATATCATCACGCCTACCCTGTTTTTCTTATAGTAGAGCAATAGTTCTCTACTTCACAAAATCCATCAAAGATGGGAAAACAAAAGATGCATTAAGAGGTCTGATTTTTCTCACGCTTTGCCTTGGCTTTGTTTTTTTTTTTGTTGTTGTTGTTTCTTTTTTGCCCTGTAGAGAGCTTGGTATATAAGAAGCACTTAATAATATCTGCCGAATGAATAAATGAATGAGCTTAAAAAATGTGTTAACAATGTGCTGTATGCTTTGTCAAGTATAGTTACGGATTATGTGCATGTATTTATTTAGTGAAAAGGGGTGAAGCTTTAAAGTTGGCCATCTTACTACCACAAACTTGTAGATTTATAGCTACAGAACCCTTTCCAAATTGCTGTGGAAAAGAGAGGCCGACGGATCACCCCATGGGTAGGGTTTTATGGATCCCTTGTGTTATACACACTTAGTTGAAACAAATGAGGAAGCCACAAGTAACTAAAACCAAAACAAGCAAAACCCTTTGTAAATGGCCAACTTAAGATGACTGAAGAGAGGAAGAATAATAGCTGTGTGTGAGAGCACAGTTTAAGTCCTGGGGGTGAGGGGAGCCGGCAGGAAAACAGACAGCTCTGTCAGGTGAGCAGGTAAGCTCTGCACAACTCGTATGGCTCCCTGTGGTGGCCCCTGACAGTAAGGGGATAGAGGGAGAGAGAGAGGGAGGTGGATGTGGTTTGCCAGCCAGACCAGCGCAATTGTCTTTCCCTCAGGCCTCCTCTGAGATCCTTTTCTGGCCTCGCATTGATCAGAACTGAAATATTTCTGGGAGGCAGTTCAGGACCTCATTTGATCCCTGGCCCCTAGGCATGAAAGGACAATTCTTTGTCAGCACTACCCTCTGTCTTTATATTTTCAAAAGAAAGCAAGGTTTCTGACAAGGAAGGCTGACAAAGGTCCGGATGTGCTTGGGGGGTGGGGGGCTGGTTCAGGTCCAGTGCACCATTCCCTCCTGTAGCCCTGTCACCCTGTGCAACCATCGGAGGCCAGCAGGGGCCGGGCTTCTTAGATGGGTGGGGTTCTGGGTCAAGGACCCTCAGGCATTGTTTCCCAGCGGAAATGGAACGGGAGAATGGAAGCAGGACCAGAGAGGAGCCAGGCTTCATGATTTAAATCTCAGCTCAGCCAGTGACAAGCTGTGAGTTTCTTAAGCTCCTGTGACTTAAATTCTTTATCTGTAATATGGGATGAACAACAGCACTTATCACCTGTGGAGATTAAATGAGACAATATGGAAAAGCATAAGTAGTGTCATGAGCAAACATCAGCTATGTCTTCCTTTCTTCCCTCCCTCCCCCCCCCAGTTCTTTCTCTCTCTCTCTTTTTAAACTAAGTTTGAGCTCCACAAATTAATTTGAATTGAAACTGAATCACATTGTCCCATATAAATACTGGTTAAATTTCAATCATAAAGTAGTTGCAGTAATATGTACAATTAACTGTGGTATACAGAAAAAGTATGTGCAATACTAAGAAATTTCATTATCTTGAATGCTGGAGAATAACGAATAACAAGCCTAGTTAAAAGGAGAAAGCAGATACTGAGGTGGATTTCTGGGCAGGTTTAAAATCTTTAAAGGTTGATGGCAAACTTGTTCATAAAGTCTTTTATTTTTTTAGTTCTACATGTATAGCTTTCCTTTTATGTGGCAATTTTTACTAACAGTTTTTATGAAATTCAACTAGTCTTTTGCCTATCAAGTTAGATGAAGAGTTCTAATTCCTCCTCCCTCTGACAGGCTTTCAAGTGTCTGCAGATAACAATCAATCGGACCTTCTTCCAGGGCTCTACTCAGGGCGGTCTGGCTGTCTCAGCATTTCTGCTCGGGAGGCCAAGAGACACCTCAACCTGAGCTCCTGCCCATCCTCCTCCCCACACCTGCCCCGCTGTGGCCTTCTCCATCTCAGTGAGTGACCCCCCTTTTGTTTTCTCTCTCTACATCAAAGCCACCAGGAAGTCGGCTGGCTACTCCACAAGCCTGTAGATTTAAATCTACAAAACCCCTCCCACTACACTTTAATGAGAGGCGGCAGATTCACATCTGTGGCTCCTTGAGGCCCCTCCCCCTTGGCACTAGGCCCCACTTCCTCAGCTCCCTGAGACTCCCTCCCCCGAACGTGCTGAGGCCCCTCCTCCTTGATGTTCTGAGGTCCCTGTCCCTGCACTCTTTGAGGGCCCCCTCAGCTCTCTAGACCTGGCCATCTGAATGCTCTGAGGCTCCCTCCCCCTGACTGCTGAGGCCCTTCCCCCTAGATGCTCTGAGGTCCCTCCCCCTGGATGCTCTGAGGCTCCAGAAACCCTCTGAGACTCCAATCCCTTTGAGGGTTCCCTCCACCCCTTCTCTTTTTTTAATTAATTAATTTAATTTTTAAATTTAAAACTGTCTCGATTGCTTCCTTTAATTCTTTTATTTATTTATTAAATTTTTAATTTTTTAGAAAAGATATTTAGATTACATAAATGTTACACAAAAAATATAGGGATTCCCATATGCCCCACCTCCCACACCTCCCACAACCTCCCACATAAACATCCTTCATTAGTGTGGCACACTAATTGCAACTGATAAACACATCCTGGGGTTTTGCCATTAAGCATGGACCATAGTTCACGTTGTAGACCACACTCTCTCCCACACAGTTCTGCATGTTATATGATACAAAATGGCCTATATCTGTCGTTGTAATGTCACTCAGGCCAATTCCCAAGTCCCGAAAAGGCCCCTATATTACAACTGCTTTTCCCTCTCCCTGCCCCCAGAGCCTCCAGTGGCCACTGGCTCCACATCAATGTTGTAATTTCTTCCATTACTTGAGTCACAATAAGTCTATAGCAGAATACAAGTAAGTCCACTCTAGTCCATTGCTCTTCCCCCCATCCTGAGGAGTATGGGATGGTATGTCCACTCCACCTCCAATTGAGAGGGGATTTATATCTCAGAGGGAAGATGGATGGGATTATCCTGCCTGAAGCTGCAGACTCTTCATTCCCTGGGATGGCCGTCGTCCATCATCATCTCTCCTCAGTTGTCCTGGGTGAGTCCAATGAGCTGTAGAGTAGGAGTTGCTGCTGCACTGAGGTTCCAGGCCCAGCTGGCACATGGACAGCCCAAATACTCCAGTCTCTGGACGTACACCTACAAACTCCAGCACCAAGTACAGGTTTGAATAGAAGAGACAGATAAGGCATGTGCAGGGAAGACATAGTTGAGTCCAACTCTATCACTCTCAGGAGCACAAACTCCAAAGTAGGGCCCACTGGCAAGGCACCAAACTCTGGAGCTATCCACTCTGACCATAGGACCTAGGTGTCTCCAGAGCCTTCAGGAGCCCCACCGCCCGGGGTGATATCCAGTTTGGAATTCTATGAGAGCCTACTGAGATGTGCATAAGTGTTACCTCTGGGATGACCTCCCGACTCATTTTGAAGTCTCTTAGCCATATAAACTCATTTATCTTTGCCTTTTCCCCCTTTTATTCAAGGTCTTCCAGTCACTTTGCCAGTTGGCACTTGGTAACAATCCCTCGGTGCCAGGGAGGCCCATCCCCGGGAGTCATGCTCCACGCTGGGAGGAAGGTAATGCATTCACATGCCGAGCAGTTTTATCTTGAGCAATCTATCTCCCTCCAGATTGATGCCCCAAAGGCTCCTGCTCCATGGGCTCCCAGAACAGCTCACCTGGGCAGGATCCTGTCCCCAGTCAGCCGTCCTTTGTGAGAGAGATGGTGAATGCCCACTTAAACCAATGCCATCTTGCCTCCTCTCCTCGCTCCACCCCTTCTTGCTCTCCAGGAATCTGTGCTGCCTTGTCATCTCTTCCCAGTGCTCCCAAACCACCATGTGAAATGTTCTAGAATTCTGCTTGGCATCAGTGTCAAGCTCTCTGGCCTATAATTTGCCACATCAGCCTTCCCCTTTAATTTAAATCAGGAAAATGATCCCCTGCTTTCAGATTTGGAGGCCTACTCCCACTCTTCTCTATGGTCCGACTGTTTGTGTAGCGCTTTAAGTTGCAAAGCACTTTCCCATGCCCTGTTTAATTCACTCAACCTTGTGACATGAACACGATTACCTCCATTTTACAGATGATGACCCTAAGGTTCACAGAAATCAAATGACTTATGCAGGTCAGACAAGTCACAGATGGCCGAACTAGGATTTGGACTCCGGTCAGCTGTGGTGAAGTACACTGACCATTAACTGGGCTGAGAGGCTTGTGATCTTGGGGGACAGCACTTCTTAGAGTTCTTTCCCCGACACTGGCTTTTGTTCTCTCACAGCATCTTCCACATGTTCTAGTTAAATATTCTCTTCCATAGAGATAGGAAAGTTAAAGAGGGTTGGGGACAGGGCGGAGTTGTGTTTCTAGAACAGAAGAAAGTATTTTATATATGTTTTTCATTTAAAGAGTCACAAGAATCTGGCAAAGTATCCTATTATTCAACTGAGGAATCCAGGGCTCACAGAAGTTACATAACTGGCCTTAGGCCACAGCTACTAAGCACCGTATTTGGAATTCATACCAGGGCTGTCCAATTCCAAAGTTTAAACCACACTGCAAAAGAGGCACTGAGCAAGATATGTTTTTTTCCCCCCAATCTTTACAACTCAAGTTCTTAGTGACTCCTTCAAACATTTTGAGGCTTTAATGGCAGTCATTAGAAGAACAAAGAAATACCGTTGAGTTCCTACCTGCTAAAAGGAAACTCATTCTGATGAAAAGAATTCATTTTAAAGTTTACTGGACTGGGAAGCGGCTGTGGCCCAATCAGTAGGGCTCCCGTTTACCATATGGGAGGCCCCGGGTTCGGTTCCCAGGGCCTCCTGGTGAAGGCAAGCCCGCCCGCACGGCGTGGTTAGCTGACCCAGCGAGCACAAGCAGCAAGGGGGGGGGTAAATGAATAAATAAATAAAATCTTAAAAAAATAAAATAAAATAAAATAAATAAATAAATAAAGTTTACTGGACTAAGGAGTGGGTGTAGCTCAGTGGTTGAGTGCGATTCACATGTACAAGGTCCCAGGTTCAATTCCCGGTACCTCCTAAAAAAAAAAAAAAAAGTTTACCAGACTAATTTTTAAGAGTCATGTACAAAGTCTTTTAATTCATCTTCTTCAGATCTTTGAAATTATCAGAGAGAAGAATGAGTCCTTATTGTTATTACTGACAACATCATCATTCTCAGATTGGTCTACTTATGGTACCACTGGGAATAGAGTTTTGGAGTTTTGGGGTTGCCTTTTTTTTTTACCACAGTGTGCTGAGGTGCCTCATGTCCCCACCGTGTCCCAGAATGCTAGGATTGAAAGAGCACTGTCTGGGCTGAGCTCCAAAGTAATTAGAATTTTTTTTTGAGGTACTGGAGATTGAACCCAGGACCTTGTGCATGGGAAGCAGGCACTCAGCCACTGAGCTCCCCCTAATTAGGATTTTGAACACAATCCCCACTCCCTCACACACGTTTTCAGGCTCCTTTTCTCATTTGTAACTTTCATGGAGTGCCCTTCAAGGTATTTAGATCTGTTCCTGCTTTATGTGTCTAAGACATTAAACTATTCCCTTATTCAAAGCCCTTAGGGCCTGATGGGTGGAGGAATTCAGAGTTTTTCTAATTTAGAATGGCTTTCTGGTGGATGTGTCAGAGAGACATAACAACCCTGGAGGGGACTGGGGCAGCACCTCATAGTGAGTCTTATTAATTAATACTCTGCAGCAAAACATGTAAATTTTCACAATAAATGGGATAAAGAAAAAACTTCAAATAATCCCATGTCATTCCAGATCAGATTTTTCTTCCAACTGAGTTTTTTAGTCAGGTTAGGTTTTGCAACCAGAGTTTGCCACAGACTTATCAGTAAGCTTTTCAGTTTTCCAGAACTTTTTGAATTTCAGAATTTGTGGCTAAGAGATTTCAAATCTGCCTTCACACTCATTTTTTGATGCCTTTTTTAGTGGTGACAGCCAGGATTTATCTAATGCCATGTTCTTTTTTATTTTTATTATTTATTTATTTTTGATTTTTTCGTTTTTGCATTTTGTAGTTTGTATTTTTATTATTGTTTTTTAATGCCATGCTCTTGACTGGGGATGCAATGCAATTAAAATGTTATTTCTGTAGGAAAATAAAATCAACATCATGGAGAGCCACTGTCCCAGTACCGTTTCTGGGAAGCCAGTGTGGGTAACAGGGAGAACACTTAGATTCATGTAAAGTCATGTCAGGATAGTCTCGAACCTCTGGAGCAAAGAAGCAATAGCTGTGCCCCGTTAGGCTCATGACTTAGTACTTACAATGTCAGGGAGTGAATTGAGCCCAAATAGAGTTTTCAATGACAACTGGAAAGAAACATTTTCTGGTTAACTCTTTAGTTCCCCAGAAAATTAGTCAGAGTTCACCTCCTTCGCTTAAGAATCCTGGATAATGAGTATTTCTTTCTACATTAATATCAGTATTATTTTGGTAAGACAGGTTTGTTCCTTCACCTTCCTAGTTCTCCTTGAATGTCCGACAGGTAAATCAAGGCCAATCAGCCCTCCCAGCCACTTCCTCACTTGTACCCCCCAATCACTAAATAGTTTGTGGCTCCCAAACTGTGTGCCAGTGCTCCCCAGAGGACCTCGGAAAACCCACAGGGATGCCCTGGTATATTTTCCTTTTTTTTTTTGAGGGAAACAGCAATGCTTGACATCTCTTGGGGCATCGTGCAAACTACTAACTTTAGATCACACAACATTCCTTCCAATGACTTCATACCTTTGCAATGATGGATTTTGGGCAGTTATTGAGATAAAAAGCAAGTACTATGCAAAAATCAACGCAGAGCAGGAAACAAGGGTGGCAGTGTCTAATCTGATTCCAAGACTTGAGAAGTTGTGCCATGTCCAGTGGGCACACACATTCCATTACATTCCATTGATAAATAATTGTGAAAATTTAAAAATGAAATAGAAGCATTATTTTTCTTTCAATTTGTGGGTAATAAATTGTGACAAGAAGATGTGGCACAAGGATGTGACAAAAATAGATACTAAGTTATTTGTATCTAACTTTTATTAAATGGAATTGTTACACATTTCTTTTGGCCTAGGCAACTGAAAAATTCACTGAGATGCTAAGGGGGGTGTGAACTGAGAAAGCTTGGGATGCTCAGGTAAAATTCACCCAGTTGCTCAAGAAGAAACTTGGAGCTATCCTTGACTCTTCTCTCCCTCATGCCCCCAAACCCACTAACCAATCATTAGGTCCTGTTGAAAAACATCCTGCATGCATTCTTCTCTCCACTGCCACTGTTATTACCTTTGTCTAATCCAACATGTTCTAGAACAGCCTCTCTGCTTCCTCTCTTGCTCTCCAATAAATCATTCTTCAAAGGTGATCTTTTAAAAAATTTGCCACTTTAAGTATACAGTTTGCTACTTAAAGTGTACAATTCAGTGGCTTTAATTACATTTACAATTTTGGGCTACCATCATCACCATCCATTACCAAAACTTTTTCATCACCCCCAAAGAAACTCTTTACTCATTAAGTGATAACTTCTCCATTCCCTCCTCCCCCTGGCTCCTGGTACCTGTAATCTACTTTTTGTCTCTGTGAATTTGCTTATTCTAGGTATTTCATATAGGTGGAATCAGACAATATTTGTCCTTTTGTGTCTGGCTTGTTTTACTCTGCATAATATCTTCAAGGTTCACTCATGATATGACATATATAAGAACTTCATTCCTTTTTATGGCTGAAGAATATTCCATTGTATGTTTATACCACATTTTGTTTATCAGTTCTTCTTTTGATGGACATTTGGGCTATTGTGAATAATCCTGCTTTAAACATTGGTTTACAAGTAATTGTTTTTTGAGTTTTTTTTTTTAATTCTTTGGGAATATACGTAAGAGTGGAATTGCCAGGTCATCATAACTTTTTGAGAAACTGCCAGACAAATGGCTGCACCATTTTACATTCCCATCAGCAATGCACGAGGGTTCTGATTTCTCCACATCCTCTCCAACACTTGGTATTTTCCATTTGAAAAAAAAATCTAGCCATTCTAGTGGGTGTACGGTGGTATCTCATTATGGTTTTCATTTGGATTTCTCTCATGACTAACAATATTGGGCATCTTTTCATGTACTTTTCAGCCATTTGTATGTCTTCTTTATAAAAATGTTTATTCAAGTCCTTTATTCACTTTTAAAAAGTGGATTGTTTGTCAGTTTGTTGTTAAACTATAGGGTCCTTTATATATTCTGGATATTAAACCATTATAAGATATATGATTTCCAAATATCTTATAAATAGGTTGTCTTTTCACTTTTTTGATAATGGTCTTTGATGCACAAAAGTTTTTTAATTTTGATGAAGTCTGACTTCATCAGTTTGTTGCTCATGCTTTTGGTATCATATCTAAGAATTAATTGCCAAATCCAAGGTCATGAACGTTTCCCCTATGTTTTCTTCTTAGAGTTTTATGGTTTTAGTCCATTTTGAGATAATTTTGTATATTGCACATGGATATCCAATTTGCCCAGCAGCAAATTGTTGAAAAGACTATTCTTTCCCCCATCGAATGGTCTTGACACCCTTGTTGAAAATCAATTGACCATAGATATATGGGTTTATTTCTGTGCTCTGTTATTCCATTGGACTATATGTGTGTCCTTATGTCATGCCACACTGCTCTGATTACTGTAGCTTTGGAGAAAGTTCTGAATTTGGGAAGTGTGAATCCTCTAACTTTGTTCTTCATTTTCTGATTGCTTTTGGCTATTTGGGGTCCCTTGCAATTTCTTTGATTTTGATGATGAGCTTTTCCATTTTTGCCAAAAAAAAAAAAAAAAAAAAGGCTGCTAGAATTTTGATAGGGATTGAATTGAATCTGAAGATTGCTTTGGGAAGCACTGACATCTTAACAGTATCAAGTCTTCCAATCCATGAACAAGGGACGTCTTTCCACAGGTGGTCTTTTTAAAACATAAATTAGATCATGTTATTCCCTGCCTAAAACCCTCCAGTGGCTTCCACTTCACTTTGAAGGATCTTCGAGGGCCATTTTTGCTCGCCCTGCTTCCTCTCTGACATCCTCCCCCTTCCTTGGTGCCCACTCTTGACTTTGCTCACCATGCTACAGCCTTGTTGTCACCTCAGAGCTCTTCCATCTCTTCCATTAGCCCTTCCCATTGTCTGGCAATTCTTCATCCAGAGCTTCAAAGGCCTGGATCCTTTTCCTCACATTTCAGCTCAGATATTTCTTCCCCAGTGAGGCATTCCTTGGGCACTTGATCTAAAATTGTCCCCCCCCCAACTTCCAATCATGATCTATCTTATCATGTTGTTTTATTCTCTTCATGACATTTGTCACTTCTGAACATATCACACACTGATCTATTTGGGAACAAGAATTGTTCTTTTTGACCTGATATTCCCACAACCTAGAAGAATGCCTGGCCCATAGAAGGAGCTCAATAAGAATTTGTCAAAATGAATTAAATGAGTGATTATCTCATATCTTTGCATACTTGGGTCATCCACAGATGGCTCCTGATGGAGAAGATCCAGATGCATGTTGGGAGGAGGAAGCCAGTAATTGCATTTCGACTGATGTATATAAAAATACATTTATATATAAAAATATACATATTTTACAAAATAAATAATCTAATTAATAACAAGGATTTTCTATATTCTTCGGGAAAAGACCACAACCATTTTAAAAAATAATTCTGACCACTTGTTGTAAGTCATTATACTGAGCTGGATAGTTAATGAAGCAATTTCATTATTTCATTTGTTAATCTTCATAACAGGCCCTTCCGCCCCTCCCCCCCCTTTTCTTTAGGCATTTAAAAAAAGAGAGGTAAAGACTTCTAAAGGAACATTCCTACAATGGAAAAATTTAACCAAAAGAGGGAATTACATTGTCCAGCCTAAAGGTGCTGATGTGCTTTTTTGGACAATTGTATAGGTGGGAAGGGTATATAATAGATTGGCAGTAGGAACAGGTGTAGCATTATTCAAAATCTCTGGCCAACAGCAGTGGGGATTAAACATAGCTTTCTTTAATAAGATTAACTCTGAAATACTAAGAACCATTTGGCATATCCCCCAAAGATACAAGGCATTTGTATCTATATAAGATTAAAGGAGCTTCCGCACAAAGCAATTTGATTTTTCAGCATCAAAGAGAGGCTTTGGCGGGGTGGCTCCAAGGAAGCACACGTCAATAAATGCACAGAGTGTAAAAGCTTCTTTATAGGAAACACAGTGGGCTCAGCCAGGAATTTTATCTGTAGCTTTCACTACCCAGGACACACAGGCCCTTGTTCTTACAATCACAGGATTACAGAGAGGAGACATCAAGGGTTAGGAATCTGGTGACAAACATCCCAGACAGGGGGCTGTGCAGTGGTAACCCTGCATTTCCAGGACCTCCTGAGGCCGACTGTTGGACAGCTCTAATATATCACAAATAGCAACAAAAGTGCTAGGAACCAAGTTCACAGCCAGCATTTCTAGGTGCCAGGCCCTCTACAAAATCAGCACTTTACAACTTACATGGACTTCTGCTGCTCAACCTGCCTCCCTTGAGCTTTCAAGAAACCATCCCAGGCCTGCTCTCTGTGCTCCACACAGCCGACTGGTTCCAGAGAGAGCTGCAAAGATTTGAAGGCAGCTTTTAAGGTTTTTATCTGTTTTTGTTTTTCTCCCTGAGCTAAACTGAAATTTGTTTTTTGTTTTTTTTTTAAACCTAATACAGGTATTTATAGGGATTGGTATTAAATTTCATCTTGTGGGTCTTGCCCCTTCACTTCCAGGCTGCCCTAATCTTTTTGAGTCCTGATTCTATCATTTAAAGGATGAACGCAACTTTGCAAAATGTGCTGCTGAAAATGACAAGCTCCTGTCTCCCTCCCTATCCTCTCTCTTCCTTCCATGGACATTTATTGGGGACCATGTATGTGCCGGTCACAGTGGGATGGAAAGTTGCATGTGGCATTGCCATAGACCTCCAGGAAGCACCTTGTTTGAGGGAGGCAGAAACATAAATGAAAAGACAGCCAAGTGCAATTATGTCACGAAGGAAAAGGGAGGAGGAGAGGTTTTATGTGAGTTGGAAGTGTCTGTAGGGGATGATGGGGAGCTAGGAGAGTGCCCGCACTACCTCTGGGTCCTGGGGTGTGGGGACTGTGAAGGAAATGGGCAGTCCTCCAGGGCTGGAGCAGGGACAGGCTTTAGTCTCAATAAAGAAATGGAAAGAGAATTCTGTGACAAGGTTGTGGGCGAAGGGAACAGAGCTGTTATGCTCAGAATTTCAGCCCTTTTTCTTCCTTCTTACCTCCCTGACCTGAGGGTTTCCTCTCCCCACTGAAGACCTCTCTAAAGAATGAAGTGCAGTTGCCTTGTCTAGAATGTCTGTTCCATGTGGTGGAACGGGGAAGCAGGGAACATTCTAGAACATTCTAGATTTCAATTAGAGGCCAAGGTGGGACAGAATCAGAAGGAGGGTGGTCTTGTGTGACCCGAAAAAGGCCAGCTGGTCACTGGGAAGGCTGGTAAGACCAAGCGCAAAAGCACTCTCTGGTTACTTCCAAGGGAACGAGTCGCACAGAGGCCATCAGCGGGGACTTGAGCCCTCAGGAGTCCAGGTGGGGTGTGATTTTGGCCTTTCTGAACTGGGCCACATTCCTAGCAGCCACTCTTGGAAAAGTCTCAACTACATTCAGTCTCCTAGGAACATGAGGATTGACAACAAAGCGAGGCCCAGCAATGGGGGGAGAGAGCGGGGGAGAGGGAAGATAATAGAATTTTGCAGGACAGAAGAGAAACTGATTGGCTTGGTACACCCATTACCCAGGTTCAAAGATGTATTCCCCCTATAGCAGTGAGCCTTGCCTTAAGAAAGAAACCTATTCTACCAAGAGGCTCCAGCATCCTGGGGCTTTGTGGCTCCTGAGCTAGGTGCCATGTGCCACTTGCGAGCTGTCCCCGAATCTCTCCTGGGTGCCTCCTGAGAAGCCTGGTTGCACAGACTGATTATGAGCTGGGTGAAGGGTCCTGATGGTGTGAATTTTCTTTGAGAATGCATCTGTGAATGTGGTCAGGTTGTAGGTCCTGGGGCATCCGGGTCATGCGTCTGGGTGGGTAAAGACTACACACAGTGAGCCAAGCTCAGGAAGCCTGGCTAAAACCACTGGTCAGAGCAAGACTAGGGATTCGGGTTGGATTTGAAGCTGAGAAGTGGGGTCAGGACTTGGGGTGTGCTGCTTTTCCACCCCTTTCTCCAGAAAGGTTAGGACAAGCAGTCTGAAAGGGCACAGGTGCCTGGCTCCACATTTGGAGCCTGGGAGGAATTAAATATGAAAACCAGAATAAACTCAGTTATTAAATGAGCACTTCCTATTTTGATCAGGACAGGAAGAACAGAGGCAAATATTTCTGGACTAAGAGATTTTGACCTACATAGCCCCAAAGGGAAGAGGGCAGGCAGACCACTGAGATCCAGGAGGCGAGCAGCAGGTGCGGGGCTGAAGATGGATGGATGTGATGCCTCTGGCAGAGGCCTGTGAAGAGTCAGGAATTTGCTGCTATGGCTCCTCCTGAGCAATAGACGTCAGAAAAGATGGGAGCACGGGGCTTCACCCTGCCTCACTGTGCAAGAGAACCCTGGAGCTTTTGGTACATCATTGTAGGTGTCTCTTCCAGCAGGAGACTGGAGAGGGATTTGGTTCTAGAACAGGCCAGTTTATTAGAAAATCCGTATGTCTTTCCTATCCGCCCTTGATGGACCCAGAAGGAGGTCCTGTTAATAGTGTTCTATTACTTTATTTTAAGAGTCAGTTTAGAAAGAGGCCAGGCTTTTTTGGGCTAGCCACGGATTAGCTCTAGTCGTACTGGACATCCAGGTCTCTCGTTGAGGGGTTATTGAGAGCTCAGTCTTCTGAGCAAGTCTCCTTCCCCAGGGAATCTTCCCAGTCTCTTCCCGGGGAACCTCTGCTCTCCTGGTTTTCTCCTCTAACATATTCTCCATCCTGCTTTATTTTCTGGAGAATGCAGTATGCAGTCTATATTTCCACCAACACTTTCAGAGAGGGATTCCTTTTGGGGTACCAGCCTTGCTATCGAACTTCCTAAATCGCTTGAAAGCAAGTCTGTTCATCCTTTAAAACCCAACTCGAAAGCCACCTCAGTGGAGATGTGCAGGCTCTTCCAGAAGGAGCCTCTTTTTCCTCCACAGCTCTCTCACTGCACTGTTCTCGTTGTTGGTTTTTTTTTTTTTGCTGTTTATTGCACACTTACTGCTTGGCACCTCTAGAACCCTAGCCTAACATGACGCCCAGCATGTAGCAGGATTTCAACAGAAGTTTGTTGATGGAATGGATGGTCCATAGGGAGAGAAGCCAAACAGGAGTCTGACTGCAAAGCAAAGCTCTGGTGTGGACTGTTCAGGCCTCCAACAACTTCACTTTCCCACCTGTTCTGGAGGGAAAAACCAAGAGGTGAGTTGTGTCTGGAGTCAGGCAGCAAAGAAGTAGCCGAGGGAGAGAAGGGGGGGTGGGTCATAGGTTCCTTGGGTGTAACTGGGATCCTGCCCACAGAGGCTTGGACACCCTAGCTGGGACCATGGGAGAAGTCCTATTTCTATATGCCATCCCAAATCATCTTCTGTGCTCTGCAAAGGCAAGTCATTGTTCTCACTGTTATCTTCCATGGTGTTTATAGCATCTCTAACTCTAATGGAAGGGTTCTTGGCTTGAAAGCAGACAATGAGGGGCAATGAATGGTCCACTTCAGTGAGTTCCATGTTGCCTCGGCCTATCTGGACCCACTTTAAAAACTGCCAGGGGGCAGGCACTGACGTCAGAAAGTTCTGCTGAACCCCCTCACATCAATCTGTGCTGATTTTAGCAGTATAAACACCCCAGAGCACTGGTTAAAACATACTTTCCTAAGGCCATTTTTGTTTTATTTTTAATTTTTTAAGGAGGCATCAGGTTTGAACCCAGGACCTTATACAGCCCCTCAACTACTGAGCTACACCCGTTCACTAAGGCCCTTTTTAGAAATAGGATTTTCAATGTATTTAGGTTTGAACTTTCAAGGAGGGTGACTTTGAGCTGTCAGTTAGCAGAGAACACAAATCATTGGTCACTTTACACCATCTCCCTGAAAGCCTGATTAGGGCTGCTGTTTCCTTCCTGATTTAGAGATGGGAAAGGAGAACATGGGGAAACAGGGGTTTGCTTGCTTTGGGTCACTGGAGTTGGTTGGTGGGCAAGGCTGGAATTTTAGATCTGGGGAATTTCTCCCTGGTACCTTGACTGGTCCACGCAGGCTGTCAGGGGAGAAGTAGTGCCCGCCACTCCCTAAGCTTTCCCTTGAAACTCAGGGTCAGAGGCTCTGTGGAGTGGAAGGGACCCAGTCCTGCTTTATTTGTAGAAGTGTCACCACTCAACACCTAAGGTCTCAAAGGCTGCGGCCAGAGCAGGGAACAGAAAGGCCAAGGGAGGGGAGAGCAGAGGAAGAGAGAGAGAAAGGAAGAGGCTGTATGTGCACCTGACCCTGCCTTGTCTCGCAGGCCCGGCTCTCTCACTCCCTTCCGCCTCTCCCCGGCCCACCTCCGCGCTTGGAGCGCGCAGGTGGCTCAGGTGCGCAGCCCTGGGCGCTTACCCGATGAGGGCACAGTGTCAAGGTCACGAACGCTGGCGCGGACCCACCTGAATCTCCTTGGCCCCTTCGTTGGTTTCAGCTTTCGGCTACCATGGGAACGGCACCTCCTTAACCTGCTGCGCCCCCGTCTGCCCCTCCCCGCGGGTTCTAAGCCCTAGGCTGTCTTTGCTGGGGAAATATTTAGGCCAAGCTTGGCTGGCTAGCTTGGGTCACGAGCCCCTGTGGCAGGTGGCTGTTGCAGCCCCGTGGATCGTGGTTCCTTAAATGTCCCTAAATGGGGACTGTGGGGGAGGTGCTGCCAGCCCTTCATGGGGCCCCGGGATGCCTCATTGGGATAGCAAGGCCTTTGGCTGGAGTTTTATTTTGTTCTATTTATTTTATGATGTCTGATTTCATAGCTTTGTTTTTCTAATTATAGTCATGCAGTGTCAGCTTTCCTGAACCCTGGAGCCCCATGGCTTAGTACATGGAGGCAACTCAAAGTCAAACATGGAAGGAGTTGCAATTTGGTGGCTCCCAGAGGTGAGGGCCCTTTTACTGGGTCCCCTGGAGACCGCTACAGCTGAGTGGAATGGCTGGGATGGGATTTGTATGAAAGTCCAGGTGCAAGGGCTGGAGGAAACCCATGACATTCATGTGCACCGGCCACTCTGAGTGGACATGCTGGGGGTGATAGGTCCAGTGGGGTGAAGAGGTAGGTGGGGTGGGATGGGGGGTGATGGTATCAGGTTGCAATTCTCATTTGCCACAGAGATATCAGAAGAAAAGGACATGGAACTTGGAGGTGCCAGTAATTTGCTGTGATTTCTTTTCCCATTCTAAATAAATCTTCATGTGTGCCTTTAATTTGTATTTTTTAAATATATATATATTCCTTTCCTCCAAATTGGGTCTGCCAAATTGCTTTTAAGCCCCAAGACGCCACAAAATCTGAAAAATCACCAGTACTCCACATATACCAGGAGGGTGTCTTTTACTGTCTTTTGGTACCTGTGCCAGGCTCCTGGGAAGCAGGGGCGTGGAGGGGTGGGGGTGGGGGAAAGGGACTGAAGAGGGGAGTCCACCGGGAGATGTATGGAACTGGGAGAACCCAAGGCCACTCTGTTGGAGATAAGCTAGTGGAAAGTGACTAGATGATTATTTGTGCCCCTACTTTTTCTTCCTCCAATGTGGAGAAAGTTGGGCAAAATCAGGAGCGCTCGAGTTCATTCTGGTGTGCCTCAGTGAGTGTGGGGAGAATGTAGGAGAAATAAGACAAGAGGTTGCCATAAGGTGTCCAAAAAGCTCGTTAAACCATCCCCCAAGGATCTCTTGAAGCACAAAGGAAGAACCCTAGGTAGGTTAGTGCTACAATTTTTGCTGGTGGGGACTGGTCTGAGATGATGTCTGAGATAGGGGCCGTGCCAAGGACTGGCTTGAGGGAAACTTCTGCAGCCCCCTAGAATGTCCTAGAATGCCCCTAGGATCTCTTGAAGCACAAAGGAAGAACCTGAGGTAGGTTAGTGCTACAAATTTTGCTGGTGGGGACTGGTCTGAGATGATGTCTGAGGTAGGGGCCGTGCCAAGGACTGGCTTGGGGGAAACTTCTGCAGCCCCCTAGAACTTCTGCAGCCTGACCTCACCTCAATCCAAGTTTAAAAAAAAAAGAAAAAGCTACTTGCGCAAACACAGCTTCAAGGCAAGGCTCACCACTTCAATAGACTATGGACGTAAACCCCTCGCAGAAATTTCCGGGTTTTCCCTGTGTCCCTAGGCTTTTCCCACAAGATGGCGCTCTGAGTTTTGTTTTTATTTTTTTTATGCTGCTTGCTTCCTTCCATTCTTTTGCTAATATTTTATTGAACTCCTACTATGTGCCATTATAATTCTAGGAGGTGCTGGGGATACAGGTTGAACAAAGCAGACAAAATCCCTGGTTTCAAGGAATTGTGATTTTTACACTTTCAGAGGCCAAACTGTACAGTGTCTTAAATTTCCCCGTTTATTGCTGGTAGGATATACTTTTGATAGTCTTGCTACAGTTCCATACTTTCTTTTACTCTTTCCACATTGATAGGGGCTGGAGGAACTATAGACATTTTAATTATTTGGCTGGGGAAAGAATTAACTTATATCCTTCTGTGAAAGCCCCTGTCTGAGATTCACCCTTTTGCCAGGAAAACACCTATCTTAACTTGGATAATTCCTAATAATAAGATTAAATTCTCAGTATTTAATGTCAGGATCAAAAGCATCTTTTGTGTCAAAGTTGTGTTTCCTTTTATCCGCACCAGCTTACAACTGAGGTCACAGCTTGGGACTTGCCTGCCCATAAGAGTAAATTCACAGGTCTTGTTTATGAAAAATTCTGGCAGGTCTTTCAGGTAGCTCAGTGACAGCTTCCAAATGAGGGTGAAAAGGGCTGTGATCTGGGTGAGAATTTCTCAGGCTCTTTCTTAGCAAAATGCCAATCCTGTTACTGGACCATCTGCTGCAGAGAATAACTACAATTTAAGAGCTCACTCTTGCCAAAGGCCAACTTGAAGTCATACTTGAGCCGTCAATTCTTCCAGCTTCTGGAAGCACTATCCTTGGATAAAGTTAGATTGCTGAAGGCACCATCTTTTAGAACATCTACTACATTGACTTGGCTGCCTCCAGAAATGCCTTCACTTAGCTGAGATGGAAGAGTATGCCTTTGATTTTTTTTTGCGGGCTGGTATGATTATAAATAAAATGTTTCTATACTTTGGGAGAAAATAACTGTTAAAGACACCGTCCGTTTTACCATTCCATGCCCTTTATGTGAGGGATTCATGGGAATGCCAGGCTCATATCTAACGACCTGCTTATCTTGACATTTCTACTTGGATGTCCAATAGGCATATCAAATTTAACTTGGTCCAGACCAAACTTCTGATCTTCCTCCTGCAATCTGCTCTGCCCTCGGTCTTCCCATCTCAGTAAATAGCAACTCCGCTGCTCAGAACAAGAAATTCAGAACCATTCTTGACTCTTCTCTTTCTCTCACATGCCACATTCCATCTGTTATCAAATCCTGTAGGCTCAACTTCAACCCCCACCTAGAATCTGATCATTTCTCGCCACCTTCTCTTGTCTGGAAATTTTCACAAGCTTCTGAACTGCTTTTTCTACTTCTGCCATTGTTCCCCTATATCTATACTTGACATAACTGTCAGAATGATCCTTTATGATATGTCAGGTTATGTCACTCCTCTGCTCAAATTCTTCCCATGACTTTCTGTCTTACAGGGAGGAAAACCAAGATCTGCACTTCCTGCCCTCCCCTCCTATCTCTGACTTGACCTCCTTGCAACCTGTTCCTCATTCACATCACTCTCGTTTCTGGGACATGCCAGCCGTGCTCCCATCTCAAGGCCTGTGTACTTGCTGTTTCCTCTGCCTAGACAGCTCTCTCTACAGATACCCACAGGACTGGCTCTCTCATCTCCTTCAGCTCTCTCCTCAAATGCACCTTCCTAGTGGAGGGTTTTCTAACCACCCTTTTAAAACTGCAGGCCTCTCTCTCACTCTGTTCCCTGTTCCAGCTTCATTTTTCTCCATAGCACTTACCTCCTTCTGACACACTTCAAGCAGGTTTTTCAGTTTGCTAAAAGCTGCCAAATGGGGATTTATTAACTTATAAACTTATAGTTCCAAGGCTGAGAAAAATGTCCAAGGCATCAGGTGATGCTCTCTTCCAGAAGATTGGCTGCTGGTGATCCTGAACTCCTCTGCCAAGTGGGAAGGCACACAGTGGCATCTCCTTTCTTTTCTGTGTCTTGCCACTTTCAGCTTCCTGGTTTCTGTGGCTTCCTTTCTCAGCTTCTGGGGGTTTCTTTCTGTGTTTCTGTGTTCCATTGATTTCAGCTTCTGGCTTCCGGGACTTTCTCTCAGCTTCTGGGGGTTTCTGTGCCTCTCTCTGTGTTTATCCTGTTTATAAAGGACTCTGATAAGAGGCTTAAGACCCACCCTGCGTCACACCCTATTGAAGTGGTCTAATCAAAGGAAAGTTCCCACCTACAATAGGTTTACACCCACAGGAATGGATTAGCTCTAAGGGCATAATCTTTTCTGGGGTACATTAAAGCCTCAAACTACCACACAGGTGAGCCTTATATTCATGGGTTGTGTATTTGCAAATTTGCTTCCTTGTTAAAATGTATTTGTAACCCCCAAATCAATACTCACAACACTTTCTAAAAAAATACTCACTGCACTTTTGTGGTCATTGCTGGACATGCACAGAATGGCAAAAAAAATTGAGTTGCCTGATGTGCGTGTTCCCAGCTGAGATTGAGCAAGGTGATGCTCTGCCTTCTTGTCTCAGCTCTCATATTGTAAATCAGTGTCCTTTTCACAGTATATTTAGTGCTGTAGTTTTGGTATTTTTATGCTTTTTACTGGTCAGTTTCGCTGAATAAGATGACTCACAAGTGTATTTTGCTGAAGTGCTGTCTAGTGTTCCTAAGTGCAAGAAGGCTGTGATGTACCTTATGGGAAAAATAAGCTTCACCCAGGCATGAGTTCTATATAGTGTTGTTGGCTGTGAGTTCATCAGTTAACAAGATAAGATGTCTTTAAATAATAAATATGGTGTCTTTAAACAGAACACAACAAAAACAAGGTTATACATTGATTGATTGATGAAAATGTTGTGACCAGGTGCTCACAGGTACCTAACCCTGTCTTTCTTCTAGGAGCAGTGGTTCATTCAGTATTTTCTAATTTAGTGCTCATGGCTACTTTATAGAACATAGCTACCATGAAAAACAAGAACCAACTGTATTTTGTTTATTATCTGCTCTCTCTCCACTAGAATGGAAGCTCCTGGAGGGTGGAGATTTTTGTCTCTATGTTCTGTTTTTTTTTACTTCTGTGTCCTAGTACCCAAACAGTGCCCAGGACATAGCAGGTCCTCAAAAAATATTTATTGAATGAATGATTAAATTCTCAGAGAATTAATTTTGTGTAAAAATTGTGTTTCATTTTATCAGGTAATGTGATAGAAGTCACACATCATAATTTACTTTTTGCTTTTACTAGCAGGCAGCTCAAAGCCAAACAAAGGAGTTACAATTCCTGCCTCACCCATGGTCTCTAACTCAGTGATCTTCCTCCTCTGTATGGGCTTTCATTTTCTTTCTTTTTACCTTTTATTTGAACAACTTTTATTGTGCACATATATCTTCATGGAGCTTTTAGCCTTTCAGTAAATATTTGTTAAGTGAATGCATCATATGCCATGTAAATCTCTTTTGGAGGTAAGTGAGCTATGAATAAGAAATTATTAGAAATCTGTGGTTTTAGTGAAAATGGACTAGAAAAGAACAGGTGGTTATTAGGAGAAGAGAGTCTGATGGGAAAAGAATCACCATACATGTCCCACAGCTTGAGTAAGGGCATAGTTTATCACCCAGACCAGGACACATATGACAACAAAAGGGGTGATACGAATACTTTCGCTGGGACAAAAGGCACAAACTAGGACCATCCCTGGCAAACTGGGATGAATGGTCACTTTAGCAATGGTTGATATTTATCAAAATAGTAAAAATGAGTTTTCATTTTTGGTTCATAGTCAAGAGTTTAGTTAACCTTTCTTATTAGCAAACTTTTTCAGGGTCTGTTAGGATTCCAGAATGGAATTTAAAAATGCATCAGTCTCCAATTCATAAAAGTAAACATAAATAAAATTTGCTCCTTTGCCAGGATCAACAAAAGCCACCGTGAGGCATTACCAGCCCCTAATGAAGAAAGCGCGTCCCTCTTCATTACAAGAGAGTTAAATAAGCGGATTGATTTTTGTTGCTACCTCAGTTGTCAACATTGATTTGGCAAGGCAGTTTTAAAACGTGGAAAATGAGAAGCAGGGAATAACAATCAGATAAAGGAAGACAAACTGAGAAATCCTCATGGTCCAGGGCTGGCCAGCTGCTTTCCACAGGCAGCACCTCCCTAATTCCCAGGTAGCTAGATCTGCTGTTACTCCTACCCCTGAAGTAGCCCAGAAGGGAATGTTTTCCCCTAATAACATTACATTGCCAAGAATACCACTGATGTTTCTGAACACCACTATATTGCTCATTAAGCTTTACAGACCTCTGCTTTCCTTATCACAGAGGACAAATAGTTAAAATAATATTTTTCAAAAGTACTATAATTACATTACAAAAACGCTTATAAAATAGAGAAAAGGGAGAAATTACGTACCATCCCACCACGTTATTAATAAAACCCTATTAATATTTAGTATACTTCCTTCCAGTCTTTTGTCTCATTCTCACTCTTTTTTAAACCTAGGAGTAATCTTAGCAAGTAAAGTGCTTTTTTTTCATTCAATGTATGGCAAAGTATTTTATTATACATTTATATTTGCAGTGAACTGCTCCATGTCTATAACTTTTTCTTTACTTTTGGATTCTTCCCTTAGATTAAAGTAGACTCACAGAAGTAGAATTACTTGAACAAATTTTATGTGATGGGAAAGCCAAGGAACACCAAGGTTGCAAATTTTATTTTGGCAAATTTTATAGCCTTGCATCTCCTCCAGAAGGGAATTGAGTAGTGTACTCTCCTCCTCCAATTCCTTCATACCCCTAACTTCACTGTACACACAGGTTGGTGGGAGACACCTGCTTCTGTTCCCTCTTCATCCCCAATGCCATGCTTCCTGTCATCTCTAGCTGCCAACACCACAGAGCACTCAATCCAAAGGCAAGGCCTTAGCTTGCTATGGCAATAAGACAACCCAGAGCCTGACTGCTGTTTCCGAGATAACATCTATTGCTTTCTAGAATCTGCCTGTCACTCCACCACGGAGCCAAATGAGGTTAGACTGATTTGCTTTTCACAAAACCATACTGGCGGCTTCTCTTGACCGTGCCTACAAATTGACTCGCCGAGGGGGCATCGCCACGTCTTTCCAGATAGTATAGTTGGCGGAACGCCCTGCAACTGTTGAGGGCGCCTTTTCTCTTTATAAAAGTGGACACCTATTGCACCCTCTTTTAGGATCTAGGGAGTGAAGGCTTTCCTTTAACCCTCCCCAGTTTCTGACTCGTTACTGGGTCCCCTTTGTCAGAACCTACCTACTGAGAAATAAGACTTCTTCATTCTTATTTTCATTTGGATTTGTATCTTGTTATTCCAAGCATAGCTGGCTCTGGCAATCGAAAGTCAGAGAATTTTTTTCTAAAGGACAGCAGAGATGAAAAAACGTTTTGAAAATCTTGCCTTTTCATATACTGACGGTTAGCTTTTCCTTCACCAGAGTGATGATTCCCTTGGTTCTTCTTGATGGAAGAAGGGCTTTCTGTCAACCTCTTACACATCCTCCAAGTTGAATAGCTTCCTTACGCATCTTTAGCTCTTGGTCTCACCCAGTGTTATGGAAATATACCCTAGGGTAATATGAGGTCAGGGAAAGTACTATAGGCCCAGAAATAGAGGAAGGGCAAATAAATCTCCATGCTGCCAGTTTGGATATCCTGTACAGAACTCAACCACATTTGGGGGTGTCCCTGGAAAGAAGTAATTGCTGAAGAATAGTGGGGAGAAAAATCAAACACCATTTGAGAGTCTCTCACTATAGCATGTATCTGGCTGTATAGCAGATCTAATTCTGTTGGGCTTGGTGGCCCATAGGGAAAATTTTTTCTCCGTGTTATATCCTACCTGGGAAATTTAAAACCTCTCCATAGGTTAAAGGGTAGAAAGGTAGTGTTTTAGTTTCTTAACTGTTAAAACAAATCCCATACAATGGGCTGGCTTAACAATAGGAATTTATTGGTTCACGGTTTCAGAGGCTCAAAGACTTGCTTCCTCCCTGGGTTGGTAACTTGTGGCTGGTGGGAAGTCTTGGTGTTCCTTGGCTTTCCCGTCACATGGCAATGCACGTGGTGGCATCTTCTCTTTTCTCTATGGTATTTCCTCTAAGGTCTCCAGTAATAGGATTAAGACCCATCCTGATTCAGTTGGACAACACCTTAACTCAAGTCTCCTCATCATAAGGTCCTATTTGCAATGGGTTCACACTCAGGAGTGGATTAAGATTTAGAACATGTTTTTCTGGGTACATAACTCCAAGCCACCTTACGTAGGTCCCAAGGCCCCTTTACCTTCTTTTTAGCAGGGCTGCCAGCTTGCAGTTATGGCACTCACAAAGTGCGTGTACCTTCACAGGGAGCCAAGCAGCATGTGTGTTCCTTGAAGATTGTAGGGAGCAGTGTCTGGGCTTCATTCAAACACCTTATTCTGGGTAGGGACCATTGACCCATTGTCCCACCCAAACAGCCCTCTACTGCCACCCTGGAAGACTGAGCCCCTTTCCAAGACAGTAGATACCATGGTTGCTAAGGAAAGTCCTGAGCTGCCTCATTGCCTGGTGGCAGTTGGAAACAAGCCATCCTCACTTCTCCTGGGTCCCTTTGCAGAATCTCTCTGCAAACTGCTGGTATGTCCCGCCCCCCACCCCCTTGCTGCACCTGTTTGATGCAGGGTTTCTAGTTCTCTGAGTGTCTAGGGATTTGGGTGGGGAAGGCGTGGACTTCACCCCATCAACATGATCAGCACAGCGGATTTAACTGCATCCAGGGGTTATGAGAATTCTTCAAAAACTTCCTTCCTTGGCAAAACTGAGAAAAGAAAATATTATTTTGCACATCAGCACCTCCAGGCAAAGCTTTGCTGTAATGAAAGGACAACGTTGGCTTTCTGTTGGCTTGTGCAGCAAGGTCCACTGAGAAGAAAGCAGAGCTCTGGGAAATGAGGACAAGTGCCTCGTCGGGTGTGAGTGTGAGCTGAGGTGGTCTACTTGAGATGGGGATAAATGGAAGGCTCGTTGGAACCGGGCCACACCACTTACCTGTAAGCTCTTGGTTTACCTGGGCAGACAATGAAACAGTTTAAAAAAGGAAAAGCCGTTGAATTACCATCTCAAACTGTGAACCATTTTTATAACCTGTTCTAGGGGATGATGACCTCATCAAAGGAAGAAAGTTGCCTGGTTTTGAGAAAGCTGGGCTGTAACTGGGTGCCCAGGCTCCAATGATTTATGGTCCCTTTTAATGCCGTTGGGATTGGGAGCAAAGATCAGAGTGGATATTATAGTAGATGTATGAGAGTGGATTTTAGATATAAATTATGCAACACTTGAAGCTCAACACAGATACAAATTGAGCAGCTCCTTCATGATGTTTGGAGACAGATTTGAGGTCTGCTTAAGAATGGGGAGAGGTCACTTCAGTTAGGAAGGTATTTTTCACATTAGTAGACCCCATGATTAATTAGGGGTTCATGTGGTGGGATCATGCACAGGAAAGCTTGGTGTTTTGATGCCCTAAATCTGAATTCCTGCCCACAGGCCTTTGTGATAGATTTCTTTTATAGTTCACAAAGGACTTATTAGATCTTGTCTCTGAGTACAGCATGAAACACTTTATGGCATTCTTAAAACTGAAGTTTGTTCAGGTTGCAGCTGGAAAGCCATTTTTTCCCCCTAAAACAAATCGTATGTTATATTTTGCTTCAATCCAAGATTTAACTTTGAGACTTCTGGATGATGATTTTGTTCTCTGAACATTTTGAATAGAATTGATTTCACTTTTCCATTATGGGGCAAAAGGGGTTCTAAACAACTCAAGCCTTTAAGCAGCTGAGCAAATCAAATCAAGGGAAACCTGAAGCTGTAGAGCAGCCAAGAATAATTTACCTCCCAATGTACTAATATGCGTCCCCTTTTGATGGTAACATGACTTCCCTGAAGCTTTGGCCGGAGTGTTTTCTGAAATAGCTGAGGAAACCCCAGGAGCCAAAGTCATTATTTTTGCACAAGGTATTTAATGCTAAACATAAATACTGAGAGGGCTGGGCTCCTGGACAAGCCAAGACTTCATTTTTGAGGCCCCAAAGGCGGTCTCCCCACATCCAGTTAGAAAGAAGGCAGCTTGAAGAAATGAAGGACTTGCTGAAACCACTGCAGAGGATCTGTTTCAAGACTTGTTTTCTATCCCAAGCATGTTAGAATTTGGTGCTCAGAGAACCTTTAGTTCCAGGTCCCTGAGTGGTAGTGCCCACGGTTATGTTCATTTGTTCCTGAAATGTTGTCAGCTTTAGTACTTAAGTGCCCCCGAGTGGATCGAGTATAGGCCAGGGCATAATTATCCGGCAGCACAGTGGACTTTTGTGATTCTCGGAGTCCGCTATTGAGGTTCCGGTTTCGGTTATGATCTAACGTTTTAAAATCAAAATCGTGTCTTCCGTGTGCTCATCCGCACTGACTTCCTGGGAATGCTGCAGGATTTGTTTCTCCCCCGCCACAGGGAAATCTCTCTATTTCTTCTTTACATAGTTCCTCCTTTTCTTTCATTGGCATCTCGAGTCTTCTGAGCTCTTTGTCCTCACTCTTCTACAGTAGGATGGGCAAGGTAGGGGAGGAGTAGAGGGAAGAATGGGAAGAGATAATAGCTCCTATTTACTGATTTCTTTTAGGTGCTTGGCATTACAATGTGTTTTGTCATTAAAATTTGATGAGAAGAAGCAACTATGGGCCTTGCCTTCCACAGGGAACTTGGAAGCATATAAGGTGACCCGCTGGAGTTGGGGACTGTTTCCAGCAAGGCCATGAACTACCTTGGCGACACCCGGCGTCAGCTCCGGGGAGCCCAGCCAGCTCGCACCCGCAGCGCCCCCTAATGGGGCAAGAGGTCCTTTCCTGTGCCTGGCTCTGGGTGAGATGCTTTCTCTTGTGTGATCTTTTTTTTTTTTTTTTTCCTTTATTTTTTTAGTATTTGTCCTGTGTGATCTTGTTGACTCTTCATATCACATTCACGGTAGGTCATATCTTTTTAGTTCAACTGATGAGAAATCTGGAGCGAATGTGAAGTAAACTGCTCTTGCCTAAATTGTGGCCACAGTTGTACTGAGGCTTCCGATGCTACTCTGAGCAGTGCTGGCCAGTCCTCATTCTGGATGAAGTCCCTGAGAAACTGGGGGTGTCTTTTTGCTGTTCATGGGAATTTTTCCTCTGGGGAGTTGGAGGGTATTTGTACCAAAACCATTCCTAAGCTTTAGCTCCTCATCCTCTGTTCCCCTTTCACAGTGGGTTCCCATTGGCAGAGGACTGTTAAAATGCAGAGCTTATTCTTGTGGTGTGTGATCACGGTTTGGTCCAAGGCGTCCCAATGGCATGAATGAATGGAATGGTATGTATAGACTAACCTTTTCTTTATTCCACTTATTGTCTATTTTTTTTTCTTAGGTACCAGAGCTGGGGATTGAACCCAGGACCTCATATATGGGAAGCCGGTGCTTAACCACAGACACATCAGCTCCCCTAAGTTGATTTTTTTCTTTTGTTTGATTATTGTTTGTTTTGTTTTGTTTTTAGGAGGCACTGGGGACCAAACCCGGGATCTCCTATGTGGGAAGCAGGCGCTCAACCACTTGAGCCACATCTGCTCCCTGTCTATTTTTTTTTTTTTTTTTTTTTTTTTTTTTAATAACTGACATGAAAGAAAAGAGCTGAGGACTTTCTGGGAAGGTGGTGACTGTACTGCATCCTGCCTACCTTTCATTCCCAACTTTAGCTCTTCTACCCCTACTGAGGGTAGGTCTGCAGCTCTGGGAGAGTGAGGTCCCACTTCTGGAGGTGACAGTATTTCAGAGCAAGCCCACTGAACGCCCATTGGAGGAAAGAAGGTGAGTCCTGGGCATGTTGGGTAAAAACTTTCTGTTGATATCTTCTGAAAAGGTCAAGAAATCGCTGACATTGTAGCTTGCAGAATGGGTGTTAGCAGCATGGATGAAAATCCTGGCCTTAAAAATGGAGCACTCGTAAGAACTTGCTGGATGGTAGAGAACATGATGTTATGTGGGAAAACATGGGCACAGACAACTCTGAGTTGACAAATAGTTTAGGATATCTGAATTTCATATATGAAGAAGTTTAGCAGTGCTTTACTCCCAAAATTTATTTTGTTTATATTTTCCTTTCTATTTATGCATGAGAGTAAAAGATGATAAAATTCTATGTCCAAGAATGCCTGCAAGAGCTCTTTCAATAAGTAGAAAATAAAAATTTAAATGATAAGAAATCATTATGTCAAAATTTAATTGGCACAGTTAATTCTTAGTGGTACATAAATGATGGTGCCACTAAGAATTAACTGTGGCACCATGGATTGAATCTTGGATCCAAAGAAACCTGGAACATGCCCCATGTGGAAGGAAAGATATTTTCAAGGATGCAAGTATGAAATAACTCAAGAGAATATATAACCCACATCTGAGGAGAGTATTTGAAAAACAAACACATAAACAAAAAAATCAGCATAGAGACCTCCAGATGAAAGGGAATAGGGAAAAAACTGGTTAGCAGTGAAACCTTCATTATGTAGTAAAAGAAATGCTACCTGTTGTAACAGATAAACGCTAAAATTTCAGAGGCTTTTTATTTTTAAGTTTTATTTTCTTTATTTATCCCCCCACCCCATTATTTGCTCGCGCTGTCTGCTTTCTGTGTCCATTTGCTGTGTGCTCTCTGTGTCTGCTTGTCTTCTCTTTAGTAGGCACCAGGAACTGAACCCGGGACCTCCCATGTGGTAGGTGGGAACTCAATCTCTTGAGCCACAGATCTGCTTCCCTCTCAGAGGTTTTTCAAAATGAAGGCTCATTTCCCACTCTTACGAAGCCCAGGCTCGGTGGTGTTGGTGGCAGAGGTGGGCTGTGGAGGTTCCTCCATCTTCCGTGCATGCTTTCCAAGATTGTCTGGGGTGTCAACATCCAGCCAGCAGACAGGGGAAGAGAGAGAGTCAACATATTGGAGACCTTGCAGGTCTGGAAAAGTCATCTGCTTCTAAACTTCTGGATAAAACAGAAATAATTTGAATGACTAATTCCCATTCCCATTCAGCCCCGTGGAAAAGATCCGATTATTGGGGTGGCTTTTCCACCAACTATTTCAGGTAAGTTGAAAAAGGACCAGGGAGAGTAATGAACAAGGGAATACCTGGAAAGCAGTACCTGGGCTCAAGCAAGGAACTCCCCAACCCCAGGGCAGGGCCACGGCCATTCCTACAGAGCAGGCATTTCTCAATTCTTTTTTACCAAGAGAGTTTTTTATTGAGGAAAACTGCCCTCCTATTCCAGATTGGGTCTGTGTGGTGTGTGTGGTAGGTCAATTAACATATCTTTTTTAAATTTCTTGAGTCACTGCCTGCTCTGAACCACAGCTTCCCCCATCGTTGTGGGGTTTCTAGATTTTGAGCGGTGGTTGGATGGTTTGGGGCTGTCTTGGAGAAAGGCTGAGGGTCTCTTGCTTAAATGAATCTTTAATGGCTAGAATTTGTTCACCACAACCATTTTCCTTTCTGCCTGGGGATATAGCAAAGCTACATTTCTCCACCTTCTTTGCAGTTAGGTGTGGCCATGAGCTTGCATTCTGGCCAACAGAATGCAGGTGGAAGAGATGTAAACTGCTCTCAGGCCTTGCTCTCTCTTTTCCTATCTGCGAGTTAGTTGACGACACTCAGGGAGACCTTGGAAGCCAAGAGTCAAAAATGGAAGGGCTTCCATCCACCTGCATTTCTGAATGTCTTCAGAGAGCAGAGCTCCCACCTTAGATTTTAGTTGATATGAGTGTGCAATAAACTTACATTGTTTTAGGCCTCTGAGATTTTAATGTTAGTTTATTTATTACTGAAGTTGGTGTTACCTTAGTTAATCCAATAGTTAAAAATTACCAACGTGTGATAGATTGTGTGTAATTTAAATGTGGAATGGGTACTGTTGAAATAGAAGAGACATACAGCAAAGGAAATTCTAATAATGTTCTGGAAATGAAAGCACTAAATGATCCTAGAAAAATCTAGAAATTGGAATGGGGGAGGAGGAGGGGATAGTAAAGGCATTCCAAAATTGTGTGTAGGGATGGTGGGAGGGAAATGTGATAATGGAAAAGTACAGTCAAAGTCTAAATTAACTGGAGCAAAAAAGTGGACTGAAACAACTTAAACCAACCTGTAAAATTAAAAAAGAGCAAGCTGCCCATAAAATCAATAGTAATTATAAAGTACTGTAGTAGGAAGCTCCAGTGATCCCTTCCTCTTTGTATTCATAGCCTTGTAGCCTTGTGTAATCTCCTCCTCTATAAAAACTTGCTTCTAACAATAGAACACAGCTATGTTGAGGAATGTCACTTCCCTGATTAGGTTACAAAAGATTGTGACTTCCATTTTGTTAGTAGACTCTGTGGTCTTCTTGGCTTGCACACTTTGATGAAGCTAGTCACCATGTTGGAGAGGCCCATATGGCAAGGAACTGAGGGTGGCCTCTGGCTTACAGTCAGTGAGAGACTGAGGCCCTCAGTCCAAAAGTCAACAACCTCTGAGAGATCATGGAAGCAGATTGTTCCCCTGTGGATCCTTCAGATGATACAGTAGACTCCGGCTGACACCTTGATTTCAGGAGACTTTGAAGCATGGGAACAAGCTAAGCTGTGCCCAGAGTCCTCACCCACAGAAATGGTGAGATAATGTGTTGTTTTAAGCTGCTAAATTTTGGGATAATTTGTTCCACAGCAATAGATAACCAATACAAGATGGAAGATGGAAAAAAACAAAATATATAGCTTACTAAAATGTAAATTCTCCTTGTCAAATTAGGTTTTAAAAAAACACACAGTTCTATGATATTTATAAGAAACACACTTAAATAGACAAAAGTTGAAAATTAAGGAATGAACCAAACACAAAAGGAGGAATAGCAATATCAGACATCATAGAATTTAAGGTGAAAAACATTAAAACAGATAAACAGGAGCACTTTGCAATAATGAAAGGCTCAGTTTATGAAGAATAGACAACATATACACTAAAAAACATACACACTGAAAATATAACAGCCACCTTGTATAATCTATTAGAAATTCAGGAAAAGCAATTAGAACAGGAAATTTTTCTACATTTCTTTTAAATAAGACCAGACATTATAGTGAAAATGCAAGTAAAGACATAGAGTAATTGAATAATATAATCAACATAATTATTTTAATAGATTTATCTAGCACCTTATATGCCTTAAAAAGAAAATATACATTTTTTGTTTGTCCATGAAATATTTAAAAGAATCAATAATGTATTTGGCTATAAGGAAACCTTTGCAAATAAAAAAAGATAGAGATTTTGCTGGTCCCATTCTCTCATCATAATCCAATATTATTAGAATTAATAACAAAAAGATTATTCTCATCCTTGCTCTCCCCCCAAAAACTTAAATACTGGAAAATTAAGAAAGACCTATCTAGATAGCCTCTGGATCAAGAGGAGACCAAAAAGGAAATGACAAATGATCTAGGAAACAAAGGAAAGGAGAAAGATAAAATAAAGGAATTTAGTTTCATCTTAAGTAATTAGAAAAGCAATTATGCAGCAAACCAAAATATGAAGAGATGGCTGAAATGAATGAAATGGAACGCTCCCTGAATGTGAAAGGTAATGAAACTGTTTCTTTGAAAAGATCAATCTGAAGGTTAAGATCAATCGATTGATTTGGAGGGTGAGGCAGATTGTGAGGGTACTGACCCCCATCAATTCAGGCCTTTCTTGTACCCACACTTGTCCTCCTCTCTCACGTTGACCCTGGGGCTGGCCATGTGACTTACTCTGCCCAGTGGGACAAATTTGACACAAGCAGACCCTGTTAGAATCTTGCTGGAGACATATTGCTGAGCTGAGAGCTGAAAGCCAGCATGGATCACCGACACATGAGTGAAGCCATTGTGGACTGCTCAGCTGCCAAATGACTAGGTGAGATCAGTAGAAGAACTGTGCAGGAGAGCCCAGCCCAAATTGTGAGCCTGCAGAATTATGAGGAAATACATGGCTGTTGTTTCAAGCCAGCAAGCATTTTTCTGAAAGGGCCACATAGGACACATTTTAGATTTGTGGGCCATACTGTCACAAGTATTTAATTCTGCCATTTTAGTGCAAAAGCAGTCGTAGACAATATGTAAATGAATGGGTGTGGCTGTGTTCCTATATAATGTTTATTTACAAAGGCTGGTGGCTGGCCATCAGGATGTAGTTTGCTAACCTCACAGTAAGCTGGTCAGTTCTGTTCTAAGTTGGGCAGTTACACAGCAATAGCTAACTGATACAGAAGGATGTTCACAGCTAAGTGAAAAGAACAAGTTGCAGAAAAATGGGTAGAGAATGATTTTATTTTGTTCAAAGCAAAGAAACAAAATCCAGCAAACCTCTTGTATATGTGTAGGTCTGCATGAATATATGTGTATGGACCAGCTTCTTAATTCTGGGTTCCTCAGAGGAGAGGATTATGGGGTGTAGGCATGGTGGAAGAGGGGTAGGTTGAGATGAATAACTATTTGTACATAGAGTTTTGTATTGTTTTGTGTATTATGAGTACATGTTACTTCTGAAATTTGAAAAAAAAAATAACGGAAAAATGGCAAAGAAATTAAATGCCTTGAAATATGTTATGTGTGTTTGGTGACCACATAAATCCACAGAAGCTATCTGGGGAAGGCATTGAAAGTGCTGCTCTGGCTCCATCTGAAAATGTCACTAGAGGATGCTGGGCACTTGCCCAGTGGCAGGGGTGAGATGGTTGGTGGTGTTACGGTGTGTGAATACTGCAGGAGGGTGGTGGGTTTTCTGTTTGAATCTTTTCACAGCCTTGGATTTTCTGAGGGTAGAACAGAGAGCTGAAAGTCACGGTCATTGCCTGGTGGCCTAGGCCTCTGAGAATGTGTGGAGGCTGTGAGAATGTCCAATCAAGGCATCATCAAGGCAATGCTATCTTCTCGAAGACTGGCTGCCAGCGATCCTGGACTCCTCTGCCATGTGGCAAGGTACATGGTGGCATCTTCTGGTCTCTCCCTTCTCTTCTGGGGTTTTGGTGCTTTCAACTTCTTGCTTCTGTGGTTCTCTCTCTCTCTCTGTATTCATTCTGTTTGTAAAGGACTCCAGTAAGAGGATTAAGACCCATCCTGAATGAGGTGGGCCACATCTTAACTGAAATAGCGTTGTGAAAAGGTCCTACTTACAACAGGTTCAGACCCACAGGAATGGGTTAGATTTAAGACGGTGTCTTTCTGGGGTATATACAGTTTCAAACCACCACAGAGGCCCACGACCTTGACTGCTCTGAGGAACTTCTCTGAGTTGAGCCTCTGCTCTTGGCCAGCTGTTATCTCTAGGGCATCAACACAGAACACCCCACTATAACATTCGGGTCCGTCATTATCCATGCAACGTGGGAGCCTGTGCTGCAACTTGTGGGAACCTGTCCTCATTGAAATGTGGAATTTCTTCTTTTCTCTGCAGAAAACCTCTCTTGCTTGTTGTTGTGAGAAGAGAAAGGAACTCATTTACAAGAACCATCACTCAATAGCATAGCAATTTAAAAATGTGCTTAATAGCCTCTACCTGCAATTCCCTGCTGAGTCAGTGGAAGTAGGTGATGAATGTAGGATGAGCCTAAGGGGGATGTTCTGACCAACCAACCCTTTGGCCCTTTGACACTCAACCATCCCCTCATCAAAAGGCCAATAGAGCCAAATTGAAAGTAGCTTCTCTCAGCTTCTGACTACTGAGAGTTCAAACACACGTGGAAACATGACCAATACAGACGGGTGGAGGATTCTTTTTTGTGGGGTGAGGGGGATTTAAGAGCAGCTCTGACTAATTCTAATAGTACTTTACCTAATTATATCCTATATAGACAAATATGTATGCATATTTATTTCATATACAAACATATAAGTATAGGTATATCTCTAATATATATATTATACGAACACACACAGTTTATCCTGTACAACTTTTAATTTTTCAGAGCAATATGATATTATCCCATTCAAATAAACATATAATTTCACTGATAAATACTTAAGTCAGTCTTTGGTTTAGTCTTAGTTTACATATATATGAAAATAATTCCATCAATTGATGGCTTCATGCTGATGTGACAATGCATGTTGAAGAAGGCAATTTAGTCTCAAAATTTAACTCGATTCTTACAGATTTCTCAGGCGTATAACAAGCAGGGGCAAGGATGGGAACATATGTTCCCCAGGTGTCAGGCAGTGGAGGTGCCCCAGAGGCGCTTGTTTTGATCCCCTCTGAGGATTTTTTTTTGGTTTGTTTTTAAAATGCAAAAAAAGATAACACCACAACCAAATAGGATTTGAAAGAACAAAACCCATTAGCAAGAATTGGTTTGGAAAACGTTTTCCCATCCTGTGGCAGAGTTTTGGAACAAATGGCCTTCAGACATTCCTCCCCCACCCCCCAGCCAAATTTCCAAGATTTTTCCATGGGTTTACTTCACTGCCATGCCCAAAGGGCACAGTGTACCTGATGTCAAACAAGCTGCAATGTCTTGGAGCTGAGTCTCCTCTGAGCTCCATGTTGCCTAGAAGATTAGTACTTCCTTGGTAATCCAAGAGGAGCTTGCATTCTAGAAATTCAGAGCTGGCAGGGACTCCAGAACTTATCGTCTCTCCTGCACTGGGACAATCAAGGAAAATAATAGCCCAAGTTCGGAGACACATGGTCCTTGGGGGTTGGGGGCCTTTGGGAGTGAAAATACTGTCTTTTGTCATTCTGCAGAGAGCCTTGCCAAGCTGGTTGTAGAATGGGTAGGGGGAAGGGAGGGAGAAAGCTGCCGATTTGAGACGAAGGGATGGGTTGGGGGTCAGGGGCTTCTGAGGGCATTAGGTATTGACCTTTGGACTCTGCGTTTGACAAGGGAGGGCCCGAGAGAAGGCAGTGAGGAGGTGAGGATGAGCTTGCCTTCATCCCCCATAGAGAGAGTTCCGTCTCCTGTGGTGTAGGGGACCCGGCTCTAGGAGGACATGGAGCCTGGAATCAGACTGCCACCTCCTAGCTGGGTGCTCCTGGGTGAGTCACCTACTGTACCTCTGGTTTTCCTCATCTGTGAAACAAGGGTAGCAAGAGCCTCATAGAATTATTGTGACAATGCAATTATATTTTCATACCATATGTTCATATGAAAATATAGTAAGATAGGCAGATAGGAAATCATGATTTATTTAACAAATCATGCCATACATTTGATGTGTCTTATCCATTTCTTTCTGGGCGTATGGAGTCAGATAAATGCTCACTCCATCCCCCAAAAAGCTCACAGATCAGTGGCCTTAGTTTTTCTTGAAGAATATGGGAGACGGCCATTCACTGGAGGAGCAGTCCGAATTTAAGTGACAGGATGAATGGAAATAAGCTCGATCACCCAGGAGAATGAGGCGACCATCCCTGAGGACAAACTAGGATGGAAGCAACTAGGAATAACATCTCCTTAGATGCTTGGCTGGAGGGGCCGTGAGTCAATGAACTGTCTCTTTGTTAACAAGGCTTCATACTTTCCACCCGAAGGTGCTGCTGGTCCATAACATTTACTCCTCCATTGTCCAGTCATACAGCACTGATGGCAGTCCTTCATTCGTCCCCTGGGAGGACTTCTCTTTTGTCTTAATTGCCTCACAGAGAATAGGAACCGGTCTGCTAGCTGGGGAGGGCAGACTCATAACCAAACATGTTCTTAGAAAGATGATGAGGCGTCTCAGACCAGCAATTTGGCTAAAAAAGAGTTGGCAAGGCTCCAAGTAAACTTGTCTCTTGCTCTCCCCTCCTTTTTCCTAAGTGTGAATACAAGTTTGCAGTTCAATTTCAGATATTCTGAAATCGCCTTTCCTGGCTCTCATTGAGACTATGTTGGAAGCAGAATGCCAAGTACAGTGTATTTTTCTTTTGCACCCAAGAGAATCTTGGAATTCTACATAAATGGTTTTTTTAAAAAATCATTTTTCTTGCTTTGGCTTATAGTCTGCCGACCCACAAACCACCTCATTTCATTTATTTCTTGAAGTCTTATTTAGCCATTGCTACCATGCCAGCATCACTACGAGCTTTAAAATAGCAGGCAAATTTACTTTTTCTGGAGTCAAGTGAATGCCGTCTGATTTTAGGCTTCATCGTGGCATTCTTTAGGGTCACAAAAGACTTGGAAGAAAATACTCAAAATAGATGGCATTGAGAAGGAATCAAAAGATATTTATTTTAAAAATACAGTCTTAAACCTCCTTTGGCCGCAAGAGAAACATTTCAGATCAGGGGCGAAATCACAGCCACAGAAAGGAGGCATTCTGCAAATGATGTAGCGTGTCAGCAACCAGATAAGAGAAAGGAGGCAGCATGACAAAGTGATGCACTTGAGCCCGTGAGGCTCCTTGAGACAATTCAGGTCCCTAGTAGTCTTAAAAGGGTCATAAAAAGCCTTGATCATTTGATGGATGTGGACATTATGTACATTTTTCCCAACGTAAATGATGGTACCCTGTAACATCATTTCTTAACTAGGAAAAGGATTATCTTTGTGTAGACTACCGGAAACGGATCCAGCCTCGTTCCACCTGCTATTGGGTGTTTCAAGCCTCCCTTCAATGATAGTAGTGACGGTGTTTTGTTTTCGGCCTTCGTTGAACCTTTCTGCATTTTGAGCAGTCTTTCGTCATTTTGAGCTGTAGACATTTAGGGGAACTAGTAAGTACGCCCCCTCGCGGAAGGAGAACTCCGATGGTGCGCGAGCCGGCCAGCGGTTCCATTCAAACACCTTGGAGTTGCTCCGGCCCGAGGGCGGGGACGCTGTCCTTTGAAAAGCCTTGGGCTGTTCCTGGCTGCTGTCGATAATAATTATAGTTATAGAGGCCTGTCCCCCGAGGAGCTCAAGGCACTTTATAGATTGTGTCGCATTGATCTGAATAACAGTGTAACAGAGAAAGGAGCAAAGATTGTCATCATTATATAGATGGGGAAACTTCACCTAGAGAAGTAAAAATGACTTTTGCTTTCGGGGGGTGGGGGGGCAGGTTATGGGGCGTGGAGATTTTATGAATTCTGATGTGATGTGCTAATCGCCTCACTAAAGGGCACCACCCCTAGACCAGCATGTCTCAATAAGGATGTTTAACATAGGGGTATCTCAAAGACTTTCATTGCTCCAAGATGGAAAGCATCTATATTTTCATCAAAATAAGAGTAAAGTTATAAGGCAGCATACTGTAAAAGTATTACCCACATAAGGATAAAAACGCAAAGACCAAATACCATGCGATGGATGTGGGTTGAGGGGACTGTGGTGGGGCAGGGGCAACAAAACTGATGGTGGGAAATGTGGCCTTAGTCTAGTTACTGCAGTTGAGCATAACATTTAGCTTTGAGATTCTTGACAGCCAGGGCATAAAGGAAAATGGGATGACTTATGAAGTTCTCTATCTATGGTGGTTTGAAGCTGTATGTACCCCAAGAAAAACATGTTCTTTAATCCATTCATATGGGTGTGAACCCACCGTAAGTAGGACCTTTTGATGAAGCTACTTCTGTTAAAGTGTGATCCACCTCATTTAGGGTGAGTCTTAATCCTTATACTGGAGTCCTTTATAAGAGAATGAAATTCAAAGAGAAAGGGAAAGCCACAGAGGCAAGAAGCTGAAATCAACACAACCCCAGAGGAGAAGGGAGAGAACAGCAGACGGCGCCATGTGCCTTGCCATGTGGCAGAGGAGCCCAGGATTGCCGGCAGCTGTCTTTGAGGAGAAAGCACCATCTTGATGGTGCCTTAATTTTCAGCCTCAAAACTGTAAGCTCGTAAGCTAATAAATTCCCACTGTTAAAAGCCAACCTCATTTTATTGTTTATTTTCAACAGCCCAGGAAATGAAAACACTATCTAATAAACTAAAAGGTGATATGAGGCTAGAGGAGTTTAGGTATCTGAGCACAAGCAGGCAAGTTAGTCCAGGAACAAAAGTTGAATTTTGCATTTTTCTGAAGGAGCATCCCAAAACCAAATCAGACAGAATGGCTGCCTACCTCCTCCCCTCACCCCCAAATAACAACCACACAGCTACACACACACACACACACACACACACACACTCGCACACAGAGGTCCTTGCTTTCCTGTACTTAAAAGCTGAAGGGAACATGGTTAAAATTATCAGCAAAGGAAGCCTTGAAAGGGAAAATGGGAGTAGAAAGCTTTAAGTGGCCATTTGGTGCTGACAGGTGGAAGGCAGTGGAGGGTATATTTTTGCCAGATAATAGCCTCCACCCTTCTACAATATTATCTGATGAGCCATAGAATCTTCTTACATCACAGTTAAGGATTCTAGACATCCAAACTATACTGTAAGTTAGGGAATAGGAGACTGAAACAGCTTTGTCTAAGAACCACCGACTTTCTGAGCCATGCCCACTTCAGCTAAATCCTGCCGAAGTACACTTCCTCCGCGGTGTGTGTATAAGAAAATCTGACAGTTAGTAATGAGACAGAAAAGGAAAAGCTTAGCAAATGTTGCTTTAGATAGTAGTGCCTCTCGAACCACTTGCTGCCTCTTTAACCAGAGGTAAAATACAACTGGATTTCAGGAGCTCTTTCTGGCTCTTAAAGACCGATGAAATGGAAACTAAGCTTTAAAAGCTTTGCAGTTAATTGCTGCTGAGTTAAGTGGTTTTGTGTGTGTGTGTGTGTGTGTGTGTTTAACACCTTTGTGCTGACACACAATTTAGAAAATCAATCAAGGAGATGAGGAATAAAAATCTGGGTCTAAAATACTCCTGCTAATTACAGAAGACGGTAATAAACTGAGAATGGCGTGGAGCACTAGGGAGAGGGGTTGAGGAAGCAGCTGTCCCAGGCAGGACTGAAAATGAGGGCAGGGAGCAGTGGGGAGAGCTCTGAAAATCAGCCAGGGCATAGCATTTCCTAGAAAGACTCATCCTGTAAAATTGTTGGAAAAGGCAGTAAATTTGAAATTGGAGATGATGTTTATGCCTTTCATAAACAAATGGTCTGCCTTCAACTATGGCCCTCAATATTATGAAGGATGTATTTTGGTTTTGGGTGACCTAGCCTCCTCTGTACCCTTTTCTATGAATTGGGTCCTATTTCCATTGACCAGGCTTCCATCTCCCTTGACTCAACAGGTTGTGCCTTGAGCTCAAACCTTCACACTAGTAATATGCATTTAAGCTTGTATTTTGTCGTCCCCCCCCCCAATGGGGGTGATAGTGCCCCCAAGAGGGCAAAAATTGATTCTTGGGTGTGTGTGCACGAGAAATCATACCCTTTTTATGTATAAAGCACAGATATGCACGCACTATATTTAATCAAAGTATATAGGTGATACTAAACTTTCTTGGAAAAATATTTTAAAAAGCTCTTTAGGGAAGGTGATCATGGAAACAAGGTTGAGAACCACTTCAGTAGGTGGAAAAGCTTTGGTCCAACGTAAAGGGATGTGGCCATTTCCTAGATGATCTAGTCTTTGTCAGGACTCTTTGTCAGTCCCTCTTTTGAGGTCAGGAGGTTGAAGAAATTAATTGGCACCTTTGGCTTGTCTTAGTCACCCATGAGTTGAGGGTAGAGTGAAAATAAGAACTCACAGTGCAGCGAGTCATTCCAACTAGGAAATGAACATTTTCAGAATCATCCAAGAGGCAGTGGAAAAGAAAGAAAAAAAAAACAAAACAAAACTGTGGCTTGCTGGCATTTGCTTTCCTGGGAGGATCATTTAGCCCTGCTTCTTGGCTTTCCTTTGTAGAACACATTGGACTGATAACGTGTTGTGATAGACTGGAGCACTGCCTTGGGAAGTGAACTGAGAGAGGTAAATGCTAGAGCCTTGTGTGGGCTCCCTGGCAGAAATTCCATCTGTTCCCTCCCACTGACTGACAAAGTCCAGCTCTGTGATCCTTCAGAGGACAATACAAAGCTTCCCTTCCTGGCTTTGGCATTTTCTGTCTGTTTGGGTCCTTTACTTGTTCTTAATCTTTTGCTTTTGGCTCAACAAGCATTTGGTGCCCAATCTGGTATCAGCCAGGAACATATTGGCAGTCAGAGTTTTGGTAAGTCTTAGAGATAAATAACCAGCTCGCATCAGGGCACTTGGGAAACATGATGTTCTTACCAGGATTAACTTAGCACCAAACTTTAAGAAGTGAAGGAAAAAAATGCATGGAAAATTACCAACTCATAACTCTAATTCGTTATCTGGTAAATTGAGAAAACGATCAATAGCGCTCAGTCTGGTAGCCCCCCACCCCCACCCTGGAAGCCAAGGTGATAAATGTGCTGTAGTTGCATGAGGGAGGGGAGGGGGTCTGCAGATGGAGATCCTTCTCAGGGGGGACCTTGGGGGCCTGCTATGGTAACCTAGGCAGTGAGTTCCTCATGTCTCTTGTAAGTAGGTCGGGTATGTATTGGGCCAATTGGCTGGAACAAGCAAAGGAAAGCATTCACTGATGGATTGTCTGAAGTTATTCAAGAGTGGGTCACATGATCAGAAATCCATATATGTTCAGGCCACATGAATTTTTCATTGATAACAATTCTAGCCAGTTGAGAGAATCTCTCCTGGGCAAATATGTACCAGACTTGATTCAAACAGGAATCAGGTGCATATAGGGCCTTATTCCACTCTATATTTTGAATTGGAACATCCAAAATATAAATAGTTTCACTGGTGATGAAACCTTTATAGTGCCCCAAGTTTATGAATGTTTTTAGTGGTACTGGGCATAAAGGGCTCACGTTTGCATGATTAATTACATTGAACTTGATTTATACTAACTAATTAATCCAAGCCGGCAGGCATGACACCTGGCAGTGGTCAGGTATACAAGGATAATGGTGGAGAGATGGCCAGACCCTATGGCCTATGCATTCATGCAAATCAAACCATTTGGAGAAAACATGCTTTTTTGGCTCAGAATCTCATGTAGGCTTAGAGACAGGTGGGTTGCAATTGGTCATCTTCAGATCTTGTGTTGGATGCTTAGGTCTTTGAGAGTGACAGCTGAACAAGAGCTGGAGATCCCTTTGGGCACATTGTCCAGGAGAAGAAGTTGTGGAATTGGGCCACCATCGCTGTATTCAAAGCCAGAAAACCTGGCTTCAAATCTCAGCACTGCTGTTCCAGTTGAATGACCTCAGACAAATCACTCTTTGACCTTGAGTTTCCTTCTCTTTGAAATGGAGATAATTCTACCTCTCTTAAAAACGAGATTTTAGGTTTGTATGTGAAAGTCCTTGGCATATTGTAGACATTCAATGGATGCTTATTTTGAGTTTTTAAAGAGGCACCTCCCAGATCCTGGCTAGGTTGTCAGCTATGTCATTTCTCCAGTGATGTATATGATGCTGGCCCACATCTGCTTTCTTGGATGGACTTAAGGAATATCTCTGCAGAATGAAGTGCCCTATCCTGGTCCTCATCTTTCTAGTGCCCATGCAGAGATCATATGGAGGACAGTGAGGTGAAGGGAGAAACAGGCCAGCAGGCGATAAAATGAGGAAATCCTTGCCCTTCTGGAATACAGTGGTCCTTGTCTCCTGCTGCTCTAGTTTACTAGGCTGCTGAAATAAAGACACTTGTGAAATGGGTTGGCTTTTAACAATAGGAATTTATTAATTTACATGCTTACAGTTGTGAGGCTGAGAAAAATGTCCAAATCAAGGCATCATCAGGTGATGCTTTCTCCCCAAAGACCTGCTGCCTGGGCTTCTCAGTCACATGGCAAGGCACATGGTGGTGTTGGCTGATCTCTCCCTTCTCTTCTAGGTTTTGTTGCTTTCACTTTCTTGCTTCTGTGGTTTTCTCTCTCTCTCTGTCTGAATTTCATTCTCTTTTAAAGGACTCCAGTAAGAGGATTAAGACCCACCTTGAATGAGGTGGGTCGCATTTTAACATACTACTTATCAAAAGATTCTACTTATAATGGGTTCACACCCACAGGAATGGATTAACTGTGAGAACATAATTTTCTGGACTTCATACAACTTCATACCATCACATCTGCTCTGATCTCATGTGAGCACTCACGTTTTATGTTAGCGTGCTGGAAGGTTGGCATATTTTACAAATGAACACATAGGTGTGTGTTTATATGCATACAAATAAATGTTTAGGCACATATAGAAGTACTGGAACTTATGCCCAAGTAAATAAAAGACTGTATGCTTGCATCTGTCTGTAAAAAGATCAAGTTGGGACCATGAGTGTCACATCTGAGTGTGTCACTGTTGAGGACCATTGACAGTCAGCATTCTTGGGGGCAGGTCAGTCTGCATGTAACTCTCCTTCTTAGGGGAGGGAGTTTAGGGTCCTCTTTTGTAGGGGATTGGATCATGACCCCCACAAATGCCGTGTTCAGGTCTCAACCCCTGGTCCTGTGGGTGTGACCTTAATACTAAATAGGACCCTTGAAGATGTTGTTAGTTAAGATATTTCCAAACTGAATGAGTGGGCCTTAATCCAATATGGCAGAAGTCCTTGAAAGCACAGGGAATTGAACACAGAAAGAGAAGCCACAGGGAGCAGCCAGAAGCTGGACGTCAACAGAACCCAGAAAAGAGAGGAGAAGATGCCACCGTGTGCATTGCCATGTAATGGGAAAGCCAAAGAACCCCAAAGATTGCCACCCAGCCAGAAGATACCAATGCTGGATTCAATCCCCAGTACCTCCTAAAAAAATTCATTAAAGTGTAAGCTTCATAAGGGTACAGAATGTGACAGAACGTCACCAGTACAAACCCAGTAGCTAGCATAGTGTCTGGCACATAGCAGGTGCCCAATAAATATTTGTATATTGAACAAGACAAGCATGCTTCTTCCTGGTGGCCTTTGCAATTGCTGTTCTCTCTCTCTTGAGTGTCCTTCCCCTGGTGCCTGCAAGACTTGCTCCTTTGCTTCACCCATGGCTCTTCTTTTTTAAAGAATAGATTTACATATTTTTATTTGGAAATGTTGTTATTAGTACAGTGAAACTAAATTTTAGAGATACTGGATTATTATTAGTTTATTATAAAAGAGAGACACAGAAATTATCTCCATGATGGAAGATTTCACAACTTCGGTGGAATGGACAGCTTCACATGATGCCATTTCAATGGTGATCTATTTCATTTTACAGACTTCCCAAGAATGTTACCATCTCTAAATAAGAAATAATCCTTGTCATCTAGAACTGCTTTGGTACCTCCATATTCTGAGAGAAGAACTTTATCTCCAGCTTTCACACTAACTGGTTGAATATCTCCACCTTTTTCTTTAGATCCCCATCCAACAGCTACTACTGTTTCCTGCAATACTTTTCCTTGAGATTTTTCTGGAAGCATAATGCCTCCTTTGGTTACAGTTTTGGCTGCACTCCTTTCAGGCAATATTGGGTCAAAGAGGTGAAGAGACTTTCCAAATGCCTGTCCTGCCCACGAAGGCCCTGCACAGGAGAAGTCAGCCTCTGCACTTGCTTCCGGCTGCCCCACACACGGGCCACACTGAAACACTCATGCAAAGAGCCCTCAGCTGAGTAAAGGGACAGCCGGTCTCTCGCTCTCCAGCCAGGGCAACTTCCCCTTGGGGGTCTCGCTTGTCCAGGGTTTGAGCGGGAGCGGGACACTGAATGACCCCTACCCTTCTGGCCAGAGCCCAAGTGGGGTGTTAGGGCTACTGAGCATTTCAAACTGACCTGGGACCACCGAACTCCAATCCATGCAGGACCCACCATGAGGACCCTTTAAATGTCACCTTCTTAGAGAGACGGTGCCTAACAACCTGATATAAACTAATTCTTCCACCTCCCTATAGCCCTTCAGTCACCTGCTTATTTTCCTTTATAGCTCATGGCCCTTCTTGGTCCCTGACATCATAATATTTATTTTTCTGTGTCTTCCCCTGGAATTCAAGCTCCATAAGGTTAGAGACTTTGCTTTGTGCACCACTGTATGCAGTCAGTTTCCAGTAATATCTTCACACTATGGAGGGGCAGGAACACACATCTCTGGTGGTCAATAAGCTGTCATTGTCACAAACAGCAAATGCAGAAGATCCTGGCATGTGGAGGTGAAGGGGTCATTGGATAATAGGAATCAAGGGGAAAGGAAAACACACTGGTTTCTCTATCAAAACATTTTCGTGCTACAGCAAGAAAACAGAATGGCCTGTCTCTAGCACCTGACCTCTTATCCACTCTCATTAATGAGAGCTTTTTAACAGCCAGTTCTCTGAGAGTATTTAAAACACCACTTGACAACCATTGCCGTTTAGGAACATATCTACTGGATACAGTGAGACTTATCTGTAGAAAAATGAATTTCTACCCTGATAAGATTTTTAAGGTAGGCATTTTTTAAAATTTCCATTTATCATGTTGGGAAATTGATAGAAGGACATGTTTAAGAGCCTTGGCTCAAGGTTATATAGCAGGTTAATAATGTGACAGGGTCTGGGACCCAGGGTCCAGCAATCCCAACCACAGCCCTTGGGACACATTTATTATAGGGATAAACTAAGCCACACTTTCCAAATCCATCTTCTTCAGCTGAATGGAATCTTTCTGTTTCTCTTACCACATAAGTATATAAATATATTTCACTCCCCAGCACACCTCCCCCAAGGTTCTTTTAATATTGGGAGCATTTTTTCATAAAAGTACTTTTGTGGGAAACAACTTGCCATTGAACAGTGATTGGAAATTATGAGAGATTTCCTCCATTTAGGAAAATGAGCAGTTGTGTTTCAGTTTGCTAGGCTGCTGAAAGCAGATACCATGAAATGGGTTGGCTTAACAATGGGAATTTATTAGCTTACAATCTGAAGCTGAGAAAAAATGTCCAAATCAAGGCATCATCAAGGCATTGCTTGCTTTCCGAAGACTGGCTGCTGGTGATCCTTGGCTCTTCTGCCACATGGCAAGGCACATGGCGACATCTGCTGGTCTCTCCCTTCTCTTCCAGGTTTTGTTGCTTTCAGCTTCTTGTTTCTGTGGCTTTCTCTCTCTCTCTGTATTCATTCTGATTATAAAGGACTCCGTAAAGAGGATAAAGACACACCTTAACTGAAGTAGCTTCATTAAAAGATCTTACTTACAATGAGTCCACACCCACAGGAATGGATTAGCTTTAAGAACATGATTTTCTGGGGATACATACAGTTCCAAACCACCATAAGTTGTTAGATCCAGAACTGCAGTGGCTGGTAAATGCAAGGGCTGGATAAGATACACATCTCCTGTTTCTCCTTCTTCAAGTCCCAGTATTCACAATATTCTGTATTCCTGGACCTAATGCTTTTTTTCATGCTCTCCCTATTAAGCGATGAGTTAAAATGGGATTTTCTTCAATGATGGTAGATAAAAGCAGTCTCATAGAATCAATTTCAATTTTAAGATCACCTTGAGAATTACCGGGAATTTGTAAGTTTTAATGTATTGAATTAATAGGCATTTCTGATGCCAAGATTCTAGAGTTCAGACCATCAATTTCCCCCCCCCCCCTTGGCTTCACGTCAATGATCATAATGGAAAGAATGATCTTTAAGTGAAACTTCTGAATGACATGTCTTGCCAGTGAATGGTTCTGGTGGAAATACAGTTCCCTTTAACCACGTGATCCTGCCATGGTTTAAAGTTGAGGGTCTGGTTTCGGATGAAGATTCTTCCAAGGAATCATGGCTTTCATTGGAGCTGTTACTTGCATTTTCTGCTCAGGGGCTAAAGGGCCAATGATGTTCAAATGTAAAAATTTTACCCTTAGGCTGAGTTGCCCTAAGGATTAGTACTTGAGAATAGAAAGTGACACAGTCCTCACTTTGGCTGATAAGTGCCACCCCAGCCAGGACACTATCAATGCACAAATGCAGTCCCTTTCTAGAAGATTCTTAAGGCACTTTGGTCCTGTTGGGCTTGGGCTTGTGGTGAGAAGAGATTGTGTGACCTGGTTTGAAATCTTCAAGGTTGTGTGTCTGATAAAGTCAGGGATTCCAAACTTGGCTCTGCATTGGAATCATGAAAGAAATTTTTAAAGAAGAAAACATGAATTACTTAGGCTCCACCCCCAACATACCAACTCAGAACTTTGGGAGATGGCCCTAGGCAATTTGTCTATTTTTTAAAATGCACCTTAAGTTGGTTCTGATGTAGTCAGTTCATTCCATTTGGGAATTGTGCCATTGTCTTCCTTTTGCTCCACAGATGCCCTCTCTGCCTTTCTCTTTGGTCCAGGATGCTGATTACATCTGGAAGCTGTCTTGCTGTCTGGTGTCTGATGGGATTTGATCAGTGGGAACCCTGGCAGGAGATGAGAGCACAGGAAAATGGCACAGTCAGGGATAAATTCTCCTGACTCTCCCTGTGGTATCTCCTTGGACTATCTGTGTCCTTACCCAAGGTTACTGCTCCTCTCAAAGAGACATTCTCTTCTTGACTCTCTTCTTTCAGGTTCAGAGTATCACTCTTTCCCTTAAGCCTGGAGCTGTGGGGGTGAGAACACCTTTCTGTTAGTAGTTCAAAGGTTCCTCACTGTTTTCTATGTCTCGCACCCTGCCCACCCTTTTGTAAACATGAAGTCATCATTGAATTATCTTATGTCTGGGTGGCCATCTGTTTTCTGCTGGGACTCTGAATGATACAGGAATCACTGGAAAACTTGACTTTCTGCATCAGCCCTCGTGTCTCAAAGGAGACACTGCTTCTCTGAAGGGGCCTAGTAGAACCCAGGCTGTTTATCCTGCAGCAGCTCCTTAAGACAGTGGATTTATTAATCAGAGTTGTCCACATGTGATGCTAAACTAGAATTATTGACAAAGAGAGTCTTTATAAAGCTGTGGGCCTAGGAGGCCATGAGGGGCAATGCGGTGACCTGGGGCAGGTAGCAGCAGGGTCTTCACTGTCCCTAGAACCTGAGGAACAGTCATGGAAACCCAGAAGGAGAGCAAGACTACAGAGTCAGCTACTTTGAGAGGGGTGATAGCTTTGGGTGGGACACAGTCAGACCAAGATGTACCCCCAGTGAAAGAGCAAGAGAATAAATATAATTGTCTCACTTTCCTCTCTCCCGTCTCCTTCCAAGGCTCCCACTGGCTGGACCCAATTGGAAGCCAGAGGGCAAGGGAGTCTACCCACAGAGTCAACATACACAGGTCAGCATCCCCAGGCAGAGAGAAGGGTGGAGAGCAGATCTGCATGGGCAAATGGAAGCCATCTGGCCCAGATTCATGAAAAGCTGCCTTAATTCCTTTTGGAAACTTGTTCAGGGTCACACAGCTAAGCTGGAAGCTGAGCCATGCCAAACCTGTGGTCTGTTACCCATTCTCTCCAAAGGTAGAGCCTGTTGCTTGACTTGCTAAACCCACCAGGATAAAAGGTCCCACACCTCCCCCAAGGCATGAGAAAGTGACAGGACATGAAGAAATCTGAGAGTACTGAAGAGAGTGGCATTGCACTGGGAGGGGACAGCACAAAGACATTCCATTCTTTATAGGGAGTTCCAGATGCTTCCTTCATCCTTTGGGAAACTAAATGAACTGTATGGTAGATTGAGTTACGTACCCCAACTTAGATGTACTTTTAATGTTAATCCAATTCCTATGGGTGTGGATCCATTGTAAATAGGATCTCTTGAAGATGTTATTTTAGTTAAGGTGTGGCCCAACCAAATGAGGGGGGTCCTTAATCCGAATTTCTGGAGTCCTTTACAAGCAGAAGAAATTCAGGCTTAGGCAGAGAAGGTCAGAGGGAGAAGCCAAATGTCAGCTGGAACATGGAAGTAAAGGAGAGGACATCGCCATGTGAGAGGAAAAACAAGGAACCCCAAGGATTGTGTAGCAGTTTGACATTGTTTGTGAATTCCAAAAATAGATACTGGATTATGTTTGTAAACTGGTCTGTTCCTCTGGGCATATTGGTGGGTGGGGACTCACAGAGAAAACGACATGGCAGAGTAGAGAGTTGGAGTTTTTGGATGCTGGAGCCCTGGGAAGTAAACACACAGGAGAAGAACACAGAGGAATAGAGACAACTCCATAGACGTGGCAGAGGCCCCAGGAAGAGAGAGAGCCTCATAGTCTACAGCTGACCTTGTGGAGAAAACAGAGCAGCTAAGCCCAGAGAGGAATGAGCCCTGGGAGAGAGACGAGATTTATCCCAACCTACAGCTGAGATTGGAAGAAGCTGGGACCACAGAACCTTAAGAGGAAGAGGAAGGCTGGACCCTTGCAGGTGTCGGCAGCTATCTTGCTCCAACACATGGCCAATGACTCTGGGTGAGAAAATACCTCTTATGGTACCTTGAATTGGACTCTTTAGGACTTTGTGACGGTAAGCTTCTACCCCAAATAAATATCCTTTATAAAACCTAACAGATTTCTGGTACTTTGCATCAGCACCCCTTTGGCTGACTAATACAGATTGCCTGCTAGCCAGAACTCTACCTACCTCTGGAGGAAGCAAGCCTTCTGGCATCTGAAAATGTAAGATAATAAATGCTTGTGGTTTAAGCCAACCCGTTGTGTGGTATTTGTCATAGCAACCTGGCAATCTAAGACAAACTAAGATCCTTATTTGTTCTTCTAGCTCACTTTTATAAGCACTGTACTTGGGCTTGTTGTTGATTATTCTTTATTGGCACAGTGGCCATAGGTGGAAGCCGCCTTCTCTATGCATTGTCGTGGGTCGTGATCAACCTTCTAGGGTACAGCTCCTCCCAGGAAACAGTCACCCAGGCAGATGTGTGGGATTGGCATTAAATTAAATTGGTGTGAGTGCTGGATAATGCATTTCAAATGATTGAGGCCAGCTGTTTCATTTGACAGCAGCACAAGAGAACAGATTGGTCAATGTGTTCTCAGGTGTGGGATTCTGTGACCAGAAAGAAATGCCCAGAAAATGCAACTCTCTTTCTAGGGACCTGTTTGTGTGGATTAGCAGCTGAGTAATTTGGAGTCAGATAGTTGAGGAGGGCCACCCTCATTCTTGCCCTCATTCTGTGTCTCAGTCTTATTGCAGAAACAAAGTATTTTTATTGTTTTCTCTTATATGGACTCCTTACTTCCTTCTGAGGAAGAACCATTGCCTATTTTGTTGCTGAGCAAAACTCAAGAGCCTTCGGTTTCAGATTGAGTGTAAAATGAAGGTCACAATTTCTGACTATACATTAGATGTAAAACTTCCCTAAGGAAAGAAATTTCATGTTCTTAATCCAGTCTGCATAACAAATTTTACTAATGAGGCCATGCAGACATGCAAAAAAAAAAAATTTTTTTTTTTTTTCAGTTAAGATCAGCCTACAAAAACAACTTAATACCCAAAGAAAATTAGCTCAGTTTTAATTTTTAAATAGTCCGTAGGCATGACTTTAAAATTTAACAAGAGCTACTTTGTCTTCTTAACGTCTTCTTGTTTAAGCTTGAGGAATTCCTGCATTGTCTTGTGACACTGGGGTGTGTGATAATTGATGTGTTAAGGGAATTCTGGAAACTCAGAAGCTGGGTCCAATCTTTACTCTAGACTCTATCAGCGCCCTCTGTCAGCTTCTTTGACATAAAAATGGACTAGATCAAAGCCGACTCTGAGTTCCACAAAGGACGCATGAGACGATCCACTGAGGTGGGTGAAGAAAATATTTCAATTTCTATTCATGTTTATTTTTCCTAAAAATGAGAACAAGATGAAGCTTTTTTACTAATATACTGCATTGGCTGGCTCTGGTGCCTCCACGTGGCCTGAGTAAGGTCACATTTCCTTTCTGGTAAAAGAAGTATCCTGAGGGAAAACCCTTCAGGATGGATGGCAACATCTTTTCCTTTTTACATATGACAGCGTCAAATGGCAGTTTACACGTGCTGGGTAAGCAGGATTTATGGATATGGTTTTCTAGTTTTACCGGCACCACTCATCACAAAACAAACAAGTGGCTTAAGAAGACATCTGCAGAGCAACTGTGAGTAAATATAATAACAAGGTAAGCAGAAGCAGACAAAAAGATAAGACACCACTGAGAATTCTACTTGCATAACTACCTCGTTTTCTGCAAAATCACTGAGCAATTGTACCAATAAAAATTTACATCTACTACCACTAAGAGACTTGCAGCTAACTGTTATGTCTTAAGATATTAGCAGGTAAGAGTATGAAGCCATCATGACTCAAAAAACAGACAATAAAGCTGTCTATACTTTTTTCATTGTGTATATGATTTTCATTTAAAATCATATACACTACCATTCAATGCAGTATTTTATAAAATTTTATTAAGTGTATGAAAAATGCTTAAGAGCTTCTTTTGAGGTTTCTTACCTGATGGTGGGGTGGTGGAGAGAAAGCTTCAAACTATTGGGGGAAATACTTATTCTTCCCTATGTGCAATAAATCCAGCTGAAATAATATATGGAAAAAATATGGTGACAAGGCTTTTAAAACCATTTCTACACTGACAAGTCCCAAATTTATATTTCCATTCATATAACTCTAGCCTGTTAGAAGTGATGGTTACTGGATACCTTTGCTTGGCTATCTGTCCAAACCAAACTTTTGATCTCCATTCTGTGCCCACTCCTCAGTGTTTCCCACCCCTCTGAATGGCTACTCCACCTTCCAAATGCTTATGTCAAAGCTTGATAGTGTCCTCTCTCTTTTCTCTCTTATCCTATATCCAAAGCCATCTGCAAATCCGATAGTTCTACATAAAAATTATCCAGAATCTTATGATTTCTCACCGTGTTACCACAAGCTACCATCATCTCTTGTCTGAACAATAGGAATTGGTCCCCTGTTCCTGCCTTGCCATACCACAGTCCATTCTCCGTGGTGTGGCCAGAGAAATGTTTTCAGACCTGAATTGGATGGTGCTTCCTTCTGCTCAGTATTCTCCAGGGGCTTCTCCTCTCTTCAGAATAAAATCCAAATTCCTCAGTGTGACAGTTTGAAGTTCTTTCATGAATCCCAAAAAGAAAAAGATTATATTCTTGAGCCACTCCATTCCTGGGGGTTTGGGCACTTTTGATTGGATTACGTCAGTGAGGCATAACTCAAGTTGGGTCTCCGCCCTCTTCCTTGAACTTTATATAAACGGAGACACAGAGAGAGAGAGAGAGAGAAAGGAACCTGCCATGTGAGAACTAGCAGTCAAAGCTTAGGCATGAAGCCCCCAAGAGGCTGGGCCCACGGAGCAGTTCAAGGTGGAGGAGACGAGTCATATGCCTCATAGCCCACAGCTGAACTCGGGAAGAAAGCAGAGCAGCCGAGACTGAGAGAGGAGACCCAGAAAGAGACTAGCCCTATGCCTGGTTGCCCACAGCTGAGCTCCGGGAGATGATAGATTTTGGAGGGGAAAGCAGGGACTTCGGCAGATATCGGCCGCCATCTTCACCACATGGCAGGAACACCAGTAACTGATTTTGGTGAGAAAGCATCTCTGATGTGACTTGATCTGGACATTTCACAGCCTCGAAACTGTAAGCTTTTACCCTAGATAAAATCCCCATTATAAAAGCCAACCCGTTTCTGGTACTTTGCGTTGGCAGGCCTTTGGCAAACTAAGACACTCACCTTAGCCCTCAAGGCTGGTTATGGTCTTGCCAGGCTGCCCTTGGCCCTCTGACCCTACCACAACCCCAAATTTTTAAATTTTTCTAATCATCTGTCTTCTTCTCAGGAATATATTTCCATGAGAACTTTACTTCCTCAGCAGCTAGAACAACAATTGGCTGTTACCAAGGGCTCAATAAATCCTTTTTGAATGATTGAATGGAACTGAATTTCATTCTCTTAGCCAGAATATACTGCTGGTAGATGCAGAGAAAGCTTTGAAGACACAAGTATTGAAAGAAATCATGCAGTGTGAGAGTGGTTTGTTATACCAGCTGAATGATATTAGCAATGTAGCTTCTGTTTCAATAATAAAACATACAATGTGCTATGTGTGTGTGAACCAATTATAGAAAAAACATGCCAGAAAAGATGTGTTCTCAACTGTAAGGAACAATAAAGGAATGATTGTTTAAAATAACATGTGATGGAATGACTGCTTTGACAAAGAGACATCAGGTGTGAAATTAATTCATTGTTTGATAATTCATAGTTAAACTATTGCTGTTAAGCTATTGATGCCAGAAATGCACAATATGATAGAGGAGATCATGGATGCAATTTATCTGATTTTAGAATGTGAGAGAGCTTTATGGAATGGCACTATCTTTGCAGCCCTCTGTAATGTGAGGGAGGATGATCTTGAAAAGGTTTGTGCCACAAGAGAAGTACTTCTAAGAATTGCCAAACTTAGAGATGTTACACATCTTTCATTTTGCAAATGGACACGTGTTTCAAATTTGCTGACTGTTTCTTGTGGTGAAAAGTGGCTGTTAACAGGATGTTCTCTAGGAGCCATATTTTGAAAAAAAGCAAGAACAATTATTTGTTGCCTTCACGGTAAGGATGGTGTTTTAACTATGAGTGAGAGTGACAGTTGTTTTGAAAGAAACTCATTGAATGAAGAGAGCATTTGAAAATGGATGCTTGGAAATATTTCCATCATTCAGTGAAGTTATTGCTCTCAATGATGGATGAATGTCACCTGTAAAAACTTTCATATCTTTACACTAAAGAAAGTTAGAAAGATACATTTCTAATCTGTTTAAAATTTTTCTAAAAGAACAGTTTTTCATGGGTTTTCACCCATTTCCCAAAAATCTTCCGATGAATATTTTTTTAATTGAGATAGAAGTCACTTACCACAAAATGCATCCTTTTAAAGTGTACAATTCAGTGGTTTTTAGTTTATTCATAGAGCTGTGAAGTCATTACCAATATCTAATTCCAGAACATTTTTATCACTCTGACTAGTGACTATTTAAGAATAGCTAATTGCGGGGGCGGATGTGGCTCCAATGGTTGGGCATCCCTCTCCCACATGGAGGAAACTGGGTTTGATCCCCGGGACCTCCCGGTAAAAGAAAGAAAAAAACAACCAACCAACCAGTTGACAACAGGAAAGATGGAAATTTAATGGGCAAATTTTAGCAAAAGTTTTTGCATTATTTGGGGATAGGACTAAATATTGAGTATGGTGATTTAGACATTTCGGTCAACACTGTATTTTTTCCATTTGGACCTGTAGAACTTTGTGATGACAGACATTAAATTCAAAAATCCAAGTCAGGTGAACTTAGAATCTGACTTTTGTCTCCCTGGGTTAAACTGAGATTTTAAGGAAGAGAGAATTATGTTTAATTACACTATGCTTACAAAAAATATTAACACTGATTTTTTTGGTAAAAGCAGAAGATTTTTTGTATTAGTGAATAAGATAAAATATCATTATTTAAAGCTAGTTATTTCAATTTTTTTCTTTTTTTAGGATGTACTGGGGATTAAACCCAGGAAGCATGGGAAGCAGGTGCTCAACCATTGAGCTACCTCTACTCATCTGGTATTTTTAAATGTGTGTGCTATAATCGTAACATTATAAAAAGCATCCAGTTTACAAATTAATAAATGGTTTGCGTGTCAAAATATTTTACTGATGGAATTTACTATTAAAAGATTTTCTAGTCCACTGATCCTAGATTACTGGTGTTCATGTGAAATTTTCTAATGTAATCTTTTAAATAGTCCGGGTTAACTTTTTGAGAGGATCTGAAGCATATTTAACTGTCAAAGTTGTATCTAATAGGGGGACTCAGGGACATTTTTAGATGGTGGAAACTCTGATTTATAAACAGCCATGGTAATTCAGAGTCAGATGCATCTAAACTTTATTAGACACCTACTGCATGCCACAAACAATGCAAGACACTCACTCCCTCCTTTTTTCATGATCACGATGAACAATTTAGGGATGAGGAGGCTCAGAGAGGTGAAGAAGTGGCTTAGGGCTACACAGATAGCAGGAAGAGTCAAACCCAGAGCTTCTGACTCCAAGTCCAGAATTTGCACCCCTGTATGAAAGGCAGTATTAAGGGTGCAGAATATGGGTTCACATCCTAGCTCTGCCACATGGGTGAGTTACTTAACTTCTTGGTTTCTCCGCTTCCTCATGTGCAAAATGGGGATGAAAGTAATAGTGCTATCTCATAGAGTTGTTGAGAGGACTAAATGAGTGAATTCATGTTAAAGGAGTTCATAACTGTGCCTGACACATAGTAAGCACTCAATAAATATTGGCCATTATCATCTTTGCTATTGTTTCCCTAAATCCTGTTCCCTAAATCCCTCCCCTTCCTTCCCTTCCCCTCCCCTCTCCATCCCTTCTCTCTCTTCCCTTTGCACCCTTCCTTTCCTACCCTTCTCTTCCTTTCCTTTCCCTTCCTTTCTCTTTTTTTCCCATTCTCTTCCCTTCCCTTTCTTTCCTTATCTTCACCGCCAAAAAGCATAGTGCCTTGATCAAAGATGCTCAAGTGTTTATTAATGACAATGTCAGTTCATCTAAACTCTTCAATCAATCAATATTTATTGACCACCACTATGGGTGAAGCCCACCCACCCTGTTTTGAAGTCTTTCTTCACCTATACTGTCTAATCTAAACTTCACCACAACCCCACAATGCAAGAGCTATCAATTCCATTCTATTACCAAGGAAACCGAGGCTTAGTGAAGGTCATGCAAGTAACTGAGGATAGAAAGAGAATTTTACTGTAAGTATTCAGCCTTAGAGTCCAGGCTTTTACAACTACCCCTCTCATGTAATCCACCCAAGAGATTGTCCTTCCTCAGGATGATGCAAGTCCAGTCTTGAATATACTTTTTGGAGACCTGAACTCATTATAACTCTTGGAGGACCCTTTTGACTTCTTCAAGAACTATTTTAATCATTGTATTGGGTACTATTCAGAGATCGCATGTTATTTGGTAAGCATTCCATTATCATTAAGGAGCTACTAATGGACAATTAAAGATATTACACACTTAGCTAATTTGATGATTTTTAATTTTGCTTAGATGAAAATGTACAGCATCGCATAAATCATGATTAGAGCTGTTTTAATAAACAAAGCCTTCAGTTCTGGCCCTGTCACTCTGAAGTGGAGTGGAGTGGAGCCAGGCCCACCTCTTCATTTGTGAGCGTCCCCTCCCAGGGCTTTCCGAGTTCCCTCCCAAGGGCAATTATCATTTCAGGGAGAGAGACTTTCCAAGATTTCCCCTGTCACCTCGCTTGACTTTTTCCAAAATAAAAGAACATTTCTCAGAAAATCAAAGGTCTTTTCCATTGGAAATCTTCTGATAGCATCTCACTCTTGGCTCAAGTGAGTAAATTAACTAATATTTGGAAAACGTCAGCACCTTGGGGAAATGTACATGGTCTCTTTTCTGACTTTGCCAAGAAGGATTACTCTCCTAGCTATCTCTGGAACTAGGGCATGCCATCTGCTCCACTTGCCAGCATCACCCACCTCCATTGGGTCCCTCAGTATTCCTGTCAATGTGAGTGGTTGTCTGATAACAACGATTCATCTCTCACGGCCGCTCCTGACACCTGCCTTTCTACTTTTCTACTTCCTTCTACTCCCAGACTTTTCCGATAGTTGATCTTTATTGGCTGCCCAATAGGCTCACTGACTGTATCATCAGAAGACAAGGGGCATCAGCCTGTCCCAGGTGCTCCACCTGCTCCAGAGGAGTCCTACCTTCTGCTCCCAACCATGCCATGCAATTTGGAGGTGATAGGCATCATGGTCATTTACTACACCCCCTTCCCACCCCCTTCTTCACTATTGAGAAGGAAGAAGGTTGGAACACAACCCCCACGCCCGCCTCTGACTCCAGTTGCTGTGACTCTCTGGGGGAAAGGGTGAGGCCCTGCACTCTCTAATGGACCCTCCTGCTTGTTGAATTTCCCTGTGTGGTTTATTGTCAGACAGTCACAGGTGAGGGAAGCCTGAAGGGTCTCGGCTGCATGCGTGCCCTTTCCTTTCTCTCTGCTCTACCTGTCTGTTTAGATTAGAAACCCATGAGGCATGTCTGCCTCCGTCCTCTATACAGCGCCCACCAATTGTGACTGCTCACCAAACGTAGATGATTGATGACCATGTTAATCCGAGTAATCGCAGGCATTTTGGGCACGATCTGAAGGAAGCGTCTGAGCAGTGATAGCTGGAAAATGTGCTTATTAAAATTTCCTCACTTAAGCAGCTCTGAAAACTCCAATACATTAATTGAGCTGGTTTTCTATTAATCTAATTTTAGAAGTTTACTCTTTGCACTTAGGATATTAACCAGACCTTTTCAGTTTTGTTTACAGGAATAAGATAACATAAAGCAAAACCAGGCAGAACGGTGTAAATCTGTAACTTCCCTCAGAGACAAAAAGCTTGATAACCTTGAGTGGTTGGATGAGAAAGGAGCCATGAAAATCTTGTACCTGCACAGCTATATGTAAATTGTGGTTTATTAGCCACTGAAACCAAGGACAAGTTGAATGTGCTTGAGACAACGCAGGACTGAGAAATCACACGTCCCCTCCTCACAAGACACCTGGAAGATCTAACGTCATCACTTATTTTTTTTACTTCTTCTTCTTCCCTACTCCCCTCCTTTGCCTATAAAAACCCTAGCTCCCATTCTCACTTGGAACTGGTTTTGGGAAGATTCCTCCCGTTCCTTGCTTGTGCACTCGCAGCAAACCACTTTCTTACTGAGAGAAATGTTTTCCCCTTGTAGCGCCAGATCGGGCAGGCCCTTCTTTTGGAAACAGCCGTCCTTATGCTAACAGTAGTGGGTTATGGATGCTTGTGTCCCACAGAGAAGGGAACAAAGCTAATGGGCAACTAGGGAGGCTGGTACCAGAATGACCAGGCTCGAACTGCTCCTCCCTTTAAAAACAAAGAAAAAAATCCAATCAAACAAACAATCCCTCACAGAAGCTGCAGGATCATGCCTTTAAAAAAAATTTTAAACAGAAAAATCATGCATAAAATACAGGGTTCCCATATACCACCCTATTATTAATGTCTTGCATTAGTGTAGTACATTTGTTACATTTCACGAAAGAACATTTTGTAATTGTACTATTAACTATATTCTTTTGTTTACAATAGGGTTCACTGTTTGTGTTGTAAAGCCCTGTTTTGTTTTTCATTTTTATTCTAGTAACATACATACGACCTAAAATTTCAGCTTTTAACCACATTCATATATAACTTGGTGCTGTTAATTATGTTTCCAATGCTGTGCTTCCATCACCTTCCATTACCAAAACTTTACGATCCACCCAAATAGAAACTCTCTATTATTTAAGCATTAATTCCTCATGTCTTTTAAAAAATTTTTATTTAAGTATCTCATTCATACAAGAACATACATAAACAATAAGTGTGCAATAAAAGTTGTGAACTTACAAAACAAACATGCATAACATCATACAGGGGTCTCGTACATCACCCCAAACCTTGCATTGTTGTGAGACATTTATTACAAATCATGAAAGTGCATTGTCAAAATATTACTACTAACTATAGTCCATCATATCTTACATTTGGTTTATTTTTCCCCAACCCACCCTATTATTATTATTTTTAAAACGTATTTTTATTACAGAAGTTGTGAATTTACAAAACAATCATGCATGTGTGTAGAATTCCCATACAAGACCCCTCCACCAGCACACCACATCGTGGTGGAACATTTGTTACAGATTATGAGATAATATCATCAGACTATTACCAGCAACCATCGTCCATAATGTACATTTGGCACACTTTTTCCATACACCCCATTATCAACACAACATCTTTGGCATTGATGCAAGAATATTACAGTACTGCTTTTAACCACAGTCCATAAGTCACACTAATTGTATTTTTCCCATGCTTCTCCACATTCCCACCACCCTGCAATAGTGATGTACATCTGCTCTAGCTCACGGAAGGACACTTTTGCATCTGTACCATCAACCACGATTCTCATCCACCTCTGGGTTCACTGTGTTATTCAGTCCCTAGATTTATTCTCTAGTTTTCTTTCAACTGACATTTACATCTCTAGACTACCCTTTTCAGCCACAATCCCTTTTATAAACCAGCTGCTACTCACTATAACGTGTTACCACCAACTCTATCCATTTCCACATTTTACAGTCAGGTTAATGAAAACTTCTATATACTTAAGCATCAATACTCCTTCAGCCTAACAACCTATACTCTAAGTTTTAACTCCATGTGTTTATTCTTTATATTTAGTTCATATGAATGAGACCATGCAATATTTGTCCTTTTGTGTCTGGCTTACTTTACTTAGCATAATGTCTTCAACATTCATCCACATTATCATATATATCCAAATTTCATTTCTTCTTACTGCAGCATAATATTCCATTGTATGTATATGCCACATTTTTCTTATCCATTCATTGATTGATGGACACAGGGGTTGTTTCCATCTTTTGGCAATTATGAATAATGCCATTATGAACATCAGTGTGCAGATGTCTGTTCATGTCACAGTTTTCTTCTGGATATATTCCTAGTGGAGGAATTGCTGGACCATATGGCAGTTCTATATTTAGCTTCCTGAGGAACTGCCAAACTGTCTTCCACAAAGGCTGCACCATTTTTACATTCCCACCAACAGTGAAGGAGTGTTCCTGTTTCTCCACATCATCTCCAGCACTTACTGTTTTCTGTTTTTTAAATAATGGCCATTCTATGCAGTATGAGATGATGTGTCTCTGTTATTTTGATTTGCATCTCCCTGTAGCTAGTGATATGGAATATTTTTTCATGTGCTCTTTGGCCATTTGCATTTCCTCTTTGGAGAAATGTCTATTTAAATCTTTTGCCCGTTTTTAAATTGGATTGCTTGCTCTATTATTGTTGAATTGTATGATCTCTTTATATAGAATGGAAATCAAACCCTTATTGGATATGTGGTTTCCAAATATTTTTTCCCATTGAGTGGACTGCCTTTTCACCTTCTTGGTGAAGTCTTTTGAATCATAAAAGTGTTTAAGTTTGAGAGGGTCCCATTTATCCATGTTTTCTCTCATGGCTCATGCTTTTGGTGTAAGGTTTAAGAATGCACCACCTACCACCAGGTCTTGAAGATGTTTTCCTACATTTTCTTCTAGGAGCTTTATAGTTCTTGCTTTTATATTTAGGTCTTTGATCCATTTTGAGTTAACTATTGTATGAGGTGTGAGATAGGGATCCTTTCTTTTGGATATGGATATCCAGTTCTCCCAGTACTATTTGTTGAATATACTATTCTGCTACAGCTGAGTGGGTTTGACAGGCTTGTCAAAAATCACTTGACCATAGATGCAAGGGTCTGTTTCTGAACCATCAATTCAGTTCAATTGGTCTATGTGTCTATCTTATGTCAGTACCACGCTGTTTTTACCACTGTAGCTAGGTAATATGATTTAAAGTTCAGAAGTGAGAGTCCTCCAACTTCACTTTTCCTTTTTAAGATGTTTCTGGCTATTCTGGGCCCCTTAAACTTCCAAATAAAATTGAATAATAGAGTTTTCCATTTGTTTAAAAAATGCTGGTGGAATTTTTATTGGGATTGCATTGAAACTGTATAACAATTTGGGTAGGGTTGACATCTTAATGATATTTAGTCTTTCAAACCATGAGCATGGAATGTTCTTCCAATTATTTGTCTTTTTAATTTCTTTTTAGCAATGCAATGTAGTTTTCTGAATACAAGTGCTTTATATCCTTAGTTAAATTTATTCCTAAATATTTCATTCTTTTAGTTGCTATTGTAAATGGAATTTCTTTCCTGACTTCCTCCTCAGTTTGCACATTACTAGTGTATAGAAACACCACTGATTTTTGTGTATTGATCTTGTATCCTGACACACTACTGAAATTGTTTATTAGCTCTAGCAGCTTTGTTGTAGATTTTTCGGGACTTTCTAGATATAGGATCATATCATTTGTGAATAGCTAAAGTTTTACTTCTTCCTTTCTGATTTGGATGCCTTTTATTTCTTTTTCTTGCCTGATTGCTCTAGCTAGAACCTCTAGCACTATATTGAAAAATAGTGGTGCCAGTGGGCATCCTTGTCTTGTTCCTGATCCCAACGAGAAAGCTTTCAGTCTTTCACCATTGAGTACAATGTTAGCTGTGGGTTTTTCACATATGGCCTTTATCATATTGAGAAAGTTTTCTTCAGTTCCTATCTTTTGTAGTATTTTTTATCAAGAAAGGATGCTGCATTTTGTCAAATGCCTTTTCTGTGTCAATCAATAGGATCATGTGATTTTTTTTCTTTGATTTATTAATGTGGTGTATTACACAATAGATTTTCTTGTTTTGAACCACCCTTGCATGCCTGGTATAGAACCCACTTGATCATGATGAATAATTCTTTTAATGTGTTGTTGGATTCAAGTAGCAAGTATTTTTTGAGGATTTTTGCATCTGTATTCACAGGGAAATGGGTCTGTAATTTTCTTTTTTTGTAATATCTTTATCTGGCTTTGGTATTAGGGTGATATTGGCTTCAGAGAATGAGTTTGGTAACATTCTTTATTGTTCAGTTTTTTGGAAGAGCTTGAGTAAGATTGGTATTAAATCTTCTTTGAATGCTTCGTAGAACTCACCTGTGAAGCCATCTGGTCCTGAGCTTTTCATTTTGGGGAGTTGTTCAATCTCTTGTGATTGGTTTGTTGAGGTCTTCTATTTCTTCTAGGGTCAGTGTACATTGTTTGTACATTCCTAAGAATTTCTCCATTTCATATACATTGTCTAGTTTTTTGGCATACAGTTGTTCATAGCATCCTCTTATGATGTCTTTTATTTCTGAGGGGTCAGTAGTAATGCTGCCGTTTTCACTTTTTATTTCATTTATTTGCATCTTCTTTCTTTTTTTCTTTGTCACTCTAGCTAAGGGTTAGTTGATTTTGTTAATCTTCTTGAATAACCAACTTTTGGTTTTGTTAATTCTCCTTATTGTCATTTTATTCTCAATTTCATTTATTTCTGCTCTGATCTTTGTTATTTCATTCTTTCTACTTGCTTTGGGATTAGTTTATTGTTCTTCTTCTAGTCCTCCAGCTGTGTAGTTAAGTCATTGATTTTAGCTCTTTCTTGTTTTTTAATGTAAGCACTGCCTTAACTGTATCCCATAGGCTCTGATATATTGTGTTCTTGTTTTCATTCATCTCTAGATATTTATTGATTTTTCTCAAAATTTCTTCTTTGACCCCACTGATTATTTAAGAGTGTGTTGTTTAACCTCCATGTATTTGTTAATTTTCCCTTTTTCAGCCTCTAGTTGATTTCCAACTTTATTCCATTATGATCAGAGAAAGTGCTTTGTGTAATTTTGATCTCATTGAATTTATTGAGATCTGCTTTGTGACCCAACATATGGTATATCCTGGAGAAAGATCTATGTGCACTTGAGAAGAATGTATACCCTGCTGTTTTGAGGTGCCACGTTCTGTATATGTCTATTAGATTTAGTCCATTTATCATATTATTCGAACTCTGTTTCTTTACTGATCCTCTGCCCAGATGTTCTATCCAATGCTGAGAGTGGTGTATTGTAGAGATGTCTATTTCTCCCTTCAGTTTTGCCAGTGTTTTCCTCACGTATCTTGGGGCATCATATACAATTATGATTGTTATTTCTTCCTGGTGAATAACCTCTTTTATTAATAATGTACTTCCTTGTCTCTAATAACAGCTTTGCTTTTAAAGCTTATTTCATCTGATATAAGTGTAGCTACTCCAGTTTTTTGTGTTTTTTTTTTTGTTTGTTTGTTTGTTTTTTGTTACTGCATGTGAGGAATATCTGTTTCCAACCTTTCACTTTCAATCTATTGGTATCCTTGGGTCTAAGGTGAGGTGAGTCTTTTGTAGACAGCATATAGATGAGTCATATTTTCTTATTATTATTGCCAGTCTGTGTCTTTTGGTTGGGGAGTTTAATCCATTAACATTCAATGTTATTACTGTAAAGGCAGTTTTTATCTCACCCATTTTGACTTTTGGGTTTTATTTGTCATATTTTATTTTCACCACTCTTTTTACACTTTTAAGTACTTTTACTGATATAATCTCCATTTCTAGGTTCTCCTCCAAGCCTCTCTCTCCTATCCTTTCTTTTCAGTCTGTAGCACTCCCTTTAGTATTTCCTGAAAAAACAGTTTCTTTGTTATAAACTCTCTCAGTTTCTGTTTATCTGTGAATATTCTAAACTCACCCTCATTTTTGAAAGACAATCTTGCTGAATATAAGATTCTTGGTTGGCAGCTTTTTTCTTGCAGTATCTAAAATATATCATATCACTGCCTTCTTGCCTCCATGGTTTCTGATGAGGAATTGGCACTTAATCTTATTGGATACCCCTTATATGTTATGCATCACTATTCTTTTGCTGCTCTCAGAATTCTCTTTTTGTCTTTGGCACTTGACATTCTGTTTAGTATGAGTCTGAGTTGGTCTATTCAGATTTATTCAGAAGGGAGTACGTTATGCTTCTTGGACATGGATACCTATGCCCCTCCATAAGGTTGGGAAATTTTTTACCATTATTTCTTCAAATATTCCTCCTGCCCTGCCCCTTTTTCCTTCTCTTCTCCTTCTGGGACTCCCATGACATGTATGTTTGCATGTCTCTTGCTGTCATTTAGTTCCCTGAGACCCTGTTCAATTTTTTCCATTCTTTTCTTCATCTGTTCTTTGTGTGTTCACTTTTGGAGGCCACATCCACAAGCTCACTGATCCTCTCTTCTTCCTCCTCAAATCTGCTGATATATGTCTCCAATGTATTTTTAATTTCATTTATTGTGACTTTCATTCCCATAAGATCTGCTACTTTTCTATGTATGCTTTCAAATTCTTCTTTGTGCTCACCCGTTGTCTTCTTAATATTCTTAATCTCTTTGGCCATCTCATTGAATTTATTAAGGAGATTTGTTTGAACATCTATGGTCGTTGTCTCAACTCCTCTATGTCATCTGGAGGCTTATCTTATTCCTTTGACTGGGCTCTATCTTCTTGTTTCTTGGTATGGATTGTAATTTTTTGTCGGTGTCTTGGCGTCTGGCTTACTAGATGTATTTATTCTGGGTCCAGTTTCTCTCTTTAGTTTAGGGCTTTCTTGCCCTTTCTCCCTTGCTGGTTGTGTATTAAGAGTCAAGGATGCAGTTAGTGCTGTAAGCTGTGGCTGCTGAAGCTGCCTGCATTGCCCCAGGAACCGATGAAGCTTTTCCCACCTTTCTCCTCTGCCAGGGGTAGGGAGAGAGTCACAGCTGTGAATAATAATCCAAGTCATGCAGGCCAAGACCATCTGTAGTTGCCCAGTGAGACTGATGGAGATTCACGTCCCTTCCTCCCCTGCCTGGGGTGGGGATGGACCCTCTGGAGTACCCAACTATCTAATCTGTGTGGGCTGAATGTGCCTGCAGTGTCCCTGAGGGAGTACTGTCCCTTCTACCCTTTAGAGGGTGGGAATTAAAATGACGGCTACTGGCCTCTTTTCCGACTTGGACAGGTTCAAACTGTAACAGTTCTTAGAATTATACTTAAGCCTAAGAATTTACTGATCAGTAGCAGAAGTCAATGCCCAACCACCTCTTCCTCCCCACTTTTTGGGAAATGAAGCTTCCAACTCCAGCCATGGAACAGCTCCTAAGGCAGCTTGTGCTGTGGGCACCAGCCTCTGCAGCGTGGAGTGCTCTACTCACGAATCTTCTCTGCAGATGGGCAGTCTCCTGCTTCCATACTTTCAAGGTGTTGCAGGATGCTCTTCTGGTTTCCTGGGGCCCCCACACAGGTGCTTTAGATAGCTCTGGGTGATTACTCACTGCCCGGCATTACTAACTGCTCCTGACTCTTGGAGCTCCTTACTTTGCTGTCATCTTGCCCCTTCTCTCCCCTCCCCATATCTTTTTAAAAGCAGCACAAATTGTGTGTCAGCTGCCAAAGATTTTGAGCTAAAGGGAGCAAGGCCATGTGTTGTATGAAGGCACTGAAGCATTACTTACTAAGAGGCTACTAGGTGCCTGCTGCTTTACGTTTGTTATCTCAGGTTAGATACAACTTCCTCACTTTAAAGATAAGAAAACTGAGCTGCTGAGAGGTTAGGGAACTTGCCCATGTCACCCAGTAAGTAACTGTTGATTGGGCCCCAGATTTGCATAGAAGTCTACCGACATCAATGTCCACGACATTTCTGCCTGGAGCCCCATTTATTCTTGTCAGTGCTCTTCCTTTGGGTTCAGCAAGAAAACTTTCTATGTTGTAGTGGGTTGAATGGTGGCCCCCAAAGGTATGTCCAGAACCTTGAATGTGATCTCACTTGCAAAAAAGGTCTTTGCAGTTGCAATTAAACTTAGGATCTTAAGATTATCCTGGAACAGGGTGGGCCATAAGTCCAGTGGAAGTGTCCTTAGAAGAGAAGAGAAGGGGAGTAGACACAGAGGAGGTAATGGGAATGTTGAAGCAGAGATGAGTGTGACATGTCTACAAGCCAAGGAACACCAGGGATGCTCAGCAGCCCCCAGAAGCTAGAAGAGAGACATGGAAGAGATTCTGCCTCAGAGCCTCCAGAGGCAACCTGCCCTGGCCTCTGGAGTTCTAAGAATATGTTTTTGTTGTTGGGAGCCACAACAACAAAGAGCTGTGTGGTACAGCTCTGTGAAGGACAGCCCTAGAACTCTAATGTAGCAGGGCAGTTTGTGCATCTATCCCCTTTCTTTCCTTCCTTCAGCAATGCCCCTTTCCAGGAAAGGGTGAGGGAGGGTCTTTGGTAAGACTGAAGAAGGAGCCAAAATGATGCCGTGAAGCCAGCATCAGCCATAGATATGGTGGGGCTGCACAGGGCTCACTGTGAGACCCGCAAAGACCAGGTGCTGTCCCCTCTCCTGGAGCCAGGCCCTGGGGAGAGAAAGGCAAAGGACTATGGCAGAGGTGAAGAGGGAGGGAGACCACCAGGAGCAGGGCTTCTTGGACAGCCCTTGCAGGAGGACTGTGGGAAAACGACCTGAAGTTGCAATGCCTCCCTGAAGCAAACAAAGCGTCCTTGATACTGATTAGAAACATTCTGGCTTTGCGTAGCATGTTCTGGGAGGACAGAGCAACAAGGACTAAAGAACTTACTATGTTGCAAAGAGTTAAGCAAACATTTCCTGTATTACATGTTCCCTTTGTATAATTCCTAATAAATACGGTGGTGAAACCAGAATCTGGGCTTTCAGTCCTTGAGACTGTCAGTCCCCTGGTCCTCACCTTTTTTCTTTATCTATGTGTCTGTCTTTTCTTAGTCTGTGGTGCCTTCCTTTCTGGCCGTTCATTGTTGAGCTGGTCTCAACAGAGGACTCTGTGAGAGTGTTGGTGATGCAATGGGCAAAGGAATGATTTGCACCATCTTCTGACCCTGGAAGTTTCCATGCTCATCCAATAGCAAGACTTCCTTTTTAGGAGCAGATGTTGCCACAAGTGCCCCTGGATATCATGGGTATAACTTGAGGATCATGCTAGAAATCCATGGAAGGGCTTAAATGGGGGAGGGGGATGTTTCTCCTATAGATGTGGCCTTCAGGACTGAGCTGGGGTTTTGACCCCCACTGGAGGGAACTCTCAGTCACCAGGTAGCCAAAAGTTCAGAGAAGGCAGGGAGATTGAGATCAGGCAAAAAACATAAAAGAAATAATAGAAATAATAATGAATATGAATAATATTATACATATGATAATAATAGAACACCATAGACAACTAGCAGATTTCTTAGTTTGTATGGAATCTTTTCGGGGGCAGAGATTTTGTTTCTTGGCATCAAGGTCCTCCTGTGGAAGAAAGAAGCTCAGGGGATTTTCTAGAGATGGGCCAGGGTGGGTGATGGGTTTAGAGAGCTGACGGGTGGGGCTCTCTCCCAAGAGTGACAGGATCTGCATACATGCTGGTGACTCTGATTTCAGTGAAATGACATATAGAAAGTGTCTAGCACAGGGCCCATGCTTATGAGATGTTCAGTTAATGTTAGCTTCCTCCCCCTCTCTGTTTAAGTTTTCCAGCCCAGCCCCGACCATTGTCTGGCCCATTGGCCACAAAACCCCTTGCAGATCTCCAGATCATGGTGACATCACATTGTCCTTGGGTGTGTGTGTTTTCTTTTTAAGAAACTTTTTACTTTGACATAATTTCAAAAGTACAGGACAGTTGCAAAAATAATACAAAATCCAGAGAATTCCAACATAGCCCTCATTCAGATACCCAGATCCACCAACTTTTACCATTTTACCACATTTTCTGTATCATTCTCTCTCTCTCTATTTCTGTCTTTCCCTCTCTCTCTCTCTCTCTCTCCATCTGTTTTCTAAACACTTGAGTGAAGGTTATATACATCATACGTCTTGAACACTTAACACTTCCATGTTCTTTTCCTAAGAATAGGATATTCACTTATGTAAACTACCTTAACTGTAATTATAAACTTCAGGAAATTTAACATTGATATAAAGCTTAAAGTCTACATTCTAATTTTTTCATATGTCCCAATAACATCTTTTTGGACTTTTTCTCTTCCATTAATTAGATCCAATCCAGATCAGGCAGTGCCTTTCTCTTTTTTTTAACTGTGAAAACACATATACAACATGAAACTTCCCATCTCAGCCACCCCCAAGCATACAATTCAGTATTAATTCAATTCAGGATTAATCACATTCACAATGCTGTGCTACCCTTACCACCACCCATTACCAGAAACCCTGTACGCATTATACATTAACTCCCCATTCTCCCTCCCCCCACCTTGAAACCTGTACTCTACTCTATAAATTTGCATATTCTAGCTGTTTCATATGAATGGAATCATATAACATCTGTCCCTTTGTGTCTGACTTATTTCACTCAGCATGGTGTCTTCAAAGTTCATCCATGTTGCCGCATGTATCAGAACTTCTTTCTTTTTTAGAGTGCAATAATGTTCCATTGTATGGATATACCACATCACTCATCAGCTGATGGACATTTGGGTGGCTTCCACATTTTGCCTACTGTGAATAATGCTGCTCTGAATATCACTGTACAAATAAATGCCCTTGTGTCTCTTTTTGCTGTACCCCAGGGGATGTGCAGACATTTCTATAAGGTATGTCTGAGTGAGAACTGAATTATGTTTTCAGGCAGTATGACACTGAACCGCTTAAAAGAAGCTGAGACAAGATCCCTTGTAAAATGAAATTTTGACAATGAAATTGATTATCTTCCTGATTTTACCATAAGTATATTTAAACATTTTTTTTAATTGGATTTTCCTAAAGTAAGATTTGCTTGTTAATGGGGTGTGGGAAATTCCAGTGAGTAGTTTTGGTGTCTCTGGACCTGCTGATCCTGGCCTACCACTCCCGTCCCTTGCATATGGCATAATAATGTGGAATTGGGGCTCTCTGGCTAATAAGAGGCTTACATTATGTGAATAATCAGGAGGAGGATTCCAAGTAACAGCCTCTAGAGAGGAATGACTGATTTGTCAGAATTGAGGCCAGAGAGGATGGGCTGCCCCATTCACAAAGAACAGACATCAGCATTGGGGTCTCAATTCAGTTTCTACATTTTCCTTCCATGGTCCAGCGAGCTCAGTTTGGGGTTTCTTCCTTCTTGGGTGACCCAATTTCAAGTAGAAGATGCCACATCTGGAGAGAGGAAAAGGGTCTCAACTCAGCCTGGCAGGGACATGAATAGCAGCTGGGGTGACCAAACAGGGGGCTGGTGCTTGGGCTATTGTGTGTCACAGTGACCCTGACCGCCGTGTGGGTACAGCCAGGGATGAGCTCTTCCTGCTGGTCAGACGCCACTTTCCCACCTGTGACGCTCAGAGAGAAACCATGAGCGCTGAAAAACACTGTATTGTTTTGTGATGTCACCTCTGGAATGTTCTGAGTGTTTCGGTGACCAACTTCTGCATAGGACCTATACCTGGCACCTCACATTGGTATGGCTTTTTTTTTTCTTGAAATAGAAATAATAATTTTAGATAAAGAAGTAGGTATAGTTATCGCTGCTTCAAAGGCTTTTGGAAAGCTTTTACATCAACTGTAATATTTGTCTTAATTTCTGCTCAGAGACGGATAAGGCATCTTACCAGATATCATCTACATGTTCTTTCAGATTCAGATTTCTGTCGTGTACATAATTGACCGGAGAGGAATAAATGAGTAGTAAGTCCCATGTTTTTCAGATTAGCGACTGAAGCCCAGAGGATGGGCTGGGAAGCAGAAATCGTCTTATTTTGTCTTTTCCACAGCTGTCAAGGCCAAATTTTACAAGAATAAGCAATACCAATCTGAAAATCTAGAAATTCCTATCAAAGTGGTTCTACATCAGTAGGGATTATCACGAGAAGGATGTAACCTGCCAGATTTTAGCCAGATTAACCCTCCTCTTTCAAAGCTCTAGCATGATGTTGTGGACAAGCAGAGGAGTCAGGGCCTCAGTCTACTTCAGGGTCAGCTGCTGGCCAGTTGTGTGCCTGGGGGAAGCCACTTAGCCACTCTGAACCTTGGGTTCCTTTTCCCTTAGAAGAGGGGGCTGGCTCAGATTATCCGGTAAGATCTTCCAGTCCTAATATTTCCAGTTTCTGTGATACTTTGAAGTGACCCGACCTTTTCCAAATGAGATCTGTTGGTGCTTGCTGTTGGTCAACCACTCTGCATTTCTTGGGGGAGAACTAGACCCGGGTCTTGAAATCAAATGCATATGATCGCATGCATCAAGGGGTACCAGGTCATTTTGGAGGTGTCAAGAGAATGAAGCTCTGTTACATACCAAAGATAGAGGGCTTAAGGGAGGTGGACATGTTTTCCAGAGGAATTCAGAAGAGAGGCCCATCAATTAAGTTCTGAGAGACCTGAGATTCTCAGGTGTCCTCCTGCTGAGCAGCTGTTTCCCTGGTGGAGTCTTTTTCATCGGTTGTCTTCTACATGCTGCTATGTCACAAAGATCAGCCTCACTTCTCCAGAATCATCTAAGGCCCTTCTTGGAGACCATGTCCATGCAGCCAGAGGGGCTGAAATGTAGGGTGGAGGAATCAAATGCAGAGGTAACTACTTGAAAGTTCTGTCTAGGAAGCTGTGAGAGGAGGACCCATTGAAGGGAACATCCTCGATTACTATTATTTTCTTGTTTCATTAGAATTTTCAGAGAAACAACAAGTTTAGAGAGGAAATCCTTCAGCAGTCTTTCTATAGGTGGAAGCAGTTGTAACAATTTACCTAAGTGCATTCAGGAGGAGGGAAAAATATAGGGCAAGAAAACATTCTAGATATTTGCTTTTACATTGCTCTTATTGCTTTGTAACAGGCAACCCCCTTTTCATCCATTTCAGCTCATGAAGCTCAGCTAGACTATAACTTTCTCCTGATCATTAGCCAAGATGACTTACCTATGGGGTTCCTACAACTGTGGAAATACACTTGTAGTTCCTCTGAAATACACTTGTAGTTCCTTCGCCTACCTGGCGGGGAGAGAGTTGTTCCTTTGGTTCCTTCACAGCCATTTCTTTGCATTGCTAAGGGATGGCAGAAGGAGTGAAGGGGAAATAATAGGATATGAAAGAGTAGTGGTCATATCTGCTTTGGATTTGCTCACCTCCGTGGCTGCAGGACTTGCCGAGAGGGCACCAGCCACACATCAGCTTTCAGACACCTGCCAGGGTGACCTAGATGGGGTCTCTGGGCAGGGATGTGGGCAGCTGTAACTTCAGGTCAACAGTGCCTTCCTACTACCAGAGTTTGTGAGAGGGACCAGCACACTTGCTCTATCTCCCCAAGGTACTTTGAGTGTCTGTTACAAAAAACAAGATGGCACGGGTTTGGGGGAAAGGGCCCATCTGGGGAGCGAGCGGGTAGGGAATATGACTGAGCACTGAACTGATTATGTGATCACGGGGCCATACAGGTGGGAGGAACCAGATTCCCAGGAACTCCAGGGAACCCCAGGGCTTGACCCCTGGGCCAGGTATTGTCTTAACTCTGAGAGTCTACCCTTGCTTTTAGGAGACAGCTCCTCCTCTCCCATAGCTCCTCCCTGAGTTCCATGCATAGATCTGCCACCTGCTGCTATCCTCAGGGACTGACTGCATTCGTTTTGGGAGGGAATTGCAGCAGGAGCTCTGCCTCTTCACAAAGTTGCCTGTGACCGCCCAGCTCCCAGTCGCACTGGGCATTCGGGCTTCTCAGTTACATTGCAAATGCTGTTGATTCACTATTTACCACCCTCAGGATTTTTCAGGTCTTACTGATTTCCAGTTTTTCTTTCTCACATTACATATTTGTGTTTCCCTCCAGCACATTAACGTGCAAGCCAACGTGGCATTTTCCTGCCCAAGCTGGCTGACCTCCTGGTTCTTTTTGTACGTAGCAAATTCTGTTCTCAGGGGCATTTTCAACATTTCCCCAAAGAGCCGTGTCTGTGAATTTCATTACCACTTTGTTTACTCCTGGATCAAATAAGGGTCTGCTCCAGATCAGAATTAGCCCCGACAGTTTCCTCGATGCCCTCTTCAACCCTCAGCGTCCCTTTGTTTGGGCTTGTTCTTCAGAAGCTGTGGAATCCCGAGAGTACCCGAATTTCTGCCAAATTGAGTGACTGTGGGGAGGAAGATTTCAGGAGGTTCTGTGTCAAACAGTTAGCTGAAGCTACCACGCGTGGCATCTTCTTTATCCTCTTGGCTGTTCATATTGTAATTCTATCAAAATAAGTCTCATCCACCTTGTGAATTTTCCCTTTACCTGTTTGCATGTATTAAAACCATTTATTGTGGTACCAGGAAGCTGAGTTCATTTACTACCCTGATCATGAGACTCAGTCTTGGGATCTCATCTGAAAACCTGTGGCGTGTTTGGCTTTCCTTTCCCACATCCCGGAACCTCTCTGCTTCCTGTGCCTTCAAAGACCCTCAGATGGCAGAACGTTCTCTGGTCATAACCCCCTGTGATGTTAGCAAAATAGGGCTTGAAAACCTTGGCCAAAGGGGTCGGGCTCTCCCGGGGGCACTTGGACATCTGATCTGAGCTGTGGTAGCCAAGGTTTTCCAGCAGTGGAGAGAAGCGCCCGAGTCCCTGTCCACTAAGGCTGGCCAGTGGCTATTCGTCTTCAGTCTCAAACTCTTTAGATGAGTCACTGCCCACCCCAAAAATCTTCACTCCAGTGGTTCTACCAGAGAGTCCTGCTCCTCAGAAGCCACTCCACCCCCAGAAGAGATGTTTGTCTTATCACCTCTCTTTACCCTTTGCTCCTCTTTTTCTGTTGACCACTGTCTCCCCCTGCTCTCCACTTGCCACAAGGTCCATGATCTCACTGCAGTGGTTGGTGATTTGGAGCATTTCCCTTCATATTTTAAAAGGAGATGCCAGAGGTAGGGCAATGTCTACTGCAGAGGAGGATTCCAGTGGAAGGTGGGATTTCAGGCAGTTTAGGAGGGAGATGTTTGTGCTTGTGAGCGCGTTGCAGGGAAAGTGTTATGAGCCCTAGAATCAACTGCATTCCAGGCTTGCCTCTGTCTGCATATCGCCTTCTTCCACAAAGAAGCCCACCTTTTTCTTTCCCACCTATTGGTGGGGGCATTTCACAGAGACCAGGGAAAAGACAACCCTTTCATACATGGGACACTCGGCTCTGCCTCCCATGTTGTTTGACCCACAAACCAGGAAAAATCTTTCAGGAATATTCTGGAAGTTTTTTTATTTTTTTATTTTTATTTTTTATTGGCACAGGCCTCTTGACAGGGCTTGAGGATATCAAGGACAGATTATTTCAGCCTATGAAACCAATCCAGTGGTACCACTGGTCAAAGAGAGCCCACTGAGGAGGAACTGGCTTAAATATAGGTTAAAGAAGCCTGGGGCCTTGTATCAGCCTGCATTTCCTTAAGCTCTGATGCTTACTTTGGAAAGCCCTTCTGTAAAGAAATATATTGAGTAATGGCTATAGTGCTTTAGGCCAAGAATGTTTAAACCTTAACAGTAAAATTGACACCCCCCCTTTTTTTTGGTCTTTATGGCAGCTTGCCTAGAACTTTCTCGCCCTCTCACAGTAACCCCAAGAAGTAGTCAGAGCAGACACATTTAAGCTCATTATAGAGATGTTCAGAGAAGTTAAGCGGCTTTCTATAGAACCCTTAAAGATGGGACTTTTGACCCCAAAGCTCCTGGGAATTTGGTGGCCTCTTTGGATTGTAGGTTCAAGACAATGAAATGGACAGCTAGAATGCCTGTGTGCAAGGGTGCTTTTAAGTGGTACACAGATGAATCTAGTGTTTCACATGGGGAAAAACCCACTGGCATAGATTTTATATCATGGTGTAACAGCTCTGCACTGGGACTACTATTTTAAAGCTTTCAGTATAAACTGAAATGAGGCTAAAGCGTTACCAAAGATACTAAATATATTCATTAAATGAAATTGCCACTTTCTATAGGGCCCAAATGATAGACTATGAGCAGTTTCATACGGTTCAACCTAAAATCTCTTTCCCACTTTTCAGGGCATTTTGGTCAGTTAGGTCATTGGCAAGGATTTCTCAATCCTCCACTGCAGGTGAAGTGTGCTGGTCTAATTTCCAGGAACATGTTTGAAGTTTTCCATTTTAAAAAGTTACGAAAAAAAAAAAAAAGTTACGGGAGAATTTATCTGGACCCTCAAAGTAATGTTTGCTCTTGGGTAAGCCCATAGTGATTTCCCACACACAAGTTCACGGAGCCAAACCTGATTTTGCATCTTAGTGACTAAACTAGTACTGGCGATTTAACTTCTCTGAGTTTTAGTTTTTCCAGCTGTCCAATGGGAATTATTATAACACCTTGTATAAGTCATGAGGACTAAGTGAATTTAATAGGCAAAATGTTCAGTTCAGGTCCTAGAGTGAAACTGAGGTATTTTCCGTTGACTAAAACTGCATTTTCCCCATGGTAACATCTTGTAGAGAAAGATCTTGTTTGAGTTAGGGCCTTGTGCTGGTTCAAGTGGAAGGATGGACCTGTCAAGGCTCATTTCTTATTCACTTTGGCTAATCCTCCTTGGAAATCCGGGATCAAGGGACCGCAGATTTACAAGGAGAATGCTTGTCTGAGCTCCCACCAGTGCGGATGATGCTGATTCCAGACTTGGTCACAAGAGCCAACATGCTTCTCCAATTGAGAAATGTGGAAACCATGGAGGCTGAATTTATTTAAAGTAAATAAGGGACTAATTGCAGAAAGCTCTCCTGTCCTTGCTATCTGAAAGATTAAGCTTATTCTTACAAAATTAATGACATGTGCTTACTGTAAAGTTAATGGCATATAATTGTGCCCTCTATTGATCTAGCTCTTTGGATTCTTAAAGAACTCTAGCAAACTTTATACACTGTACAAATTATGTATCTCTTTATATGCACATGTATATAATATAGATAACCTGACTTGTTTTCTATCTTCTTTATCTGTAAAATTGTGAAAATAGCCTAAGAAATGAACAGTTGATATTTGCAGAGCATGTCGAGGTTCTTGGATGAACTACTTTTGCTATATTTGGAAGTCTCTATCATGATCTTATTTTTATTTAAATTCATTGTGGCAATTGTCATCTCGCCAGGGTACATTCCACCAGGTTCACCTCTTTTTGAATCCATCTCAGAATTCTTCCACTGAAAATTGTAAAATCTACATTTCTTGATAACAATACCTTACATTTCTATGGCACTTAGCAACTTTAAAAGCACTTTTGCTTTTATCTCATTCAGCCTCACAACAGTGTTGTGAACTAAGCAGGGAGAATATTATCATCTCCATTTACAGGTACATTGCATTGGCTTCTAATGTTGGAGGGTGCCTTGGAGATCATGGAGTCTAACTCCTTTCTTCATTAGTGAAAAATCTGGACCTCAGAGAGGGTGACAGCTCTGTGTCATCACTCAGCCCATCGGTGACAAACAGGAGAGGAACCCAGAGCTTATAACACCCCCCCACCTCCATCTTGATCCCTCAGCCTTTAGCCCTGATTTGCCCCTTACCCAAACAAACTGTACATTTCACCTGGCTTGGAGCAGAAACACCTGAGGGAGGAGCTAGTTAGAAACGCAGATTCCAGACCAGCCCCAGACTGAGTCCCAACCATCAGTGGGAGGCTCAGATCTGCATTTAAAACTCATTCAGGTTCTTCTTCTGTACAGGTAGGTGTGTGGCCCACTGGCACAGTGGATTGATGCTCTGAGAATCAGATGCCCTTTTTATGGGGTGGTCTCGAAGTTCATGGTCAGCAGCGTCACTTCCTCTGTGAATTCCTCAGTTCCCTTTGCCACCTTCAGTGCTGTGTGTTGAACTCTCACTGCTCAGTGATTAGACTACGGTGGTGCTCATCCTTTAAAAAAAAAAAAAAAAAAGAGGTATCAGCTGGATTCTGCTTTGAGCTGAGCACTGTGCTGGGGCTGGCAGGGCAAGTTCAGGGATAGCTAAGAGTGGAGGCAAGGAGAGAGCTGGGTGGCTGTTGGTGTGACTCCTGCTGCTCCTGCTGTTGGGGTGGGCACACAGCTGGGGCTGGCGTGTCTCGAAGAACAGTGTTTGTTCCTCCACTAGGAAGAAGGAAGTGGGCCAGAGCCCGTGGGTAGTGCTTTTGTGCATTACCTCCTTTAATCCTAGAAAAGATTTGTTAGAAGGAAGATTTGCAAGGAGGAAGGGACAATTATCTCATTTTGCAAATGAGGAAACTGAAGCTCAAGGAGATCAAAGAACTTGCCCAAGTTTTTGCAAGTGGTAAATGGTGGGGTCAGGAGTCAAAAATACTTGATGGACTCCAAAGTCAATGCTTTTAATCTCTGTGATAAACAGTCAGCCCTCACAATTTGCGGATTCTATGTTTGCAAATTTGCCTACTTGCTAAAATTTATTCATAACCCCAAAATCAATATTCATGGCATGATCACGTCACTCACAGAAATGTGCAGAGGGGCGAAAAATTTGAGTCTCCCCAAGCATGTCTCCAACTGAGGTCGAAGGAGGTGATGGACACTCCGTCTTATTTCAGCTCTCATACTGTCATCCAGGGTAGTTTTTGAGGTCTACCTAGAGCGCCGTTTGCATTTTTGTGCCCCCAGGCGTAGTGCTGAAGCACTGTCTAGCATTCCTAAGTGCCAGAAGGTTGCCATGTGCCTTACAGAGAAAATATCTTTGTTAGATAGGGTTCATTCAGGCATGAGTTATTGTGCTGTTGGCTAAGTTCAATATTAATGAAATCAACCATATATATGAAATAAGGTGTCTTTAAACAGAAACGCACATAAAACAAAGTTATGTTTTGATGAGATGATGAAAATGTTGTGACCCGAGGCTCGTAGGAACCTAACCCTGCATTTCCCCCAGGAACTGTGGTTCAGTTGCTAATTCAGTGTTGGCTGTGACTTTATAAGACATAACTACTGTGAATATGAGAATTGACGGTACTTCCCTGTGAGAACCTCAAAAGGCCAAGTACCCACTGTGGGCAGGCCATATGTCTGACTGGGCGATCCTGGGGGTCTCCGGGCTTCTGAGCGTGCAGGTTCCACCATTAACACTGGGTTTCCTTGCTCTCTCCCACAGAGGGGCACAGCCGAGCCTCTCCTGAGGCTGCACAATCTGTACACCACTCCCAAGTGCGCCAGGCAGGCCGTCCTGCCGAGGCTCAGCCGCAGGGTCGTCAGCCAGCACTCGTACCCGCTGAACCGCTTCTCCTCCGTGCCCCTCGACGCCATGGAGCGCCCCACCTCCCAGGCGGACCTCGAGCTGGATTACAACCCTCCCCGCGTGCAGCTCAGCGACGAGATGTTCGTCTTCCAGGACGGCCGGTGGGTGAACGAGAACTGCCGCCTGCAGTCCCCCTACTTCTCGCCCTCCGCCTCCTTCCACCACAAGCTGCACCACAAGCGCCTGGCCAAGGAGTACCTCCTGCAGGAGGAGAACAAGTCCCTGCGGGAGGAGAATAAGGCGCTGAGGGAGGAGAACAAGACCCTCCGCAAGGAGAACAAGATCCTGCAGGCCTTCTGGGAAGAGCACAAGGCCACGCTGGGCCGCGAGGAGAGCCGGACCTCGCAGCCGCTGCTGCACAAGGAGAACACGGCGCTCGACGTGGTAAAGAAGGACACCACGGCCTTGCAGTTGCACGGCGTCAAGGACAGCAGCACCCTGCAGCTCCTCCGGGAGGAGAACCGGGCCCTGCAGCAGCTGCTGGAGCACCGGAAGGCCTTCTGGGTCCAGGCCGAGGAGAAGGCGCCCCCTGCCGAGGAGAACAAGCCGGCGGCCCCCTCTCCCCACGAGGAGCCCCACAACCGCGGGCTGCTGCCCGACGGGGGCACGGGCCTCTCCTCCCCCTTCGAGGAACCCAAGGGGCCCTCCACCCCGCAGGAGGACTCCAAGACCCTGCGCGCCCTGCGGGAGATGGTCAACAACCTCTCGGGCCCCTCCGGGGAGGAGGAGAGCAAGGCGGGCCCCGGCCTGCAGGACGCGAGCCAGTTCCTGCAGCTGCTGCGGGAGATGAACCAGGCGCTGCAGGCCCTGCGCGAGGAGAACCAGAACCTGGAGGCCCTGCGCGAGGAGAACCGGCTCCTGCAGGAGGAGAACCGGACCCTGCACGTGCTGCGGGAGGAGCACCGGCTCTTCCAGGAGGAGAATAAGGCCCTGTGGGAGAACAACAAGCTGAAGCTGCAGCAGAAGCTGGTCATCGACACGGTGACCGAGGTCACGGCCCGGATGGAGATGCTCATCGAGGAGCTCTACGCCTTCATGCCGGCTAAGAATAAGGACCCCAAGAAGCCCGGCAGGGTCTGAAGCCGCCACGGCGCGCACGTACCCAGGCGCCCGGCCCGGGGCGCGCAACACTCGGGCGAAGAAAATCTCCCCGCCTTCTTTCTGCGGTCCGCGCCTAACCCCCACCGGTTCGTGCCTGTCCAAGAGCAGAACTATTGGCCTTCCCAATCTCAGAGAAGTAATAAAGGCGTGAGGAGGTTGGGGCCAGCGAACATCCGTGTGCTTTGGCTGCTATTTCTTTTCTTTAAGATTTTTCTCCCCCGGCCCCAGCCTTGTTATTGTCTGTTTTTCTTTTCCTTTCACCCACCCTTCTTCTTCTTCTTCTTTTTTTTTTTTTTTTTTTCCTCTTCCTCCTCTCCTCTTCTCTTTTACCCTTTCTTGTTATCTTCCATTTCGGGGAATGGGATGGGAGAGAGGTCTCTCTAGGGGGTGTAGTTTCCAACTGCCACTACTGATGCTTTGGACAGGGTGATCCTTGGCCTCTGCCCAGTAGATACCATGTTCCCTGAAGAGCAAAATCCACTCCAGCTCCCTCCTCCACTGAGAACCACCGCTTCTAGATTTCTCAAGGTAGATTTCTCAAGGTATAATCCTTGAAAGGAGTCCTTGAAGTGCTCTGAGCAAAATGAAGATTTCCATAGCTAAATATGTGGGGGAAATGCTGCCTCAGTTCCCTGTGGCAGATTCAAAATCACTCCAACTTTAAGGGTCCTAGAGGTCCTACAGTGAAGAAATCTGCTTACCTGTGGTTAACCCAGAATTGCCCAATTTTATTTAACTTTGAAATCTTTTTTTTTTTTTTTTCAAGTTTTATTTTGCTTCACCCCTATTGGCCACCCAGTTTGGGAAATACTGCTGGAGCTCTCCCTGACCCCAGGAACTCCCTCTGCATTTTTAGGGTTCACTCTTCCCAGTTAGATGCAAGGGGTGGAGTGGGGGGCTACTGGGCTCACAGGAGGAAGATGGAGAGGGAGGCGACAGTCCTGGACTTCAGTTTCTATTTCAACATCAGTCACACTTAAGAATCAAGAAGTTGAAAGGTGCCTTCAGGTGATTGCAGAGAGTTGGTTGATGGTTCCCAAACTTTGTGGCCCAGTGGAATCATCTGAAAACTACTGATGCTCAGATCCCACCCACCAGATATTCTGATTTAATTGGTGTTGGGTGCGTCCTAGGCTTTGGTAATTCCTATGTGTAGCAAAGTTTGGGAACCACTGCTATAGGATGAGACAAGCCTTTTGATTCTCAACAAAAGCTTCCATCCACTCTCAAGGGGTATAAATAGGTAGGCATAGGTGAGGGAAAGGAGGGCTTCCTCCATTTTGCTGTGGGGACAGACATGAGTTTGAAACCGGGTTATCCTCATTCCTCCATTCATGCTGGCTGAATTTCTGAGACTAGAGCAAGCTCCAGAAGGTGAGCCAACAGGTGGGCCAGAAGGCAATAATCCTCATTTTGCACTTGATGTGACCCTCTATAAGGCGAGTAGCATTATTCTCCAGCTGTGGAAACTGGAACTCCGATGGGAAACTGGCTGCAGGGTAGCCAGCTAGTAAAAGTCAAACCAGGACTTCAGCGCAGACAGAATAACTCCGTGTCGCACATAAACTCCTGTTAGATCACATGGTCAAGTAAACCCGGTCTCCCCAAATTAAATCCAAAATATGATTTTGGTGCCTGCTTTGTAGATTGAGAAACCTATCAAGTCTTATCCATAATAGCACCAGAAATTCCAAAAGAGGGAGAACACTAGTTCTAGCAACGGGTGTTTCCTCTCACCAGTTGGTGACCTCTAGAGAAAAGTTCCCCCCTCACCTCTGTGTGCACACAGTGTGGAAGGTGATATGCATGCAAAGGCTGAGTAATTTATTCCCTTGTTGCCACCAAAACCTGACAAATGGGCAGTGGTTGCTAATGGGCCTCTGGCCCTTTGCTGTTTTTCCTTGTGAATTTGGTAAATGTATCACTGGGGGCATCATGAAATACTATACTCCATGTTTAAGTCAATTTAATAACCCAGGATGTAGGATTTTTAAAATTTGAGGTTTAAAATTTTTTTTTTATGAACTGAATTGATTTCCATGACTCTAGACAACCAGCAGCCAGAAGGCACACTGCCCCCACATTTTGGGTTACAAATATTTAACTTGCATTGATTTAAATAAAAGCAGTGGGAGGCTCTCAGCAAGCAAAGAGAACTCAGAGGATTTAATACTATTTAGCAATGCCAACTTTCTCTGTCAGGCAGAGTTGAAGTGGGCAAAAAATGAGCAAGATGAGCCACAAAATGTCATTTTTATGGAGTGAGGAGATTTACTTGAAAACAATGCTTGGATGTAGAGTGTAATCTGTGCTAGATTAGCTACCATTCTAGTGGGAACTGACCTTGTAGAGCAGTGAAGTTTCGTTCTTCAAAGACAGGTTCCTTTAACCATCTTTGCTCCTTCTTCAGCTCTTTTCTATGTCCTGACTCCCACTCCAACCTTACTTAAATCCCTCCCTAACTGCCAGGGCCATTTCCTCTTTGCAGGCCAGGTCTTGGCTCTGAGCCTCTAAAGTTTGCATTTAGAGAGCTTAGCTTTCTACTCTCCTGTCCTCTCCCAGTTGGCCCTGGCCTTGGCTGGCTCCCTTGGATGCTGCACTCAATTACAGCCCTACCTACTGAATCAGCTGAATCCCGACCAAAATAAGCCTGTGTAATGGCCATTCATTGAGGTTCAGGTCAAATAGAGAAGAACATTCACCACTGAACATAGCTAGCTAGTTGTTGGAAACTAGAGCTCTCCAGAATTCATTCAGGGAGGGGACTCCAAAAGGAAAATCATCTTTGAAAGAACAGTCATCTTGAGTTTAGCAGAGAGTGCTGACAATAGGAACCACAAAACAATGCTGGGGGAAAATCCTGTAGGTTTTTTATGCCTTGGATTCCATTCTTGAGCTCTTCCCTTTTTAAAGGAATTTTGATAAAATGGAGTGATCTCTATATGTAGTAAATGCTTTCTGAAGCCCAGTGTTGTGTTGGGTGGCAGAGAGGAGGGTACACTGGGACAAGGAAAGTGCCATTTTTTTTCAGTTTTTTTTTTTTTTTGAGTTAATTTTTTATTTTTAAAGAAACTTTAGAATACATAAATGTATAGAGGATTACCATATACCCCTCCTCCCCACACACGTGGGAGTACATTTGCTACAATGTACCAACCAGGCATTGCTACTAACCAAAGTGTTTACATTATAGTTCATACTTTGCACTGCACAATTTCTAAGCTTTTGACAAAATGTACAATGGCCTAAATCTGTCTCTGCAATGCCATGTAGGACAATTCCAACATTCCCAAAGTACCCCATGCTACACCTACTCTTCCCTTCCCCCCACCCAGAACCCCCAGTGGCCACCACCTTTATATAAATGATACAAGTGCTCCCATTGCTAGAATAATAAATCTACTTAAGTCCATAGTTGCATTTCCCCTCTCATGTCAATCCGCTTCTCAATCTTGAGGATTTTGGGATGGTGATGCCTACTCTGCTTCTGATTGAGAAGGGTTGGGATCCCATGGGGCAGATGGATAGAACTGTCTTGCTTGCAGTTGTAGATACTCTGTTTCCTGAGATGGGCATTGTCCATCATCATCCTTTTGTTAGTTGTCCTGGGTGAGTCCAATGAACGAGAGAGCAGTTGCTGCTACTCTTGCTGAGATTCAGAGCTCAACCAGCATATGAAAAGACCGAAGATTTAAGTCTCTAGGACATATATTTAATGAGTATAGTGCTAACTATAGGTTCAAATAAAAGGGGCAGAAGAATCATATGTAGGGAAACTGTAAGTGAGTCTAACTGTTACATTGGGGAGCATATAGTCCAAAGTAAGGCCCACTGACAGGGTGCCGAATCCTGACTATCTGCCCTGCCTATAGTGTCTAGATGTCTCTAGAGCCCTCAGGAGCCCCACTATTGGAGGCACTGTTTACTGTGGCAATCAATGAGATCCTGCTGAGACATGCATAAGCATAACCTCTGGAATGACCTCCCAACTCACTTTGAAATCTCTCAGCTATAAAAACTAGTTTATATTTAATATTTCCCCCATTTGGTCAAGGTCTTTTTCCAAATGCATTGCTAACTGGTGCTTGGTAATAATTCCTCAGTGCCAAGGAGGCTTGTTCCTGGGAGTCATGTCCCACACCGGGGGGGAGGTAGTGCATTCATATGCTGAGTTTGGCTTAGATAGAGGCCACATTTGAGCAACAAAGAGGCTTTCAGTAGATAACACTTAGGCAATATATAATACTAAACTAAAGCTCAATTTCTTGAGAAAAGGTTCATAAGTAGAATCATCAATATCAAGGACCTATTTTAATGGTCTGTCCTCCTTCACTAGGCACTGCCCATTTACTTGGGGGTTTCTTGCTTCTCTATTAGAGAATGTAGCAGGACTTCCAGGATGGGAATTCAATATGAAAGGACCATTCTTGAGTTTGATGAAGGCAATTGGAATCCCCTAAGTCTTTCTAAGTCATTATCAGTTTATTGTCCTCAGATCTGAGTCTCCGATTTATTTTATACCTTCATCTTCCAGACCATGTAAGACTATTCTGGACATACCAAGAGCAGCTTCTGGGAGTCCCCTTTTTTTCCATTCATAATTTTAAGTCTCTGAATGAATGTTTGTGCATGGAGTGGTGACCGACCTCTTCCTCACTCACATGTGAGTCTTCTCCAATCTGACCTCTTGCCAGTTCTTCTGGGTAATTTTTTTTTTTTTTTCTAGATTATTTACCCTCTTTGTTCACTCAAACAATGGCCTTTGTACCCAAGAACAAAGTTAGGAGCAGGTGATAGATTATTTTTAATAACATCAAGATAAGTGGCTGTTTCATTTATGACATTTTTCTCTCTCTAGCCTGCTTTTATTCTTTGCTGATGAGGTGATCCAGGGCTCTCCATTGAAAATCTTCACTCTGTTGAAACACTAAGTCCAAACCTTTTACAGGCACTGGACAGGGACACTGGATGGGATGGAATAGAGTTTAAGGGGTTGTCAGTTATTTCCTGAGGATCTAGGGTCAACTTATCCTCAACTTTTCCCTCTCCTTCACTCAGTCAAGTACCAAGTCCTGCTGATTTTATCTCCTGAAAAACTCTTGAACTCTACCATGTCTCAATTTCTACAGCCAGTGCTGTCCACCATTGTTTTCTGAGGGACTATTCCAACTCTGAATTGGTTTCCATGTCTCCAGTGTTGCTTCCAGTCCATTCTCCATGGTGGAACCAGAGTGACTTTCCTCCTGTGTGGATGTCATTGTGTTATTTTCTGACTTCAAATTCATCCATGCCTTTCCGTGGTCTTTCAGATAAAATAAAAATTTACCAGGGGCCTCTAGCTGAAGTGTCAATGGCTATTTTATGTTCTTCTGACCTTCTGAATTCAGGCTACCACACCACTGCTTCTCAGAGTCCCCACTGGGCTCCTTCAGAAGTCAACATATTTTAATCAGTTGTCATCCTTATCTTTGGGAAGGTACATCCAGAGAGGACAGCAGATGCCTCCTGGGATGGATCAAAGATGTATGTGGAGTAGTGGAAGGATGGGGACACTTGTCTTGCCAAGTGGTTGTAATGAATCCACACTGGACATGATTGAGCTGTTGGATATCAAAGCCCAATAACCTCCCACCCTGTTCCTTGTGTTCAGAGAAGATCATCTGCTCTGAACAGGCTTGCACTAGCAATGGGGACTTTGGTGTCATATCTCTGGGGATGTGTCTCAGCTCCACTGCTTACTGTTTGACCTTGGGCAAGTCACTTAACCTTTCTGGGTCATGGTTTCCTCATCCATAAAATGGGGAAAACAATGGTACCCACTTCTATCAGTTAACTATGGCTGCATCACATTCCCATTCCAAAACTAAGTGGCTTGAAACAACAACCACGTATTCAGCTCACAATTTTGCAGCTTGGCAATGAGACTGGGCTCAGCCAAACAGTTCTGGTCCCAGCAGGGCTCCCTCATTGGACCTGTGGTCAGCTGGGAAATTGCTAGGGACTCTGCTTCTGGCCGCAGGTTCTCCTCTATATGGTCTTGCATCCTCCAGCAGGCAACATCTGGTTTGTTCATGGGGCAGAAGCAATAGTCCAAGAGAGAGAGAGAAAGGAGTAATGTGCAAGGCCTCTTGAAGCCTAGCCTTGGAGCTGGTCCATGCTTACTTCTACTGACTATATTCTATTTGTGCAAGCAAGTCATAAGGCAAGCCCAGATGCAAGGATGTAAAATACATTCCACTCCTTGAGGAGAGGAGCTGCAAAGGACATGGATACTGGGACACCATTGATTGGAGCCATTGGAGCACTTCATCTACCATATTACTTTGTAGGTTGTTATGAGAATTAGGTGAGATAATACATGGCATTTGCTTAGAACAAAGTCTCTTACATTATAAGCACCATTGTCATCATAATTGTTTTCTTGGGTATCTTTAATATACATAGATGGAAGCAGATGTGGCTCAAGCAGTTGGGTGCCCACCTACCACATGAGAAGTCCCGGGTTCAGTTCCCAGTGCCTCCTAAAGAAGATGGCAAACTGACATGACAGGCTGGCGCGGGAAGCTGATGCAACCAGAGAACACAACAAGATAACACAACAAGGAGACACAATGAGAGACACAATAAGCAGGGAGCGGATGTGGCTCAAACAATTGGGCACCTCCCTCCCACATAGGAGGTCCCAGGTTCAGTTCCTAGTGCCTCCTAAAAAGAAGACGAGCAGACACAGAGAGCACACAACAGACACAAAGAGCAGACAGCGAGCGCAAACAACAGGGGTGGCGGGGAGGAGAAATAAATAAATCTTTTTTTAAAAAAAGAATGTATATAGAAATGACTGTAGTTCATCGAAAACTGTCTCAAGGACTCTTGAGAATTTTTCAGTTTGTTTAGGATAATTTTTTTGTGGTCCTGGAAGAGCTACCCAAAGTCAACATCTGCGCTCCTCTTTATGTTCTTAAAGATTTATTATGATGAAATAAATTAATGTATGCAAATGATTAGCCAAGTGCCTGGAATGTAAGAACCACTAAATAATGGTAGCTGTGATTATTCTATTACTGCAGCAGAGTCAATGATTTGAAAAAAAATCTATCTTTTACATAGCCCCAATTCATTTGTAAAATTAATGCAGATTGGCTGAGCATGATGCTGAAAACTGAAATCTAGCTGCTGACATCAACATACGAAGCAGAAATAGACAAAACTTTATTATGGAAATATCTTCACATACACAGACGATAGCAAAATAACCCCCCACATCCATCATGCAGCTTCCACCGATCAACCTGTGGCCAGTCGTGCTTCATTTATTCCCTCCACCTTTCTTTTTTGAGGAGGTACCGGGGATTGAACCTGCAACCTCATACATGGGAAGCAGGCACTCAAACCACTGAGCTACATCTCCCCCCTTTCTTCTTTTTGATAGTTTTTTTTTTTTTTTAAAGTAAATCCCAGACGTCACCTGTAAATACTTCAGTACGTATTGTTACCTATAAAGACATTTTCTCTCTTTATTTTGTTATGTAACTGCCATGGCATTATCACACCTATTCGAATTAGCCATAATTCCTTATTATTACCTAGGTCTCCCCATTGTCTGTCCGATCTAATCAAGACCTTTGTTCGATTAGCATGACTCATAAGTGTGTTTTATAGAAGCAGAAGTTTGGTGCAGTCCTTGGCACATCCAGAACTGGCTAGTGTTATTAGAGGTCAGGCCTGCCAGCCACACGGTGCACTCCCTTTAGTCAAGCCTGATGCACTCAATGCCGGTGGACGGATGAGGTTTCCTGAACTTTCTTCTGCAGCTCCCAGGAAGCATTGACGGCACTGTTCAGTGCTGTCGAAGGCTGCATTGATTTAGAAAGGTGCTCCCTAGTCTGCTGGGAAGTAACTAACTTTGCCCATGTGGCTAGGCTTCTTTATTCTCAAGGTTTTGGGAAAGAATTAAGACCCACACCATTATCCTGAAGCCTTGGAAAGAATAGAGGCAGACCCCTTGTCACCTAGAGACCTGGTGGATGGCAAGGTGGTCCCAAAGGAGGATCACCTGACATCAGGCTGGCACTAGAAAGCCTTCCCTCCTCCCCTTCTTCCCTCTCTCCTTTCCCTCCCTCCTTCCTTCCTTCCTTCCTTCCTTCCTTCCTTCCTTCCTTCCTTCC
>JAKSZT010054334.1:59943825-60271763 GCA_026826555.1 Tolypeutes matacus
TCCTTCCTTCCTTCCTTCCTTCCTTCCTTCCTTCCTTCCTTCCTTCCTTCCTTCCTTCCTCCCTCCCTCCCTTCCTTTCTTCTTTCCTCCCTCCCTCCCTCCCTCCCTCCCTTCCTTCTTTCCTTCCTTCCTTTCTTCCAAGTTGTATCTCATGAAGGGTATTGGTTCTGGCATTCAGTTAGGACTTTGGAAAAGGAAAGGGTATCAAAGTCTTCAAATATTTCTTTGCTTGTCTGAAGTAGGAAGTCTTAAAAACAGCAACAACAAAACAATGTCTAGATGATTAATGGAGAAAGATCTTAATCTTTTGGATAAAATAGATTTATGGACTCATTCATTCATTCATTCATTCAATACTTAAGCCAGAAGCCAGCATGCTGCCCTAGCCTCTGTTTCCTCCCCTGTTGCCCACAAGTAATAAATCATAAGTTTGGCCAGTTTTACTTCCTCAATATTCCTGGAGCTTGTCCTTTTCTCTTTATCTGATCCAGTTCAGGCCTTCATCAGCCTCTGCCTAAACTATTGTGGTAAATTCCTAAATACAGCAGCCTCTTTTATTTAACCCTTAATTCCACTCAGGACTCATTTTCTACATGTGTCATAACATGAAAAAACTGTGGAATAAAATCCAAACTGCTAAGATGACTCTCTTCTCCCCAGCTCTAATTCTGTGGTGGTTTGAAGCTGTATATGCCTTGGAAAACCATGTTCTTAAATCTAAACCATTCCCGTGGGGGTGAACCCATTGAAGTAGGACCTTTTGATGAGGCTACTTCATTAAGGTGTGACCCACCTCAATCAGGATGGGTGTTAATCCTATCACTGAAGTCCCTTAAAAGAGAATGAAATTCAGACACAGAGAGGAAGCCACGGAGGCAAGAAGCTGAATGCAACAAAACCTGGAAGAGAAGGGAGAGACCAGCAAACACCGCCATGTGCCTTGCCATGTGACAGAGGAGTTCAAGATTGCCGGCAGCTGGTTTTCAGGGAGAAAGCATCACCTTGATGATGCCTTGATTTGGACATTTTCCTGGTTTCAAAACTGTAAGCTAATAAATTCCCATTGCCCAAGCTGAACCATTTCATGGTATTTGCTGGAGCAGTCTCGGAAACTAAAACAATCTCCGGCTGCTCCCTGCCTTGTACAGGGAGCCTGGAAGTGCCTTCAACCCGTTTGTGATATATAATTCTTTGCCCATGGAGTCTTCTGTATCTGGAACATTCTTCAAACTCTTTTGTACCTTGCAACTCTTATCCATCCTCTGTGACGCAATTCAAGAATCATCTCTTTCAGGAAGCTTTCCTGGAAACTCAAGTTTAAGTCAAGGGCCATCTTTTGTGCTTCCCCCCACCTCTACTCCATGAACATTTTTGTTTCTTATCATTCACATATTATCAAGAAGTAGTTTGTTTATGTACTTGACACTCCTCCCAGCCTGAGTGTTCCTTGAGCATAAAATTAATCATCTAAAAGCCCCTTGTGCCCAGCATGGGATCTGGCATAGCAGGTTCTTAAGTGAATAAGGAGCTCAAGGGAAAAATGTGGAGGACAGAAGGATGCTCACCCATCTGCTGGCACTTTCCCTAAAGACCCAACATGGTCCTGCCCTTTACTAAGGGGGTCTGATTTAAATTGCCCATCAGCACTGGATTATGGGGAGTTAGACCCAGAATATTGGAATGAGAAAGTCAATTGAATCAAGTCAAGACCATCAAATGGTTGGGCATCCGTTTCCCATATGGAGGGGCCTGGGTTCGATCCCCAGGACCTCCCAGTAAAATAAAGAAAAATATGGAAGGTGCATGGGTGTGTTGTCAGGCCCTAAGAGCAGGTAAGCTATCTGGCCCCTGGGGCCGGTGAGCCCCCAGGACCCACCGAACCATGCAGCAAGATGATGACGTAACAGAGAGACACACAGGGGAGAGCCAAGAAGAGATGTGCCAAATAAACTAGGGACTGAAGTGGTGCAGGTGGCAGAATGCCTGTCTCCCACACTGGAGGTTCCCAGGATCAAATCCCAGTGAAAACAGGAGGAGAAAGATAAGAGGAGAGGGCAGGAAACAGACACAGAGAATTGCCCAACAAAGGGACACAAAACAGCAAAAAATGGGGGAAGGGAGGGGAGGGGAGGGGTTAAAAATGGATTTTTAAAAAGTAAATAAATAAATCTTAAAAAAAAAAAAAAAAAAAAAAGACCATCAAGATCAGATATAGTTGAACATTCTTCTCCAAATCTTAGCAGCTTTTATTATTTTCAGCAGTAGCAGATGAGAAATAAAATATCATCCCAAGCAGAGATATGGAGAAGCAAGAATTGGTATTACCATCTGAGCCTTAAGATGCACTGTGGTTTCTTTCCACCCCTGCAGTCCTAAGGACTTAGGGCTATTTTAGTTGTTTATGCCTGCAGATTAGTGTTTGATAAAGAACGACAATTTCCAATAGTACATATGTATAAAGAGACAGGTACAGAGTCAAGATTGGCATTGCCACATGTAAAAATCAAGTCAGCTTGCAAAAATCTCACAAGTTGATCTTGAAAATGGTTGTGTGTGCGCACACACGCACACACAATCGAGCTTGGGGAAGGTGCTCCTGTTAGAAATCTGATTATCAGGACAGGGCTGTTTGTTGGAGCTTAAAAGCTAGAGAAGTGTCGGTCCAGGCTCTGATGTCGGATGTCTTCAGAGATGATTTCCAGAGGTGATACCATCTTTTTTTTTTTAGGTACCGGGACCAGGGATTGAACCTGAGACCTCCTATGTGGGAAGCTGGCACTCAATTACTGAGCCACATCGGCATCCTGAGTTTTTTTTTTTTTAAGGAGGCACCAGGAACTGAACCTGGGACATTCCATGTGGGAAGCAGGCGCTCAACTGCTTGAGCCACATCCTCTCCCCCAGAGGATACCATCTTTAGGAACTTTGACTTCATTGACCATCCTTAGCAAAAAAATGGTCAGGGAGAAGAGAGTGATGCTCTTGGATATTTGAGTAAGAGGGCAGAACAGTTAAAGCTGTGACTTTGAATGAAGAGACCCTCTTGGTTGGAGAGTACTAGCTTTCACTGGATGTGTGGAATGCACTATAGGAGGGTATGCTCTGAAAGCACGTCTGCACCCCATCTGCTAGATACAATACATCCTGACAGTGTTAGCAAAAGAAGATGTGATTATCACAGACCAGATCATCTGGCTGATTCCAGGGGCTCCTGGGGTTTGCTAATGCTGAAACTAGCTAGTCAATCTCCAACATTCACTAATTTCAGTATCCAAGGACTGGCACAATACAAAGTAGTGAAAAAAATGTCTTAGAGCAAGTAGAATGTGGCACAATGACAAGAAATTGAGGGATTCCAGGGGGAAAATGACCTTGAATCCTTTCTAACCCCATGCTGCCCAAGTTCTGCTTTCTCCATGTCTGTGAACATGACCGAGATTGCCCAAAAACCTTGGCTCTTTATTGGCACTCTCTCCAGATTGGTCTCCATTTTAATGAAGGTATGCTTTGCTGTATTAAGCCATCATTCACCAAGAAAAGATAGGGTCCAGTTGAAATATATATATTCAAGAAAAATGAAATGCAATATCTTAAGGAGACTCAAATGAGGAGCTGCCTGAAATAAATGCTGTGAAAAAAGCAGGCTAATGAAGTGTATATGGATGGGCTGGCTTTGATCCAATTATTCAAGAATTTACCAAATAATTACTGAATCCCTAGCTGTGTTCCAGGCTCTGTTATAGGCTCTGGGGATTCACGGTGGCATAAGGCAGGTGTGGAGTTTACATTCTAGAAGGGGAGAGAGAAAACAAACAAGTAATCATATAAGCATGGCGAGCTCAGCGCCGAATGTTAGGAACCAAGTAAAAGGAAAGGCTGGCCTGGAGGGTGTGTAAGATGGTTGTATTAGTCAGGGTTCTCTCGGGAAACAGAATCAACAGGAGATATCTGCCAATAATATGAGATTTTATAAGAGTCTCTCACGCGACCGTGGGGACACATAAGTCCAGGTTCCGCAGGCAGGCTGCAATCCAGGGCTCCGATGAAAGTCTAATGAAGGTCCTTGATGAGTTTCTGGGAGAAGTTGGCTGTCCAACGACGAGCTGGGAAATTCTCTCTGAATGTTGAAATCACTTCCCCTTGTAAGGCATTCAACTGATTGGATAAAAGAGTCATCCATTGCTGATACAATCTCCCTGATTGATGCAGATGTAATCAGCCATCCATGCAGTAAACTCACTGGTGACCGAAGTCTATAAATGCTCTTGTATTACAATTAGCCCAGTACTTTGCTGGACCACACCTGGACACAGTTACCTGGCCAAGTTGACACCTTAGCCTAACCATCTCAATGATTTTAGACAGGATTGTCAGGAGAGGTGTCTGTGAGATGTCTGGGCTGAAAGCTGAAGGAGAGGAGATGCTGCTGTGTGAAAAACAGGGGTCGAATTTTCCAGGCAGGGGTAAAGGCATATTCAAAGGCCCTGGGGTGGGAGCAACTTGGCAGCGAGGCTGGAATGGCTGAAGCAGAGTTGCTGGGGCTAAGGGTGAAAAGAGTTCAAGACAGAGGCAGAGAGGCTGTGGTGAAAGACCACGAGGTTTTACAGTTTTTAATAGGGACTTTCATTCTTCTTAGAGATATAAGCAAAAAAGGATTAAATGGCATGCAACCTGATTATTTCCACCCATATTATAGAGATAGACAATTTACAGTAGAAATTCCCCAAAGGATATTTCCTTTTTAAAAATCTGTCTCCCATTATGCTACTCACACAGAGGATCCCAACAAATAGAAATTGGAGATGACACTTATTTGCTGATGGCGATGACTCATTCCAGAAAAGGAGCATGTGCAAAACCCGGGTAAAATGCAATTCATGAGGATGGTGGTATCTGGAGGAGCTTGAGTCCTGGAAGGACTAGGGCTCCTCATCTGCTTCCTCCTTTGACAGGTGAGCTGTGGCCAGAGGAGGCTGGGCAGGTCACTCTGCAGAGATGAGCTCATCCAAGCAACACTGTGGCCTTCAGAAGAGTCCCCCCTGGTGGGCGGATGTGCTGGATGGAGGAAACAAAGCTTCGGGACTCCCAGCTGCATGCTGTCCCTAAGGAGCTATGAAGGCAGGACCTCTGGCCTTCAGAAGTGAGACCTTGAAACTTGCTGAGATCTTCTTTAAGATTATTTGATTGTACCGTTGGTGGAGGGTGCTTTTCTAACACCAGATCGGTACCTCTAAGAACGTTGAATGCATTTAAAATCTGTGTCTATGCAAAGAAGTAGATGATTGCACATTTGCCAGGTATTTTAGTTTTCCAGGGCTGCTGTAACAAGGTACCACAAACTGGGTGGTTTAAAGCAACAGACATTGCTTGTCTCACAGCTTTGGAGGTGAGAAGTCTGAAATCAAAGTGTGAGAAGGGTCGTGCTCCCTCTGATGTCTGTTGGATTCTAGCAGTGGTTTGCCAGCAATCCATGACATAACTCAATCTCTGCCTTTGTTACATGGCTACCTTTCTCTGTCTCTGACTGCTACTGGGTCCAAATTTCCTCTTCTTATATGGACGCCAGTCATATTGGATTAGGGCCCACCTTCCTCCTGTTTGGACTTGTCTTAACCAATAACATCTTCAAAGATCCTGTTTCCAAGTAAGTTCACATTCACGGGGTTAGGACTGGAACCTGCCCTTGGGTGAGGGGTGGAGAGAGACACAATTCAATCCTTAACACAAGGTAAATTTAATCCACTCAAAGATCAAGTGCAGATTTTTCAGATGAGAGAACTGTTTTATTCCTACAAAGTTTTTTCTTCCTCTGTGAATTATGTGAATAATGGCCTGGGTGATACATTTCAGTTCTCCTGGGTGTATCCTGCAGACCGATTTAGCTTTAACTGTTTTGAGTGACAAGTCTTCCCATCATCTACCTATAGAAATCATTTTGTAGACTAATTTTAGTTCTCGCAGTCACGTATGTGTCTAAGTATTTCTTTTCTCATTTTAATTCCATTATTTCTTTATTCCATTATTCCTTTTGTTATGTTAAACCTTTCTCCAATATTTTAGGACATTGTGACATTCTTGTTCAAGCAGGTCCTGGCACTCTAGAAGGAATTCCTTTGAGTTTTCCTCATGACCCACTCTCCCCATTTGGGGTCTCAAGAATATTGGTATTTGCTCTCCACATTCTTTCCAATGTAGGTGTGTGGGACAGGTGGGGGGCACCAGACTGACACCTGGGATGTAGGCAGCTCTCTGAGATCACAACAGAACTGACACAACCAAGACTGTCCGTTTGCCTGACGCACACAGAAGCCGTTACTGAGTCACCAGGATTTTGAGAATAGAAAGAGTTTATTGTGTGGTCAGCAAGCAAGGAGACTGAAGGCAAGCTTGGATTAGTCTCCCTGAACTAGCTGGGCGTTGGGCTTAAGGGAGTGGCTAAAGATGGGGTGAGGTGCCTCAGGCCAATCTGATTTTGGAAAGGTGGGTGAGTGGCATGGTTAAATGGCAGGGTGAGTTGATGTGGACCAATCCATTTTGAGAAAGGCAAGGTTAAACGGAGCATGCTCTGTTGCAATTATGCTTGGTCCTAAAATGGAGGCCTGGTATGTTATGTGACTAGAACTGGTTTGAGCCATCTTCAGAAACAGTAACTTTTCTCATGAGGCAGCAAGGCTAATGTGAATAAACATGAAGAAGTGAGCATTTGAATGGAAGTTTCTAGAAACGTCTACAAACCAGTAAGAGAGGGGTTATTCTGAAGAGTGGATAAGTGAGTGGCAGTTTCGGGGAGCTGGAAAGTGGCAATTTCAAAGTTGGGGCTTCATTGGACTGTGAACCCACTATCATTCCTCTTCTGAGAAGCCATTTGGGGGTGGGGGCGGCTCAGCTGCTTCCCTATGTCCGTGAAGAAGGCAGGGGGATGTCTTGAGTGTTTGGACTGGTCTTCTAGCCAAGGTGGTCTTAGTTTCCTGGGACTGCTTATGGCCACAGACATTTCTTCTCTTGTAGTTCTGGATACCAGAGTCTGAAATCAAGGTGTCAAGCAGGGCCGGGCTCCTTCTCAAGGCTCTAGGGGAGAACCTTTCCTTGCCTCTTCCAGCTTCTGGTGGCCCCAGACTTTCCTTGTAGCTGCATCACTCCAACATCTGCCTTCATTTCACATGGTCTTCACCTCTGTGTTTCTCAAATCACCTTTTTCCTTTCTCTTCTAAGGACACCAGTCATTGGATTTAAGCTCATCTCGAGATCCTTAGCTTAATCACATCTGCAAACACCCTGTTTCCAAACAAGATCACATCTAGGGTCAGAATGGGGACAGGCCTGGAGGGCCACCACTCAACCCACTTTGGAGATCACCTATCTCCTCTTGGCCTGAAATGTAAAACCATTCTGGGGAGAGGGTGTAGCTCAGTGGTTGAGTGCCTGCTTCCCATGTACGAGGTCCTGGGTACCTCCTGAAAAAACAACATAACTAAACTCTAAGTACTGTACCTCTAGAGGGACCCTGTTAAAAAGTAAAATATGTCTAAGAGGGGTCCTCTGAGAATTTACTACCCATTAGCCCGAGGCAAGGAGCAGGACCTCGGGGAAGGGGACATGGACAAGGCCAATTCCGGTAACACAATAAGAGGCAGGGATGGCCCGATGCCAGGGGCAAACTAGGGTAAAGGATGGGCTGGTGTTCAGTGGAAGACCTTGGGCCACCAGTGGACAGAGCCCTGAGAGGGCACTCCAAGCGGGAAGGGCGGGGGCCACAGGTACAGTTTGTCTCTTCTTATTTTGCCGCATATTTATCCTGAGGCTCACTTGCCTGGACACCATAGGGAAACGTGACCACCTTCCTGCCTTCATCTACTTGTTCCTGGACTATCCCTGAGCAAATGTGGGTATCTGTGATGGAACAGAGTTGGGCTTTTAAAGCTGAACCGGATGCCAATAACCATTTCCCTACCATGAGCTGAAGAGCGCCTGCCTAATGAGTGGTAGTGCCCATAGACCCAGACTCCCAGTTGGATGTTTCCCCTATTACATTGGCTTATCTCTAATGATCTCAACGGATTTTAGGAGCAAACTACTCTGTTAAGGTTGGAGTTCTTTAGTCAACCAGCTGAAGTCACAAAATCCCAAATTTGCGGAGATCCCAGGAGTGGGAGTCCTTGCTCTACAAGGAGTCTGGATTTAATCTCTCTATATCTTAACTATATCTGACTCTGGAACAAGGCATTTTGTAATGAATAAATGAATGAATAAATCAATAATTTAAATCATCCCTCCCTTTAAGGATTTCATGTGTTGGCCCAATGTATGACCCAAGCTTAGCAAATATATCCCTGGGGCATGGAGGTCTCATATTAAGCATTCTCTTATTTCTATTAACAAATGGGAACCCCAGGTCTACTCACAGAGTCACTGGTGCAGTTTGTTCTGGGAGACTGTGCATAGCATAATGGATAAGCAAGTGCTTTTTGTTGTTTAGCCAAAAGAGATAGCGTTCAAATCCTGGTTATTCCATTTAATTAGCTGGGGGACTTTGGGCTAATCATTTAACTTCCCCAAGGCTCAGTTTTCTCATCTGTAAAAGGGGTGACCATAATAGTTGCTATCGCTTAGGGAGGATTAACCCAGGCAAACTTGAAATGCTTGTGTTTCCAGGAAGTGCTTCTTGCTGACTTTCCTCAGGAGCAATGCTACTCGCCAAGGATCTGGTCCAGATCAGAGGGGTTTAAAGGACAAAGAGGCAGGGAGCAGGACCTTGGGGAAGGGGGCATGGTCCAATGCCCCTTCTGTTGGGCATTTGTCCAATGCCCTTCCCTTGAGACTGGGGTGATGATGAGGAGGTGAGAGTTCTTTACTGAGGATCCAATTCTGTGAGGCCCCCCCACTGGAGCATTTCCTACCTCTTCCTTTCTGAGGCTCTGACCCCATCTTCTCTAGGATTTTCTCTCCCTGGAGTCCAGCCTTATGTGCACAGGAGGCCCAGTTCATTTGATCACTAGACACGCTCCCTCCAGGCCCACCAAGTACAGTGGGTGGCACATTGACAGCCCTGTGGGCTGTTTGTTCTAAAAATAGAAATGTCCTCAACTCCATGGAAGTGGGGGTGGACGTGGAGATTATCCATGATTGAAATGGTTTCCAAATGCAAATTGAACATCTTTCTTTTGATACCGAACTATGGCAAAAAGCTAGCACGATCTTTGATCCTATACTGGTGTCTAGAGAAATTATGAGGTCTCCAGGATGGGATAATAGATTCTCATCAAAACTTCTGGCTTTAGGAAATTGTTTAATCTCCATTCTCAGTGGCTGCTGCTTTGAGGCAGCTGAGACTGAAAAGTCCCCAGTGCTATTGAAAACAGCTCATCAGTTCAGAACAAAGCTGATTATGTAAATTTTGCATTAAGATGCAGCTGCAATTTAATTTTATTCTGTAAATAAATATCGCATTAACATCCATCTGTTGAAAGTCAGGTAAAACAAACTCGGAGACGACAGGGCTAAGGCCCCAGTGAGTTCTCCATAAAAAATGACAGCGAATGGATCAGGGCACCCAAATTCACTATATAGAAGGTTGTTTTTTTTTTTACTTTAAATGGCAAGTCAGCTATAAAATCAATTTAGAGCAAGAAGAAGCCATGATTGGCCAAGAAAGATACTGGATCTATTTCTGGCCCTGCTCTTCAGAGGACACACAAAAGCGTTCTCTGATTGCTGTCATAGAGATCAATAATAATTATAGTTCCTGAATTCCCTCCCAAAAAAAAAAAAAAAAAAAACATTTCAGCTGATGAAAAATGATCACTAAATTAGCACCAGCTCTTTTTGCTTTTGGGCAATTTTCCCAGCCAGGAATGCCACTTGTGAGAGTTATCTTTGCTGAACCAGCTCAGCTTCCCTCTGCGGAGGCAGGAGTGGTGGAAGAACCCCCACCCCCAAGGGCCTTGGGGACAAGCAGTGGGAGCACAGGGAGCAAGGCAGGCTTCCCTGCCTCGGGAGAGCTGCCCGCTCGGTTTCAGGCCCATAACTGGAGAAGGCTCTTGAGCTCTAGGAAAAGCCTTTTACACACTCATAGCTGCCTGTTGGACATCAGGTGCTTTCAGGAGCATGAGACCTTGTCATTAGTTGCTAAGATTTAAGTGGAGAGGAATGGTCAATGATCTGCCAGGAAGAGATGTAAGAACCTGTTGGTGCTGGGAAGGGGTGGGGGTGAGGGTTGCCAGAGAGAGATGGGGGCTGACCCATCACGGGCTGTATACACTAACATTTAAGGCACTGTTTTCCAAACTGTTGGTCACTTTCCCTAATAAAAGTGACCATTACAGCTGGCTAGGGCATCCCTGGGAGGATTTGGAGCAGACGCCATTCATCCAAGGCAGCTAAGCTCAAGGCCACTGGCATAAACAGTGTTTTTGTGCAAATTGCAAAAAGGAGACCCCTTTGGGCAGAAGAAATTCAAACAGGTGCCCCTTCTGCCCAGCTGATGAAGTCTTGAGTCAAGGTCCATGTATTCAGGAGGAGTGTAAGGTGCATCTCACCGTACCTCTCCCCAAAGTATGCCCCTTCCCCAAGTGTGAGGCCTAGGACAGCAGCCACACTTTTCCTACCACAGGAATGGGCCTGAGGCTACCTCCTCCCCTTTCCCTTTTCTTCCTGTCTTGAATGTGGGTGTGATGGTAGGAGCTAAAGCAACCATCTTACAACCATGAGACAACATGGCACCCTGCTCAAGAGGGTGAAGGAAAGATGAGTGAAGCCTGGGTCCTCAATGACCTTGTTGAATTGACTACTTCTGAACTTTGCATTCTGTGAGAAAGATAAATCTATTTTAAACCATTGTTAATTAAAGATATTGTTGCTTGCAGCCAAATCACCCCAATCAAAACAGGGAACTAGGGAACTATGATAGGTGGCTGGCAGAAGAGTCTAGGTTTCTGATTCTTGGCAAATGCTTCTTCAAAGACACCACTCACATCTCCCTTACAATTGGACTTTATTATCTCCTTTCCTCAGTGTTTGTTGAAAACCAATCATTATGTGGGTTGTGCTCTTTTATAGAATTCCAGTTGACTAGTCATTCCCAAGATTATTTTTCTGCACTATTGCCATGAGTCCTAAATGAATCAAAGATGGTGGTTGAATGAGGCATCATGGCAGCTGTCAGCTCTAAAGATAAAATGTCAGAGTGTTTCACAGGCAGAAAGGAGGTGAAAACATGTCAGCCTGAGCAGGAGCAATGCAACCAAACAAAAAACTTCATTATCAACTACCCTTGCCTGCCAAGTCCTTCATGACTTCTTTTTGGCCTCATTTTGTATGGACCTTAAGTGTTACTGTAGGGAAAGAGTGTTTCGTGCCCTGGGTCTTCCTCCATATGAAACAAGCAGGTGTGTGTGTTTGTGTGTGTGTATACATGTGTGTGTGCACCTGTGTGCACATGACTGTGTGTGTACACCCATGCACAGAGCAATCGTCACAGACAAGACCATGCCAGAGGTATTAGCTATTCTCCTGTGTCCCTTTCCTACTGTATACCTTGCCCATCTGGACTGGCTCTTAGTGTCTTTGTCCTTCTTGTATCAGTTAGAATAGACTGGATTATGTTGCAGTAATGAGCAAGCCCCAACTCTCAGTTGCTTAGACTAATAAAAGGTTTATTTCTTGCTTAAGCTGCATGTCCTTTGAGCATAACTGGGGGACTCTCTCAACATCACTGCCATTCTCACCCCAGAACCCTAGCTAGCAGACTTGACCTTATCTGATACATTCCCAGTCACCTGGAAAAGTGTTCTAGGTCAGCACTGCCCAATAGAAATATAATGTGAGCCATTTATATGTAAGTTCAAATTTTCCAGTAGACATGTTAAAAAAGTAATAATATTAATTTTAATAACGTCTTTTATTTAACCCAATATTATTTTAACATGCAATCAATATAAAAAAAAATGAGTGATGAGCTCTTATATGTACTTTTTTGGTACTAAGCCTTTGAAATTCCATGTGTATTTTACACTGATGGCGCATCTCAGGTTGAACTAGCCACATTTTCCATGCTCAGCAACCACATGTGGCATGAGTTAAACATGAGTTAAATACTCATACTGGAAGTGACTGACATGCATCACTTCTACTCTCAACTCATTGGACTGAGGTGATGCTTTATGTCCTCAAGGACTTTATATCACTGGGGATCCTGAAATGAAAACTACTAACTCTGAAATGAAACAGAATGAAAAGACATGCCATATGAGAGGAATAATGAAATATGGACAAACATGGTGAAAGGAGAACTTAACTCTAACACGACAACTGGGGAAGGCTTCACAAAGATGCCATTTGGCCAATACTTGGAAGGATGGTGTTTTAGTTTGCTGCCAAAAGTAATACCAGAAATGGGGTTGGCTTTTACAATGGGGATTTACTTGCTTGCAAGATTACAGTTCTGAGGCTGAGAAAATGTCCAAATCAAGGCATCATCAGGAGATGCTTTCTCTCCAAAGACCAGCTGCTGGCAATCCTGGACTCCTCTGTCATATGGCAAGGCACATGGTGGCTTCTGTTGGTCTCTCCCTTTTCCTACTTTCCTGGCTTTCTCTCTGTCCCTCTGAATTCATTCTGTTTATAAAGGACTCCAGTAAGAGGATTAAGACCTACCCTGTGTAATCTAATCAAAAGGTCCTACATACAAGATGTTCACACCCACAGGAATAGATTAACTTTAAGAACATAATCTTCTGGGGTCTATCCAGCTTTAAAAATCACAGATGCAATTTCAGTCTCTCAGGGCCTAATAGGAAACTGGGACTGATGTGTCCTTTATTTATAGATTTTCATAGTGGGTTTTTAAAAAAATAACTTGTCTGAGTGATTGAAGGGTGAGAATGCAAACCCAGAAGTCAGAGGCCTGAGATGCATTTGTGGCCCTAAGTCGATTCCCTGGGATCCCCATGAGGACCCCTGGAGATGAAATTTCTGAATCTTTGGATACAAAACAGCAGAGGTGGTCTACAACAGTGGAGTTTGTCAAAGCTTAGAAAACTGTACACCTAAAAAGAGTGTTACTGTAGATAAAATTTGAGTCAATAAACCTGACAAAAATAAATAAACAGCTGTTCCAGACATTCCAGGAATGAAATAAAGTTTAATTAATTTTATTCCTTTTTCACCTTACTCCTTATAGCAAACTCACATTTGGGTGAGGGATCAAAACCGGGGGAGTTGAATATGATTGACAGCCAAATTGCCTAGCATGGCGCGGACCTGACGACCTGTGCTGTGTGCTTTGGGTGCAACGTGAAGGAGCCCTAGCACCTCAGAGAGCAGCTGGAGGGCCTGCGAGGGAAGCTTGATGTTCTCACAGCAAGTAGTTTGGGAGCCCCACTTAGCTCTGGGAATTTCTCCAGCATATATTGGATACCTGGGAAACAGATACTTGGAAAGTCAAGTGGGGCCAAATGTGATTTGAAAAATGTCGCGATGCCTTTGGCATGCCCTTGGACTTTCCTCCAGCTCTTAAGTCCGTGGGCCAATCCACAAACAAAACAGAGCCCGGAGTCCAATCAGAAGTTGGAAATTAAGTCTCTATCTCAAAAGATCTGAATGTCTCAAGATGTCCTACAGAACTGTGAATACGAGGCAACAAGGAGAACTCTTAATATGATGGTGTCAGGAGCTAAGAAAAAGAGTTACTTGGTTGACTTCCTGAGTCATGGAACAGGGAACCCGAGGCATGTTTGTCGCGGTGGTCAGCAAGGTGCTTTACAGTGAGATCTGCTAAGATATGGCTTCCTGAACCATCACAACACAATGGCCACCAAATTCTTTGTGACTAGAAAAAATCCACTTAAAATTTGTATTTTCACTGAAAAATGAAGGAAAAGTCCTTTAGAAGAGAGTGTGTATCAGATTTCTCTATAAATCTTTGTAAAAAGGGATAGTCACTGATGGATGGAAAAATGAACCAATAATAATATCTGCAATAAATTAATAGTATTAATAGCTGTTACTTATGCCATGCTTACTATATGCCATGCATGGGTCCAAGCCCTTTAGTTTATATGGATTCATTTATTGCTTGCAACAATCTTGTGAGGTAGGTCTTATATTCTTCCCTCACCATAGATGAAAACACCAAGGGACATTAAGTGATTTGCCCTTGGGCATGCAGCTGATAAATGACAGAGTTGGGATCTGACCCAAGCTGTCTAGCTCTAGTGTATGCTTTGCTTTTAATTATACCACCTTGCTTAGGGAGGTGAGTATAGTTGGAAGGATAGCGGCATCTTTGCCCCAGTTTGTTACTAACTTTTTGGACTTTATTGAGGTCTGTCGAGTATCTCTATTTAGAGTTGAGGCATAGACCCTCCCAAATCACTAGGTGGCTCTTAAGCCCAAAAGGTTTTCAGTAGGCCTTTAAGATCTTCACATTGCAAAAATAGAGGTCTTCATAGGACACCTAAAATCTCAAGCAACCATAATTCCTCAAGGGTGATTCTTGCAAAGCCTTCCTGCAGTCTCTGAGCTCCTTGCTTGTTCCTGGTTCAAAAGCTTGGTTGCATCAGTCAGGATAGGCTAGGTTATGTTGCAGTAACAAAACCTCCCAAGCCCCAGGTGGCTTAAAACCACAAAAGTTTATTTTATTCATGCATGTTACATGCCTGTCCTAGGCTCCCATGGGAACTCTGCTCATAGCAATCTCCCAGGGACCCAGGATGATGGTGCAGCCACCATCTTGAAGTTGGCAGTTGCCATGCCAGAGGAAAAGAATATCCTAGAAGTTCTTGCACTTATGACAGAAGGTTTTTCCTGGATATGACACATAATTCATTGGCCAGAACTGCTCAGACGGTCCCACCAATCACAGAGGACCAGGTATGCCATTCTAATGTGTGCTCAGAAGGGGCAAGAACAGGCAACAGTTGGCAAACAGCATTAAATGACCTCAGTCATTTAATGCATGCCTCAGTCCAAATAACTATATGAAAGAGAATTTCAGAAAGTGCCCAATATACGAATAAATATCAGAATCTGCTTGAGATCTCTGCAGCACAGTAAACAGCAATTGGTGTCAAGCTTTATTGAGTCTGACTTAAATGCATTAGATTAGAAAGCACTCAATTTAGCTGGTTGTTCTCCTGATTTCCATTGACTGCTCCATCCATTTTTCTCTGCTTCCTTGCCTCCCTCACCGCCCCCTCCATCTGCCAGTTCCCAGTGTTGTTATTGTGATGCTGCTAAACTGGTATGAGACAAGTCTTCAGGGCAGGTTTTATTTGTAGTGATTTAAAGGGTTGAATGAAACCGTGATTTCAAAAGGTGAAGGGAAAAAAGTGCATTTGTAAACATTTTAGGTACCACCGATTGATTGTGCGTGAACAAACCGGGGCTTGTGGACCTCCACCCTCACCCCTCATGCCAGAGAATCATTTCATTTTGTCTGTACTATTTATGGTGGGTGTAAGGCACAGCTCTTCACCAAACAGGAACTTTTCATCAGATTCTTGATTGGTTGGAGCAGAGGAAGTAAGAGACCTGCCACTGCTTCTCAGTTTGACTGATTGTGGAAAAAGGCTGAACCAAAATGTGGTTGATCTTGGCATGTGCTCCACAAGGAAAAAGGAAAGAGAATCGACTGTGGAGTCTGACAGATCTGGGTTCAAGTTCTAGGAGCTCCACTTATTAGCCTGTGATCATGGGCAAACGTGTTTCTTCATCCTTTGTAAACTAAAAAACTCAGTGCCGACAGTTGCTGAAGAAGTTGGTCTCCTGTAAACAGACGAGTAGTAAGGGAAGCGCTAGCCTGCCATGACCTTGCCATTGATTCTGACGTGTTAGGCACTGTAGGAGGATTATTATGGCAATGGAAACGTGGGGCTCTGTTTAGGTCCAACACATAGAGACCAAGAAACAGTTTCTGTTTCCATAAATTTAAATCACTCCCTTTCAAAGAACCATAGTTAAAATATTTCAACATGTAGTTCATATTTAGGGGGTTAATAAATAAATAAGAGCTCTGACACATAGACCTTTCAATGAGAAGTATTATGATATCAGGGCAGCTGATATTGTCATGTTATTACGTTGTAAGTGGCCTGACTTTAAAAAGTACAACTCCCAAATGCATCAAAAGCTGGAAAGGAAGTGAGTCCAACCAAAGAGTATACTTTTTTTATTTTAATGGTACCGGGGCTGGGGATTGAACCCCAGACCTTGCATGTGGGAAGCTGGTGCTCAACCACTTGAGCCACATCTGCTTTCCTAAAGGGTTTACTTTTATTCCTTCATTATTAAAGAGAAACACATTTCAGTACTGGATGAATACACTCCAATGCACTCCTCAGAAAACAGATTTGAATTGTGTTTCTTGTTTTCTATTTCATTAGAGTGAAAAGTATGACAGAGGTAGGTGGTCAAAATAAAGACTCATTAGTTCTGAGTAAATCAGTAAATCGCCAAGTATTAGAGATGGCTAGCAAAGCATCTCTGCTAGCCCCTCCCCAAGTGAAATCCACAGGGACCAGGAAACCATTCACTCTGAGTCCTCTGGGTTGACTCTGAGTAGACACTGGATTCTGGGCTGTCTTTTCCACCATGGCAGTGACAGCCAGGATGCCCAGGGAAAGGTTTCTTGAAATGTGGTCCTTGAGTCTCCAACTGAAAGTCACTTAATGAATCAGAATCTCTGTAGAATGTGGTCCCAGACTCCTTATCTTTACAAGTTCCCCAAACCCTGATGTTTACCTTAGTAACATCAGCCCATGTATGAAATGATTCAGTCAAGAGAAGCATCACATCTTGGAAGATGTATGAAAACCAGAGATTTCTAGAGCAGCTTCATGGGCAGGGGGCTTTCCACAATTCAAGTAGGCACCTCCCTTCTCCACATTTCATGCTCAGATCCTCAATACATGTCCTGAACAAGTGGCCACTGGCTCGGGGTGGGGGTGGGGGGAATTGCTACTTTTATCTTGCATTAGTTCTTGACTTTCTTATGACTTTTCATGGAATTCTCCTTAAATTTTCACAGGATTATGTCTTTCCCTCTAACTATGGAGTCAGTCTCTTAAAGGCAAAGGCTAAATCTTGGTGCATCTTTGTGTTTCTTTCAGGGTCCACCATGGTGCCCAGCTCCCAGTTTGTACAATATGGAAAGCCGTGAATTCATTGATTTGGATGCAGCTCAAGTGTCAGTTCAATTTGGGGGTTAAATATATCCGGGTCCTCTGCTCCATTCCTCACATGCCTAGAACTGGGCTGCCACGTGGCAGGTGTCCTGAAAACGTGTGCCGATTGATTGATTGACCTTAGACTCTCTATCTTATTACATATTTTTAAAATTTATGGTAACATGGGGAAACGCTTGTGTTACATTAGGGTTAAAAAAAAGAAATGGAACTGCATATGCAGTATGATGTTGAACACGTAAAAACTAAACAGTAAAAGGAACCTATGATAAGAATTTTCTTTCTCTTTGGAAATGGAATATATCAGATTAACAGTGATTGTTTTTTGGATGGTGAAACTCCTAGTATTTTTCTGCTCTGCATTTCTGTGATTTTCAAATTTTCTGTGGTATGTGTATTACTTTTTCAACAGAATGTGTGGCATATTCAGAGGTGTGCCAGAGCTGGCTTGCTAGAGCTAATTGTGCGAATCACTTCCCAAGTCCATGGTCAGTGATATCTTGTTGAAGCTTAAATTAGCCATGGTGAGAGGATTTACATCACAGAGTGGTACAAATTAGGACCTTTTCTTTTCAGAGAGCCAGTTGTTACTACTGGATGTGTACCAGCACCTGGAACCCCTGTCTATCTTATTTTGGTGATCGCCATCATATCTTGTGGGAAAGTTGTTCCAGAAATGGCTGCTTCTCAGATGGTTTCCCCAAAAGCTTATGCCAACACCATCTAACTGCAGTTAGCCCAACTAATTAGACCAACAGCATCTAACACCGTCGCTTCCCAGTTGTTATCTCCACTTGGATGCCTAGTGGACAGCTCCAACTCAATATTCTCATACTGAGCTCCTCATCCTCCCCCATAATTCTGCCCCACCCACAACCTTCCCCATCTTGGATAACGGCAATTCCATGCTTCTAGATGCTCAAGTCAAAACCTTTGGAAGCATCATTTACACCACTCATTCTCTTGTCCCCAATATCCAATCTGAAGTAGATTCTGTTCACTCTACCTTCAATACTCACCCAGAATCTGGTCACATCTCAGCATCTGCATGGGAGCAGCCAGGTCTCGGTTCCCATCACTTCTCTCATCAATGCCATCATTCTCCTACTTAGTGCTATAACCTCCTAAGTGGTCTCCCTCATTCCGTCCTTGCTTTCCTCTGGTCTATTCTCAATAAGGAAGCCAGAGTCATCCTCTGGGAACACAGACTATGTCACTCCTCTGCTAAAATCCCACAATTCCTTCTGTCCCCATTTACTCAGAGTAAAAACCAAAATCCATAATTGGGCCTGTCCATACCTCTGTAACCTCATCTTTAATGTCTCTTCTTGCTCAACCAATGACATCATACCTCTTTAATGTCTCATCTTCAATGTTTCTTGCTTAACTGGAGACATTGGCCTCCTTGCTGTGACACACTCAAGGCAGGCACCCCCACCTCCCAGATGGCCATTCTTTCTGGGATGCTTTGTTCTTAAATAGCCACATGAACAATTCCCTTACTTCCTTCACGTCTTTGCTCAGATTCCATCTTCTCCATGATGCCCTTCCTTACCATTCAATTTAAAACTACCATGTCCCATCAACACTTCAGGTCCTCTTACCCAGTTCTGTTTATCCCATAACAATTAACTTTTAACATATTATGTGATTTACTTTTTTTTTTTTTTTTTCAGATTTATTTATTTACTTTATCCATTTTAAACGCCCCCCCCTTCCCCATTTTGCTGTTTTGTGTCCATTCACTGGGCAATTCTCTGTGTCTGTTTCCTGCCATCTCTTCTCCTCCTCCTCCTCCAGTCTTCACCAGGAGATCCTGGAGACCTCCGATGTGGGAGAGAGGTGTTCTGCCATCTGCGCCACCTCGGTTCCTGGTTTTCAGAGCTTTCGGAGCATCTCGTCTTGTCTCTTCCCTGTGTCTCTCTCCTGTTACATCATCATCTTGCTGCATGGTTCCCGGGGAGCCTGACCTCTCACCGGCACACAAAGCCTGGCAGCCCATGCGCCTTCTACATATATATTTTTTTTATTTTATTTTACCGGGAGGTCCCGGGGATCGAACCCAGGTCCCTCCATATGGCAGACGGATGCCCAACCATTTGAGACACATCCGCCCCAATGATTTACTTTTTATTATGCTTTTGGTCAGAATCTGTTTTTCCCAACTAGAAAGAAAGCTGGACAAGGATTTTGTCTGTTTTGTAGTCTGATATTCTCCCAGTACCTATATTATCAAGTAGATACTGTTAGAGGAAGAAAAGAAGGAAAGACCCTGTTTTGTTGGCAGCCTTAAAAATTAGAACCAAGATTCTTAAGCTGAAACTGGCATAAAGTGTTACCTGCTCAGATGTTAAATAGCTCCCTTTCTAATCAACTCTCCATCAGTTATTATCTGTGCTCTCACCTGTCCACCATATTGAATGGTGGGTGGTTTCCATGGGCTTCTTCATGAGGCTTTAAAACTATGGGCTTGTGACATGACTTGTGACAAGTAAGGTAGAGGGAGACCCTACCCAACCTAAATGCAAGGTTAAGAGAGCCTCCCTATTGGAGGCCAAGAGTTCCCACTGAAAATGTCTCCTGGAGACCAAGGCCTTTTGGGGGTACTGGCTTGTGTGAACCTGATGTGGATGGTTTTCTCCCAGCCTGCCTGATTTAGGAGCAACTGCTGCCTGAGGTGAGGAGGTGGATCTAAGAAAGATGGGGGTGGGTGGGAAGTTGTTTCTGCTCATTAGCTGCGTCTCTGCATTAAGCATTCACAGCAGTGCTGGCTGTTCGTGGAGGAGAATCTGGTGTCAGCACAGGTTCCACAACTCACTGTATACACAGTTCTCAGAGCTACCAGAGGTGAAGATTAGGGGTGAACTCAGCCTGGTGATACCTTCCAGATGCTCAGTAACTCACCCTCGTGTCTGGGGTCCACTGAACACCTGTAGTACCGTGTCGTTACAAGGCCCCCATGTGGTTCTAAGAGGCAAGGGCTCTGTTAAAACATGGTCACAACTTGGGCACATCTCCATTGAGAGGTGGGGTTTATGTCTCCTCCCCTGGCCCTGGGTGGCCTCTGTGACCAATGCTGGAACAGTAGAGTAAGGTGGAAGTGAAACTCTGTGACATAAAATGGCATGTAGCTTCCACCCTGTTTGTGGAGAACCTTCGCTCTTGGAGCCTCAAGCCTCCGTGGAAGGAGTCTGACGAACTGACCGCCCCGCTACTCCAAAGGACAGCCCTCGCTGAACTTGTCCACCAGCCAGGGTACTAGATCGGTGAGTGAAGAAGCACCTTGGGAGTGAATTCTCCAGCCCACCTAGACTCCAGGCATTGTGGAGCAGAGAACCTTCCCCGCTGTTCCCTTTCCAAATACCCGATCCACAGAAACCTTGAGCACAATAAAATGCTTGTTTTATGTCACTATGTTTTGGGGGCAGCTTCACAGCAATAGAGAATTGGAATAGTGGCATGGGGGAAATACCAGCTTTGGAGTTGGAAGTGGGTTCGAATCCCACTCCCACCTGGCCAGTTGAGAGACCTTGCACAGCACCTGGCACAGCTTTAAAGTGGAGATAAAATTACCTGTATTCCAGGCTGTTGTGAGGGCAAAATGAGATATTGTATGTGCAAGGTCTATCATGTAGTGGGCATCTGAAAAAAATCTTAGTTTCCATTTTCTTAGCTTTACTCCCACTGAAGAAGAAAACAATAACCCAGCTGTGCACATGTTGGAAACATGAGATGTATATGGTCTCCCGGTGTGTGTCAGCCTGCATTGGAGCTGTTGGTTTCTTTGTCTTTCCTGCCCACCTCCCCCAGGTGTTGGGGATCTTAATCTGCAAATTTAGGGCTTAGTTTACGGTCTGGCTCAAAGGAGTTGCTCTATAAATGTGGTTAAATCAATGTGTTGATGAAATGTCTATAAGCAGAAAGCTGAGCCTTAATGTAGGGCTTCCTAGAGGAGTGTGAGGAATTCTAGCTCTAAGAATTAAACTTGATGTCTTTAAAGTCAGTTATCAGAGGTGCCCGACTGTGTGGGGACAAATCCTGGCTCTGTTCCCTACTGGCTGTGTGATCTTAGGCAAGTTATATCAACTCTCTGTGCCTATACCTCTCTACCTGCCAAATGGGAAGTACCTACCTAAGAGATTTGTTGCGACAAGTCAATAATTAATACACATAAAGCACCTCTACCCATGCCCAGCACATAGTAAAGCCATGGCATGTTGCTCAAAATGTGGTCCATGGACCAAGTTCATCGGTGTCAGCTGCGAGCTTGTTAGAGATGCAGGAATTTCAGGGCCCACCCCAGACCTGCTAAATCAGAATCTGCATTTTAACAGGATCCGCATGTGATTCTTGTGCCTTTTAGAGCTGGAGAAGCACTACTCTAATTAGCCTTAGCTACGATTATGGTGTGGGAGAGAATCGCTAGACATTTGGGAAATATCTTTCTATAAAGTTTTGGAGCCCCAACACCCAGGAGTTTTACAAAATGGAATGGTCCTGGGGATTAGGTCGAGGGGCTCCCAGTCACATGTCTGACAGCAACCTCTTCCTCCTCCCCCTGCCCTTCTACTCTACCCTTCAGCGTCTCCCCTCTTTCTGGCTTAGAGGAAGCTCACACACCTTCTCAAGGGGCTCTTGGTTTGTTCCTGGTCTGAACAGTCTCTGCAGCTCAAGTGTGGTCCAGTGCCCTGAGCTTGCTTAATCCAAGAAAAAGAAGAGAGTACCATCTGCAGTACCTGCACTGTGAAAATGTCCTTTGCATTTGCCAGAAGCAGCCTCTTTGTTACACCTATAAGTGCATGTGTAATTTTATCCCAAACCAGGAATTCATTTTTTTAAAATATATCTTTTGTGTAAGACCTTAGCTATAGCAGTTACGAACTCTGCCACTCTTTATGGAAAAATAACCATGCTGGCCTCTCCGAGGATGCATTTTACAATAAACACTTCTGCTAACTGCATGCATCACTGTCGTGACAAAGGTATTCAAATGGTTTTTGGACTGAAGATAATCATTACTTGCGGAATTATTGCAAGCTGACTTCTCATTAAAAATTCATTTATCACTTTCCTGAGCGTGTTAAATCTGATACTTTTAAAAGCATATCATTCTATTATATTTCCACTAATGTTGTCCACTATTTTGATAGCCCTGGAATGTTTTATTGCCTTTGTGCAGTTCAGAAAGGAAAAAAAAAAAAAGGAATGCAGAATGACTGAGCTAAAGTAAGCATTCTGACACAGGCTTTTGTACACCCTGTCCCATTGTCACTCCTCGGTAACTCTACAGACATCAGCCACAAAAGCAGAGCCTTCACAGAAATTCTAGGAAAACGTTTGGAAGTCAGTGAATTCTGCCTTAGGGTTCCTTGAGTCCCTATGCTGTCATTTGACTGATGCGGGCAACCCAGATCTGGGAATCTACTGCACCTCTCCTTTTTGCAGTTTCTTTGGTGGCAGGGTGGCTAAGGCCTCTTGGCTCCATGGACCTCATGACCAGTTTTGGCACCAGGGAGGCGGTGCCTGGAGCAGGGAGCAGAGCCCAGCTCTTTCCACATCCTCCAGCCCTGCAGGGAGGCCCCCAACTTCTCCCTCCACCCCCACTCCTCCCATCCTCTGCCCCAAGCAGCCACAGCCTCCTAAAACACTGCGGGTGCCAGACGTGAAATGGTTTGGAACCAAAGGGTGGAAGAAGAGGCAGCCTCGCCCAGGCTGTGTTCACGCTCCTGGACCTCCTCCCGTGTGGCTGAACAATTCAGATGCAGGCAAAGGAAGCCGGCTGTCCTTATGTTCCTGAAGAGAGGCATTAAAATTTGCAGGCCTCAGGAATCTGAAGGATTTCTGGACCCAATGGTTTCTCCAAATGCAGATGTTATTGTTTTAATATAATGAAAAATGCAGCAACATCAGGAGCTGACAACGGCCCCCATCGTCACCCGCTCCAGCCATGTTAAGTGTGTTTTGTGACCAGCTGGAGGAACAGGGAGCACCGAGCAGGCTGCTGTGCTATTTAGGTTATTACAGAAGCAGCAATGTATACTTTCTTATGATCGTTTTCCCATGACGGTGAGAGCACGGTAATGCCAGGTTTGGGGTCTCCAGGGGGATGCCTGAAATTTTACATGTAACATAAAGAGACAGAAGGAATTAGCAGGGCCTGGACTTGGGCTAATCTCGCCCTTTCACCAAGGCATGAGGCGGGGGTTTGAATTTGCTGTTTGAATCAGAGAAGTCGCTGCATCTTCCATCAAGTCCTTGAATGATGTTGGTTTCTCCTTCCATCCCATACAAGAGTGGTTCACTGGGTTCCTTTCGTGCTGGATTCGGTGTCCTCAGGACATTTTGGAATTGGCAGTTGTGTGGTCAACTGTTTCCGGCTCAGTGAGGCTCAGGAAACTCAGCTCCTGGCTCTGTGCCCCTGTGCCTCGGTCCCTCGTCTGGGTTGGGGACACCTGCTTAGCCGGGCAGGGAGTGGCGTTTGGAACATTTGGGTGCTTCCTCCCAAGCGTGGATGACTTGCTTCCACACCTGGCACTCCTAGCGCTGCTGCCCAGGTGTGCCTGGGCTCTGTGCGCCACCCTGGTCTCTCTGGTTCTGTTTATTCTGTTTGGTGTTTTCTGGGTTTCTTGGATATGCATAATCTTTTGCTAAGTTTGGGAAGTTTTCTGTCATTATTTCTTTGAGTATTCCTTCTGTGCCTTTCTCTCTTTCTTCTTCTAGGACTTCCATAATGTGTATATTGTATGCTTGATAGTGTCCCAGAGGTCTCTTAGGCTATTTTTGCTTTTTATAGTTCTTTTTTCTTTCTACTCCTCAACCTGACTCATCGCAATTGTCCTATCTTTAAGTTCACTGATTCTTTCTTCTGCCAGCTCCAAAATACTGTTGTAACCTTCCTGGGAATTTTTCATTTTGGTTATTGTGATCTTCAACGTGAGAAGTTCTGTCTGGTCCTTTAAAAAAAAATTCTGTCTCTTTATTAAGATTCTTGTATTTTTCATTCATTGTTTCTCCTATTATCCTTTAGTTCTTTCTCTATATTTTCCCTCATCTCCTTGAGCATATTGAAGACATTTTTTTCAAAGTTTTTGTCTGGCATATCTACATTTTCTTCATTAATTTTTTCTGGATTTTTATTCTCTTCCTTTAGATGGACCATCATTTCCTGTTTGTCTTCTAATCTTCTGTTGCACACTGTACATTTAAATATGTTAAAATGTGAAATCTGGGATTTTTGCCCTGAGATATCTGTTTCTTAAATTTGTAACCAACTGGTGATTTGACAGAGGTTTTCTGGAGTATCAGGGGCTACCAAATCCAAGGAAATCTAAGCAAACAAAACAAAACATCTTTCACCATCTTTTCAAATTGGCTTTGCATTGGCTGGTGTTCTCTGTCAGAGCTCAGCCCTCTTATCAAGAAGGCCAGCCCAAGGAGAATGCAAAGTGCAGAGTCTTCCTTGTCATTTCTGAAAAGCACTAGGCTTGTGCTTGCTCATGGCTTTAGGTGTTTCCCCATTAATAGGAATTTAAATGTCCCCTCTACTTCCAAGGAAACAGGTCTTCTCCCTCTCCTGTTTCTTCCACTGCAGGACTTAAAGGCAGATCAACCTTTTCCCCAGTCAGTCTACCCTGATTTTTTCTAATACTGCTTTCATGGTCTCAAGCTGCTTTTGCCTGGAAGGCGATTTCTGTGAAAGGGTAACATACCAGAGAGGAATTTCCCAAGTGAGTATTTCCCACTCAAAACAAGGCCAAGGTCCCACAAAGGGAGCACCGACTCTAAACTATCCTGGGGAAGGGATGAGAGAGGGCCAGGAAGGGTGCCTCAAAACTAAGCTTTCTTGGCTCAGCCCCTGCCCAACTAATGCAGGCCTTCAACTGTCCTCTGCAGCACTGAAAGAGTGTACCATCTTTAGGTCTCCTTTGCTTCCTTTGTTTGAACAATGGCCACCCTCAGAGCCAGGCCCCCAGCTATCCAAAGTAGCAAAGCCAGAGCAGTGATCAGCCATCAGCCCATACCTCGCCCCTCCTGGATCCTAGGGAATTGGATTTTTATGTCCCTCTCTGGTGCCAATACAAGCTATGTCAGGGGCTGGACCCCACTATTGCCTGCAATGAGAGTGGGGGCTGGGCTCTGGTAGCCACTATATAATGAGAGCAATTCACTGGAATTTAACATAATTTACCAGCATTTTCCTACTACTCTTCCCTGGATGCTGCACAGTGTCCTACTGGACTCTGGAATTTTGAAAGAGTTGATTCAGATAGTTCTTGCCTGTTTAATAGTTGTTTTGGTGAAGGGACTGATTCCTGGAGATTCCTACTCCATCATCTTCCCACAGTTCTCTACATTAATTTTGTCCTATATTTCATCAAAATATTATTGATCTTGATTACTGAATTTTTTGGTATCCCCTTAATGTTTGTGCCCAAGCACCTAACTCACCTCACCCTAGCCCTGGTCCTGTGCCAGCTTGCAGTGTCTTCCCTAGTCCACTGCTGCCTGCACTCCAGGGTCTTGTCCTATCCTGCATGAGCTGACTGGCCACCCAGCAACTTGGCCGTGTTTCTCTGGTCCTCTCTCTCATCAGTCATTGTGTCCCATCTCTCACAGAGACATGATGAAAATGTTACCTCTGAAGTTGGGCTCAACTTTTCCCCCACATGTTGTTTCTCTGTTGAGTGTCTGATGAGGGGAAGTGAACTGTTCAGGGAAAGACAGCAGTAACAACACTTCCTGATTTAATCTTTTCAGGGGCAGAGCTTTCAATCAGGCCAGAAGATTCAGCAGTGTCCCAGAGACCCTCCTTTTCCTCCTCCCGCTGTCCAGTTCCCACAGGCATCCTCCCTCATAGGCTCAATAACATGACATTTCCATTTAATAGTAATGTAATTATGAAAACAATAATAAACATTGTGATCAAGCACTTATTGCACATTCAAGGGAACAAAAGTTTTCATTTAAATTCCAATCACTCCCCCACACACAAAAATTCTAATCACCTGGCCATGGCAAAGTGACTATCAACTATGGCTCTGGATTCTGCTTACTAGGTTCAAATCTAATTTGGCCATTTCAAGTTGGGTGACTCTGGGCAAATTCCTTAACCCTCCCTAAGCCTCCGCTTTCTCAACTGTAAAATGGGAATAGCAAGAGTCCCCACCTGGCAGGTAGAGCTTTTCACATAAAGAACTAAGCACAATGCTTAGCACATAATAAGTGATGGCTCAATGTTAGTGTAGCAGAGGCTGTCATCTTGCAAAACCCATTCTCTCCTTGTTCTACACTGCTAGACTCGCCAGTTTTTCTGGACATATAGCCATCCAGAATAAAGACTATATTCCAACTTCCATTGCAGATTGGTGTAGCCATGTGACTGAGTTTTGACCAACAGGATGAAAATAGATGATGTGTGTGCAACTTCTGGGAAGTATCTATAAGAGAGAGGATGTAACTGTCTCCCCCTCCTTTTCTTTCTCTTTCTTGTTGCTTGGAATGTAGATGTGATGGCTGGAGTGTTAGTAGACATATTGGACTATGAGGTAGAAGCTTAGTGTTGGGAGGATAGAATAATAAGACGGAAGGCATGTAGGTCCCGGATGATCTTGAAACCACCATACCAGATCTGGATTGTTTGTTTACATGAGAGACACATAAACTCCTATCTTGTTTGAATGACTATTATCTAATCATAACTGAGATGCTTTGTTATTAATATCTCTGTCCTAAATAATATTAATAATCCCAATATTTAGAGTTATAGCCTGGTCCAAGGGCATTTAACACATCACTTTGGGTCTCATACACCACAAACTCCCACCCAGTTCTTTCCCTCTACCTCTCACCACCGGCCTGGCAAAGAAAACATTTTTCAATCCTTTCTGAAATATTCTCTAGTTCCTCCAATTTGATATCTCAGAGAGAAGGCAGCCAGGAGAATGTGTGTGTGGGGGGGGGGGGGGTTAGGCTGGGGAGTATTTTCCACTATTTGAACAACTTGCTCTCATAAAGTCATATTGCTTTTTTGCCTATCTAGAAATAAAGTGTCACCTCCATCCTGGGGCAAGAATTTCTGAAATCTACACATTCTTCCTTAGGTCCAGCTATTAACCAACAAATTATAACATGATTTTCCTGAAACACAGAAACACTGTGAAGAGTAGGTTTTTCTCCACTTGTAAAGCCACCAGAGCAATTGATTCCAATTTCACCCATACAGCTGGCTGCACACTGGGAGGGGTGAGCACGTTTACCAATAATAGGAACCGTGCTTGGAAAATGATACTTGGCCTCCATTACTAGGTGATAATTATAAGCTGCGATTCCAGAAATCTTGTTGTCCCAATCACACTCTGTCAATGCTGGGGATTTCCACATATACAACAGGGAGAATGGACCCTGGCGAATTTTTAAAAATTATCTATAGTCAATTAAGGTGGAAATAATATAAAGTGACCATTCTACTTTTGTTTTGGAGGAAAGAGGAAATTGGCCCACTCTGATGGAAACCCCCTCTGCATAGTGAGCTTGCTACTGCCTTTTGCTCTGTTGTAGAGGCAGAGCCTAGCCCTGGCTTGCTCGTTTGCGGCAAGCCGTGGGTTGACTTGCAGGTATGTAGAGGTCCTTGGCTGCCCTCCAGTTGCAGGCCCATGGCTGACGGTGCCTCCACAGCACTCCCTGTCCTGGGACCCACCTGTCAGTGTGAGCACCCTAAAGCCAGTCCCTGGAGAATCACAGGCTCAGTCCTAGGAAGGAAGGGGCCCTAGAGGTCACCTTGCTCTTTGTTACACAATGTTTCCTCTGAAGCCCACCAGCCCTGGGCATGACCTTAGAGCCTGTTAGAAATAGAGACTCTGACTCCACCCAGTCCTACCAAATCAGAACATGTCTTTTAACAAGACTTATGGGCATCTTAAAGTTTGAGAGGCACATGATTTGGCATAATTACCTCTGCTGTCCCAACTCCCAAATTCACCACCTCTCCCATCTCAATGATTGCATCCCTACCCTCTTTTTAAAAATAACTTTAAAAGAACAACAACAAAACAAACAAAAAAATAACTTTATTCCAAATTAAAAAAAAAAAAAACAGAAAAAAACAACTCAACGAGTTATGAAATATTACTTCTAAAAAGTTCTGTCCAGGCACTTTTATCTCATCTAATTCCAACTACTAACTTAATTGTTCCCCTAGTGTTCAGAAAGATACACAGATCAACACAGATTAGTTAAATTGCATAGTCAATGTCTCTTTATTAATAAAAAGAAATGAAGAAGGAAAAAATGCTGAATCATATTCATATCTCACAAAACCAAACCCCATATTCTTTTTTTTTAAAGCTTTAGCATTAACATAGTACCAACTGCCTTCTTTGAGAGTTAACAACCGATGTTCTTTTTCTCTCTCTCTTCTCCTCGAACAACCTCCCCATGAATAGGGCAGAGGACTAAGACGACGTGACACCCAACTTTTGGGAAGTGACTCACTCTCTAGCCTCAGCTCTCAAGAGGCCACCCCCTTGTTTCATATTGTGGATGTCCCCTGTCCACCAGGCTTGCCCAACTTGAACATGAATGGGGACAGCTGGTGTGGGACCAGATTTGCCAGTTTCTGCAGTGGCTGCAACATTCCCAAACCTTCATGAGTAGAAGGAGACATATCCTTGGGAACCCCACCTGGAGGAGGTTATTATCTATGATTTAGTCTGCTAGGCTGCTGAAAAGCAATATATCAGAAATGAGTTGGCTTTTCCAATGGGGATTTACTAACTTACAAGCTTATGGTTCTGAGGCCATGAAAATGGCCAAATCACACCATCATCAGGTGATGCTTTCTCCCCGAAGACAAGCTGCTGGTGATCCTGGACTCCTCTCTCACATGGCAGCATATGCTGCTCCCTCCCTTCTCTTCTGGGTTTTGTTGCTTACAGCTTCTGGCTTCTGTGGCTTTCCCTCAGCTCCTGTGAATTTTTCCTGGCTGTCTCTTCCTATTCATTCTGTTTATAAAGGGCTTCAGTAAGAAGATTAAGACCCACCCTGGGTCATGCCGTACTGAAATACCAAAGGTCCCACACATAATAGGTTCAAACCCACAGGAATGGACCAGCTTTAAGAACATGATTTAGGGGGGTATATACAATCTCAGACTACCACAACCCACAACAAGTGGTGGGTCTGGAGTTAGGCATGGAGAAAGCTCACAGTAAACCCAAGAGCTAGGATAACTGAGTGACAGCAGAATAAGACCTTGGACCAAAGTCACACCAGCCAATCCTGAAATCAACCAACAGGGCCCCAGTGTATACTCTGAGAAAGGCCAAGAGGGGACTCATGTGAAGTTACCTTTTTAGAGTTTGCAACAGTTGAGTTCCCCTCACTCACTCTACTTCTCTGCGCTTAATCCTTTGCATATTGGCCTTAAAATTCAGTTTTATCGAAAGCAACAGGTGTTCACTGAACTCCTACACGGTGCAGTGTGTTGGTGCCGAACAGGGTACAGCATCAAAGAAGTGATGGTCCCTGCCTGCCAGTTCACAGATGGAGTCGGAGCCATTTGGGAATAACTGAAATCGAAGGGGGAACAGAGATGGAGCTTCACAGAGACACAGAGGTGGTTCTCCGTGAGGGAAGGTGCAAACGCCCTGCGGTCAACCCAAAGCCCATCAGTTTTGCTTTTCTCTCACTAACATCACCTTACTTTTATTTTGTATTGGGTGACCATAGGCTTCAAGGCAGTTGTTGGAGCTTCTGTAACTTTGGCATCCTGCTCATGTTAATGAAGAAAAGGAAGGCTTTGTCTTTCCTGAAAACATCACCACCAGAAGTATTCATATTCCTTTTTTCATTTGTTTATATGTTTTGCTGTTTTAAAATCTGAGTCTTCCCCATGGGAACAAAGTCCTTTGAAGATGGGATTTTGCCCATCTTCTTGCATGATACCCTCCTTCCCAACACTTTTGGAGCTCTGTCCGGCCCATGGTGAGCATTCAATAGCAACAAGCAAGCTGATGGAGCCAGGCAGCTCATTTCCACTCTGCAGATGGTGATTGATTTTCCATTATGTGCCAGACCCCCCGGGTTGGGCCCCTGAGGATACTCTGTTGAGTCTGGAGAGATGAACCCACAAACCGGCATTACACGTGTGACCAGGGTTCCAAAGGCGGCAGGCGGCAGGCAGCTCACTGAAGAGCCATTTAACTTATCGCAAGCCTTCGACTGGTAGGTGCCAGGAAAGGTATCCTCGAATTATACAGTTAAATGGGAGAGTGGGGGGGGGGGGAGTGGGCAGAAGAGAGAACTTTCTAGGCAGAGGAGACAGCACGGAGAAGACAGAGGGCATGGAGCCAGTCCCAGGGCGTGGAAGATGGTCAGAGTTGCAGGAGAGCAGGGAGGGAAGGAGAGATGGTGTGGAATGAGGACCATGGAGAAAGAAAGGCCAGACCAAGTGAGCCTCAATGGAAGAGCCCATAGAGCGGAAAGGGGAAGTCAGCTGGGGACGCACTGGGGACAAGATCCAGTGGGAGGTCAGGCGCCTAGGAGCCCCAATCCGGGGGGAAGGGCAGGGCTGAGTACCAGGCACAACAGGTGCTTGTGCAAGCATTGGGTAGACTTTTTTTTTTTCACTTTGGAATTATAAATTATCATGATGCTTAAGTTTATTATATTTATTTTCAGGTCCAATAAATACCTTCCAAAAGGCAGAATTTGAATTGTTTTTGGCATATTTTTCATCTTGAGATTTTAAGACCTAGAAGTTAATTTGTAGTACTATTAAAAATAATTTTCATTTCTTTTGAAAAATAAGATTTTTCTCTTAGGATATCTATTAGGATATCTGTTCCTCCATATGTGCCCTGGCCCAAAGCTTGCTGCTGAGCGAGCAGCGGAGGTCCCATTCCTAGCGGGAAGAACAGGTGGCAGAGTTGCCCTGACTCCAACAGTGCTTGGGGAGGGACTTCCAGGTAGAGATGGTAGAGGTGGGGAGTAGGGAGGGGATGGGGAGGGTGGGGTGAGGGCGAGGTGCTAGGGCAGCTGCTCTGAAAGCCGAGCTGGCATTGCATACTGCTTTTGAAGAAAGTGCTGTATTTATTTCTCATCGTTTTATTGATGTGCTTTTTAAATTTCAATTAAAATAATTGCAAGGCAATGCCTGAGGCCTTTCCTGCGGAGCCTGGAGCCCTGAATTTAGCTCCCTTAATAGAACGGTGGAGACAGCAGCTCTGACTTCTGGTCCCTCAGTCTCACCCAACCAGTCTTCCTCCAGAAATACTGTGAACTCTGTCAGAATTTGCTGTTTCAGTTCCGTTCAATAAGCATTGCCTGAGCACCCACTGTGTGCAGTGAGCCAGGTACCTGAGGGGGGTGCAAAAATAAATGAGATGGCCCTGGCTCGGGAGACATGTGCCTCAGTATGGAGGGAGGGAACTGCACAGAAGCTGGGGGCTCCAACAGGTTTAAGTAAAGCCCTCAGGGGGAATGTGGGTGCAGGGAAGCTTTCACGAAGCCGGAGCCCTGGCAGAAGTTTGCAGGCTGGCATTGTTTTGTAGGTGGGGAAGGGAGTTTGAGCACAGGGCACAGTATATACAGTGGTCCAGAGGAGTAAAAGCACTGCAGTTAAGGGAGGCCTGAGGTGCCTGCTGCGACAAATGCCGTCAACTAGTCAGCTTCAACAACAAAACTGACCGTCTCCCAGTTGGGAGGCTGCAAGTCCAAAATCAAGGTGTTGGCAGGGCTGTACTGTAACCGGATTTTGTCTAGGTTCTTGACTGCTGCAAAAATGAATGTCAAGAGCATGTTGGGTTACTTAGGCCAGTAATTTATTAAGGTAGGGAGGGAAGGGAAATGGGAGAAAATAACAGATCATAGGTCCCAGGTAGAGAGGAAGGGACTGAAGAGTGATAAAGAGGGCTGATTCACAGAATACAATTTCCCGTTAAGGATTACAAATGTCCAGGTTTTACTTGCATGTTGATCCGTGTGGGGGCAAAGAAGGCCAGAACAGGGGTCCAAAGGCAAGAGAGAGCAAAAGGCCTTTGCGCTTGTTTTTTAAACCATTAATTATCCCTCCTCTTTGCTAATGACACGGGAGGAGTCCCAGCTGTTTGCTGTTTTGATTGGTTACCCCACCCATCAATCCCCCAGGAGGGCCCAATGATAAGGCCCCTGGAGAATAGCTGGGGCTTCTCCTGGCTTCCAGAAGAAATCTCATTCTAAATGGGATTTTTCGCGAGGGTCTTCCAGCAGCCATCTTGGGGGTATTGAAGAACATGTGGACTTCTTGCCAGGCTCCAGATCCATCTCTTGATCCCCTATTTTACTAGTCTACTTCAGTACTTCTTAAAGGGGAGAAGCCCTTCCATGATTCTCCTGGCTCCTGGAGGTTGACTGGCAATCCATGGGTTCCTTGGCTTGTGGTGGCACAACTCAATCTGTCTCTGTCCCATGGCGTCTGTCTATCTGTCTGCTGTGTCCAAATCTCTTCTCCTTATAAGGACACATATTGGATTAGGGCCCACTCTAATCCTGTTTGGCCTCATCTCAATAAGCAACATCTCCAAAGATCTATTTACAAATAAATTCACATTCACAGGACTTGGGGGTTAGATGTGAACATGCCTTTTTGGGGGACACAATTCCATGCGTAAGAGGTGGGGCACTAGGTGGGGTGTGGCTTGAAAAGGCTCTGGGGCCCATTGTGGTGGCTTTACATGCCATACTCAAGAGTTAGAATCGATCATGGGGCAAGGAGAGGCCACTGGAGGCTCTGAGGAGGGGAATGGCGTGATCTGGCATGAGATAGATGAATATAATTTCTCTGACAGTGTAAAGAGTAGATTGAAGAGGCAAGAAGTTGGAGATACAAGGACCAGGAGGGTGATAATTACAATATCTAGGCAAGATTTTGGAAAGTAGCTGTGAGCCTGGAAAGGAAAGATTAAATACAAGCTATAAGAGAGGACAGTATTTATCAACTCTGCGTGAAATGAAGTTTACAAACAATGTAACTTACCTGCTCTCATAATGTAGAAATTAGAATGCACTAGGTATAATATAAAGGAGAAACAGGAAAATGAATTTACAATAAAATGGTATGCATTTCAAGATGAAGTCGTCAGGTAGTTTCAATGATACTAAAATAAATCCTTGTGAGATCAACAACAGAAATGCAAAATGATATAATGTGGGATATTTTGTATGGCAATCCAAGTAGGTTAACTCTGAGGTTCCCAGTGGCCCTCTCCATATAGTGCTCAGGAATCTCCTGGAAATCTATGAGCATCCACAACATCAAATGTGGCAAAAAGTTCTAGTAAAACAAAGACTAAGAGGCCACTGAATTTGGCAATAAGGCATTAGAGGACAAAGAAATAGAATTAGCAGATTTTAAGAGTGGGAAATGGGGAAGCAGTGTGCATACAGTGTGTTTGGTTGTGTGTGTGTATAGAGGTGGATGGGTAAATAGAGGAGGGGTGAAAGAGGGTAAATTGCAGTTCATTTGACATTAGTTCTACTTAGAACTTACAGAATTATACCCTAGTCAACTGTGGTACATTGAACCATTTACCCAACAAAGACATATTTCTAATCTTAATCCATGTTCCTTTGGGTATGAGTTTATTTGTAAAAAGATCCTTTGAAGACGTATTAGTAGTTAGGCTGTGGCCCAACTGAATCAAGGTGGGCTTTAATTCATGTTACTGGAGGCCTTTATAAGCAGAAGAAATGTGGATGTAGGGAGTCAGAGTAGGCTACAAGGAAGAAGGTAGAAGCCAGTGGAAATGGAAAGAGTAGACAAGGAGAGGGAGGTCGCCCTGTGGCGGGAGGCAGAGAGGCAAGCCAAGCAACCTCACAGATGGCAGAAAGTGACGGACTTTGGGGACTTTGGGGAGAAAGCACCTTGATTTTGAACTTCTAGCTTTCCAAACCAGAAGTCAATAAATTCCTGTTGTGAAACCTACCCATTATGTGGTATTTGTCATAACAGCTCTGGCAAACTAAGACACTCACATTCAAAAACATTTGTGGAATTAATAACAAACATATCCATGTATATTTTTTTCTTAAGAAATGTAGAAGTCATGTTGTCCAGGGTTTGCAAATCATTAGCACTTTCTTACTGAGGCAGACTAATAAAATAGGGAATCAATAGACAGATCTGGAACCTGGCAGGAAAGTCCACGTGGACTTCGGTATCCCTAAGATAGCTGCTGGAAGAACCTGTGAGATTCCCACAGTCAGAATGAGGTTTTCTCGGAAGCCAGGAGAAGCTCCCGGGGATTGATGGGTAGGGCAATCAATCAAAACAGCAAAGAGCTGGGGCTCCTCCCCTGTCATTAGCAAAGGGGCGGAATAATTAATGGTTCAAAAAGCAAGCGCAAAGGCCAAACCGGCCTTCTCTTGTCTTTTGACCCCTTTTCTGGCCTTCTTTGCCCCCTGCCTGGAATAGCACCCAAGTAAAACCTGGGCACCTATAATCTATAACGGGGAATTGTAGTCTGTAAATTGGCCCTCTTTATCACTCTTCAGCCTTTTCCTCTCTACCTTAGACTCATGATCTATGATTTTCTCCCATTTCTCTTCTCCATTCTTTAATAACTGGCCTAACTAACCTGGCTTGCTCCCGAAATTCATTTCTTGTAGCTTAGCCGAGAACCTAGAGAAAATCCAATCCAACAACATTACTGTCAGTGGAATCTAAGCCTTGTTGGCCTTCCAGTAATATGGGGTGGACCTGCTTAAGAAGGCTTCGGGAACTTACTTATTTTATTCTAATGGCTGGGCCAAGCACCCACTTGAGAGGGCAGCAGAAGCTTCTGCTGGATTAACGCTCCTTGTGGAGACAATGGACAGGGGGTCACAAATCTCATTTCTCTGTTGATATGTGGAAAATGAAAAATGTGATTTTTTTATAAAAGGTCACCTGGATGGCACCAGGATGGACGCCCACGTAGGTTTTAATCATGACATTAGAATACTTAGAGACTGACCTTTAGAGCTCACTCCAAGGAAGCCCAGCCCCTCAGCTCCTCCCTCCCAGCCTGTGGTAGAAAAATTCCATCGTATGTCTCCAACCTGCTGTGCTTATTACGTTGCCTTTTTCCCATTCACCCAATTGTTTACTACAACTGAATCAAACTGGCATTTTGATAACAAACTCCAGGGCCAGCCAAGATTTCAAATGTGGTGTCTTTTTCCCTAATATGATTTTCATTGATTCCGAGAGTCTTTAGAACAGCAGAAGCTCTTTTACAATTCCCTGGGCAGGGACTCAGGCAGTCTTCTGGGTGCGTGTGCGACAACACTCTTTGTACAAAGGCGACTTAGATTTCTTCACAGCTTCCTCTCCTGCAACAGCTCAGGAAGCACAAATGGGTTGGGGGATGGGGCGTGCAGCATATGACAACGTTTTGTAACTCAAGCAACCAAACAAAATAGATCTATCTCTCTGAATGGTTTTATTTGCTGTGGCTCCATAGTCGTGGGCACAAAATCCCCTCCTCTTCCTTAACCTGCATCTGTAGCCCCTGGAATTACCTTGTCACTAGCAGAAAATAGGATTTCTCACCTACAGATGGTGAAGAGAGAAGAGGCTAGCCTGAACATTAGGTAGAAATTACTTGTCAAGTTTGATCAATTCAGAACAAATCCAAATCCCCTTTGAAAAGGCACAGTTGATATTGCAAGATTAGCTGGGATGTCCTATAGATCCATTGTTTGGCTAAATTGTCCGCATATGCAGCATGTATGCTAAATGAATGATCCATTTGCATCTAAATGGTCCATAAATAATTTGATTCTGCTCTAGACCGTGCAATAAACAAGCCCCCTCCCCCTGGCGGACTTAGGAGATGTGAGTGAGGGCGGGCTCCTCTCTTATGGCTTTGATGGGGCCGTTATTTGACAAGGCACTGGGGAAGGAGTACATGAATCTATTAAGGAGAACCAATCTCCATTATCAGCTGCGAGTTGAGTGCGCAGGCAGAGAAATCTTTCATAATGTGTGGCTTTGGGCGTCCAGCTCTCTGGACCAAAATAAATAAATAAATAAATAAATAAATAAATAAATAAAAAATAAGAGCGGGAACTGGAACCGGCAGCCCAGTGCCCCTTTCCTTGAGGCTGTTACTGTAGCATTTCTGCTTTGCACACTGGGGGCAGTGGGAGGTGTTAATTGCCTTCTGTGCTGCTTTAGATGAGTCGTTTAAATACCTGCTCCTTTCATCCAGCCCCTGGGTGAGTATTTATAGCACACATGGGGAGGTGGGGACCACAATCTGTATTTGAGTTGATGCTTCGTGGACCTTAGCTACCAAGCTTCCACGGTCAGACATTAGGATCACACAAGTCCCTCCATGTCCAAGCCGATGAGTTCCAGCTCTTAATTCGGGAGGTAGGGGGTTTAATGATGGCATCGACAGTTGCCAGTTTCCATTTGCAGTCGTGTCATGCCTGTTATGTCAAAGCTGTGCCTTTTTATCACCTCCTTGCATGAGATTTGTGATGCTCCGTCCTTTTAAAAGTCTCCAGTGGGGTGGTATACTTTGATTTAAGAAAGCTCAATATATTAAATCCAGTTTTACATGAAAGAAACATAGGAAGACAGCTCTTCCCTTTACAAAAAGATTCGCCAAGGGATTCTTTAAGTAATACATATTATATGCGGCACTTAGCATGTGATTCAGTTCACTGTTTCGGGAGCAGGTCTACGGGCAAGACGCTGTCTATTGAAAGGGTTTTGGCACTTCTTACTTCAGCTTAGTCAACCATTGTTCCCCAGCCTGCACCAACCATGGGGACAGTCAAGAATTCAGATGATGACCCCAGTGGGACTCATTTCTAATCCCCATCCTCGATCTCTTCTTGCAACTCCAAGTCTCTCATTCTCAATGGTGGTGGATAATGTAAGTTGGCTCACTTAGCACAGATTCTAATCCCCTTTCAATTTACCTCCCTAAACTATGGAGCTCAGACCCATGTTCCCTAGCTTCCTTGCAGTTAGGATTCCGACTAGGACTTAGAGATTTGATGTTCTGGCAAACCTAGTGGCAGGGAAACCTGGCTTTTCTGGGGCAGCTGGGGCAGAGTTCCTGACGTCCAGTCCAGTCCTCACTGTCCCAGGTGCTGAGCAGCAGCCGGCAGCAGCCGGCAGTAGCCGCGGTATTTCTGCTGGAAGAGTTCTATGCTGAATGTACCTGGGTGTTTTCTCTGGCTGTGTGATTCTCTGGCCCTCCTGTGAATGACCTAATATATTTTCTGCTTAAACCAGCCAAAGTGGATTTTGTTGCCCAGCCATTGAAAACCTTGCCCAATGATATCTTCCCTTCCTGTGTGCCTAGGGGGCTCATGCTCTGGTCTACCATGCACAGCTGTACAGGTTGTGCACTGCACAACTCCAGGGACATCATTCACATAGGCTGAAGAGCTTTTCCTTAACAATTGCCATCCTCTTGAAAGGCTGTTGTCTTGGTTTGCAAGGCTGCTGTGATAAATACCACACAACAGGTTGGCTTAAACAAGAGGCATTTATTGGCTCACTGTTTTGGAGGCAAGAAGCCCCAAATCAAGGTGTCAGAAGGCTATGCTTTCTCATGGGAGTCTGTAGCATTCCGGTGCAGGCTTGCCATGATCCTTGGGGTTCCTTTGTTTGCATCTCTGCCTCCTGTCACGTGGAGATCTCTCTCTCCTTGTGTCTACTCTTTTGGTTTCTGCTGATTCCAGCTTCTGGCTCCTCCCTGTGACTTTCTGTGATTGACAGTGTCCCCACTGCTTTTGTTCTCAAAGGACTGTGATGATAAGATTAAAGTCCACCCACATTCAGTTGGGACACACCTTAACTCAAAATGACATCTTCAGAAGGTCGCATTTACAACGGGGTCACACACATAGGACGAAGAAGAAGAACATGCTTTGTTGGGGACATCGCTCAATCTACCACAGCTGTTGTCTACTGCTTCCCCTACCTCATTTGGAACTCTCTTCACAGCCCATGCTCTACTGCCACCCAAAAAAGGGCAGCCTTTTTCACATGACCTGTCTTTAGGAGATTAAAACTCTTCTCGGCTACAGTTTCCCCTGTCCAGAAAACTTAGAGCAACTTGCAGAGGATGGGCAAGAAGATATTTGAGTGGCACCACTTTGTATCACATACCAGTCTTCCTTTCTTAGGAGGAACTGGATTTCCCAAGACAGAGCCCTTGTAGTTTGACTATCTTCTGCCTTGGGGTGAGTTTTCCTTGCAGAACTCCCCATCAATGAGCTCCCCTTCATTATGATGAAGACTTAATCCTGGTGTTAGGGACAAGCCATTGACCATCAGACTCAAAGTCCCTATCATCATTTATTTCAGGGAACCAGGAGTTATCCCATGAGTAAGGCTCTTGGAGCCGTGCTCCACTCTTCTAGAATTTTGCAGGTGAATCCGTAGATTATATTCTGATAAGATGCTGAATTAATTCTTGAATTTGGAAGAAAGCTCAAAATGACTGCATAGTTTATAGTTACTTGTGAAGTGAGGAATTTGACTTTGCCCAAAGAGAGTTCTGGCCTTTGTCCTGCATCGAGGGAGGTAACCCTAAACCTTTGGGATTCCTGAGTGATGACAGTGACTTGTTATTTATGGTGGGCCCTTCTAAGGACACCTGGTAGCTTATCCTAACGAGATGACTCAGGTAGGGGCCAGACACACCTGATGGTCTTAGGGAGGGGGCTGGTCATGCCAGAAAGATCAACCATAGTATTTAGGGTAGGAACTTTGGGTCATGTGGTACAAGTGGACCTAGAGACTGAGTTCAACCATGTGGGTAATTAAGCAATTAGTCATGACTCCATGATGGATCCCTGATGAAAACTCTGGACTTTGAAGTTCACATAAGCTGCCCTGCTAGGCAGTACTCTGGATATTGTCACATATCATGTCCCAGAGGAGGTACCATCGTCCATGACTCCACAGGGAAAGGACAACCAGAAGCTTCCTGTTTGGACCCCTCCCAGACCCCACCCTGTGTGTCTCTTCCTTTGGTTGGTCCTAACATCCTTTCCTAGTAATAAAGGTAACCATATGTATAAAGGTTTCAATGAGTTCTGTGAGTCTTTCTAGGTAATTACTGAAGCTAAGCTTAGTTTTGGGAAACCCACAGACTTGCAGTTGGTGTTAGAAGTGGGGGTGGTTTTGTGTGGACTCTCCCCTCTGACTTTGTAGTTGGACCCTAACTCCTTGCAGTTGGGGACAGAAGTCTGGAACAGTGTGATAGTTAAGTTCACATGTCAACTTGGCTGGGTTATGGTGTCCATTTGTTTGGTCAAGCAAGCCTGACTGTTACTATGAGGACATTTCAGTAAGTTGATTGCATCTATAGCTGATTACATTTACAATCAGCCAAGGAGATTGTCTTCAACAATGAGAGAAGTCTCATCCAATCAGTTGAATCCAATTAGATGAAGGTCTCAAAAAGGATAAGTGATGAATTCAGCAGTCAGAAGAATTTCCATCTCTACTTTAGCCAGCCAGCTTCTCCTGGGGAAATCATCAAACACCATCCTGCCCTATGGAATTTGGACTTGCTCATTCCCACAGTTGTGTGAGCCTATCCCATGATAAATCACATAATATTTACATTATATATGTTGGTTCTGTTTTCCTGGAGAACCCTGACTAATACAGGCAAACTTGGCAGTCTGGGGGAATGTGCTCTAACTTTGCAATTTGGATAATACCAGGTATTTCTCTACTGAGCTCCTATACAATTATGGAAGTTGAGAGTAATAAAGGACTCCAGGAATTACCTAGTCTAGTCCTGTCATTTATCCAATCCCATCCCAAAGAGGTTAAATGAGCTACTCAAGGTATCCCAACTAGTTGGGGGCAGAGTTGTGACTAAACTCCAGGTATTCTCTCATTCAATTACTCTTTTCATTATAGGTGCTTCCCATGCAACTTTCTTCCCCTTGAATGAATCCCTTCTACCATCTCCAACAACTGGTCATCCCGTTGCATCTATTTGAAAGTTGGGTGTTGTGAATACCAGTGCAGGAGATGGTGAATCATAGCCCGTGGGGCAAATCCACCCTGTCTGTTTTTGTAAATAAAGTTTTATTGGAATTCTGCCTTGTTCATTCATTTATGTATTTGTCTATGGATGCTTTTACACTACATGAGAGAAATGAATAGTTGTGACAGTGACCATATGATCTGCAAAACTTAAAATACTATCTGTCCCTTTATAGGAAAAGTGTGCTGAACTGCGTTCTAGTGGATAAAATGGGATGATAGTCTTGGACATTATTTACAAGTTCTCCAGGGTAATAAAAATAAACTCACTTTCCCAAGGGGCAGGTTTGCAGCAGCCCCATATAAAACCAGAGTCTCCTCATCTCAGGGTTCCCCTCTTGTAATATACCCCCTCTGTGGACACAGAAATCTGGCCCTCATTGTGTCATCCTATGGGAATTGGGGCTAGGAGAACGTGCAATGTTTATTTACAATGTTTCTATGGCTGTAAATAATGAAACATCTAAATCCATTTGGGCTCTTTGTCTCGTTACTGGCTGAATCTACAGAAACAAAGCAAGCCATCCTACAAGCTGCCACCAGATAGCTGCTTAGGAACTGCTTGACGTCTTGACAGTTAACTGCCTGATGCTGATTTAGGTACACTTGTTTAGTGTCCTCAAGCAGACTGAGGAGTTGCTGGAGGGCAGAGGTCAGTTCTTCTTGTCCCTTTGGATCCTCCAACATGCCCTATGTACAATAGGCATTCACTAATGTTTGTCACCCTAAAGGAACCCATTCATCCTGTCCTGAAATGCTCTCTAAGTGGTGCATGAGGACTTGAGATAGCTTTCTAAATTGCCATGGTTTCCCTCTGCCCAAGTGCCTGTGCTGTTCAATTTTCTGGATCCTGAAGCCATGGTTTCAGGGAGACAAGTTCCTCCCCACCCAAGTTCACCTAGATAACAGCCCAGGATGAATATGGATGGTTGGGGACCCAGGGAAAATAGCCCCATCACCCTGTGGCCAGATGGGATTGACCACAAACCCTTGGCTCTCCCGATCAGGGCCAGAACTAATTAGAAGGGACCCTTTCTCCCTAGGCTTAATACAAAAACAACCTGCGCCCACCATAAAATGAATGCTCCTTATGAAGTCATCTCTTCTAGTTTTGCCAGATTCAGTAAATAATGACCCAGGATATCTGACCAAATTTGAATTTCAGATAAATAGCAAATACTTTTTTAAATGTATGTCCCAAATATTGTATGGGATATATTTATACTAAAAATTTTTGGTACATATTTGAAATTCAAATTGAACAGGGTGTCCTCTATTTTTCAGGCCACGGTTTTCTCTGTCCTCTCCCCCTGCAGAACCCATTCTCCAACTGGATCTCAGCCTCAGGGTGTGGCCTCTCCCCTAAACTACTTGCAATGAGACTAGATGATTTATTCTCCTTTTCTTTTTTTTAATTTTTTTAGGGTTTGGGGCTGGGGATTGAACCTAGGACCTCATATGTAGAAAGCCGGTGCTCAACCACTGAGCCACCTCAGCTCCCCTGAGTTGGCTTATTCATTTGTTTGCTTGTTGTTTGTTTTTTTGTTTTGTTTTTAGGAGACACCGGGAACTGAACTCGGGACCTCAGGACCTCCCATGTGGGAAGCAGGTGCTCAACTGCTTGAGCCACATTAGCTCCCCATATTCTCCTTTTCTAAAGAGCACATTTCCTGGGGGGCAGATGTGGTTCAAGTGGTTGGGCGTCCATCTCCCATATGGAGGGATCCGGGTTCAATCCCTGGGATCTCCTGGTAAATAAAAATAGAAAGCGAGTACGCAAGCCACACAGCAAGATTATGACACAACAAGAGAGAGACATAGGGGACAACCAAGGCAAGATGCGCCAGAAACCAGGAACTGAGGTGGCACAAGGGACAGGGTGCCTCTTCCACATCAGAGGTCCCTAGGATCGAATCCTGGTGAAGAAACTGGAGGAGAAAAATGAGTAGAGAAGGCAGGAAACAGACATAAAAGATTGCCTAGCAAATGGACACACACAGCAAGCAGGGTGGGGGTGGGGCTCATAGAACTGTACACCAAAAAAAGAGAATAAATCTAGGCAGGAAGGGAGGGAGGGAGGGAGGGAGGGAGGGAGAAAGGAAGGAAGGAAGGAAGGAAGGAAGGAAGGAAGGAAGGAAGGAAGGAAAGAAAGAAAGAAAGAAAGAGCGAGCACCTTTTGGGCTTGTGAAGATGCTCTGGGAATGGATACAGCCTTTCAAGAGAACTTTCCTGAATTTTGCTGTTTGGAACAGAACTTCTGTCACTGTTTGTGGGAAGCAGGGTCATAGGGAGAGTAGGCTTACCCTTTACTGATATGAAAGCACTTTAATGTGTCAAGATGCTTGATTTTCTGCTTGCTTGATGGCATTCTATTTTATAAAAACTACACTTCCCAGAATTGTCTGTAAAACTGGATCTAAAATCAAGAACTGCCCATCTTCTGTGTAGTAATGAAAATCAAATTGGATTTCAGGAAGAGGCAGAGAAAATGGAAGATACAACGACCCCCCCCCCCGCTCAAGTTGAATATTAATCAGAGCCCCCAACTTTGATATTTCATAGACGTTTTTCTCATCGGCCACCTTGCAAAGCATGCATAGAGTGTATCTCATCTACCTCCATGCTAACGAGGAACTAGTTCAGTGATTTCCTTTTGTCTCACTCCACTGGCAAGGCTTATGAGGAGGCTTAGCTCTGAACTGCCAGGGAGAATGACCTGTATTTCACTTTCCCCACAGAGGGCTCTGAATGGGAGACCCTGATCAGGCAGGTCGTGGGAGATTTGCAGGATGAATAAATGCCTCCCCAGGGATTTGCCAGGTAACTCCCTATCAGCACCAGAGGCAGAGATTTAAATGTGAATTATCACCACTACTGGACAAGGATTTACAGGATGATCCCTTTCTGTGCTCACTAGGAAGATTTACGCAGTCGCTTCAGCAGGACCAGGCTGTGGGGCTGTGACCATGTGACACTGCCCTGGGGACCAGTTGACACTGGCCTGTCAGTCATGGCTGGTACATCTGCCATAGCCAACAAGCTCCAGCATCTGGATCTGTCCACACAGCCCCCTTCTCTCATGCCTCTGCCTCGTCTCCATCCCCCAATGACTCAAAGCATAGAGTTGCCCCTAATGCTGGGCTATGGGAGACTCCTACCTAATACCCTGCTGTTAATCTGTCTGTGCTCCATGAAGCTCTTCCATCAAAATGTAACTGATGTTCTCTCTCCAGCACTGAGCAACTGTTCTGCCAGTCTTTTGATGGTATTTTGAAGGAAAGGGTGAATATCTGGGACACTGAGGGGGTATAGGATAGTCCCAAGAAGGGGCAAGGCCTGAGAAGTCACTTGGCTCCTGAATATTCACTGTGGCCAGGCAGTCAGTTTTAATAACTCAAATCAGTTCAAGGTACTTTCTATAAGCCTTTGTGAGAGCAGGAAACAGGTTCTGGGAATAAGTAGGTAGGAAAGAAAATTGAGGTTAAAATGAATTGACAGGCAATAGGATTAGAACTCTTGCTCAATACTGATCTTGTGAGTAACTAACAGTGGCCTGAAATTAAAGAATTAAACCATGAAGGCTGCCTTGACAACTGATCTGATAGGCCCAGAAGTAAATTTCAGGGACATTTGTCAGGCAGTGGCAGAGGAGACCCGAGATAAGGGTTGTTGGGGGGTGGCGGAGGGAGGACTGTGCTCATCGTCCTTTCTTTACAATCTCTCGAGAGAAGCTTTGTTCCCTCTTCTCTGGGTGGCACCAAATGCTGAAATAAGTACCAGGGGCAGATTAGATGCCAGTGCTTTTATTCAGCTGGGGCACTGCTTTCTTTCTTACATCCAGTTATGATGCTAAAATGGAGGCAAAAATGAAAAGGGGAAGAAGAAAATGAAACCTAAGTCAAATGTGACAGCTGGTGAATTTCTGATAATTTCAATTTCCCTTGTAGCATTTCATTTCTATTCCCGCATGTTGCACAGTAGCCTGTGGAGGAAAAAAAACACAACAACAACAAAACAACTCCAGAGGGTTCAAGGAAAGAGTATCAAATGCAATTTAATGACATTTTCCATAGGAGATGGAGTAAAGATAAAGTAGCATTCTACGTTTACTTTTTTGTTGTTGTCTTTAACATCGTAAGAAATCCTAGAAAACTATATATACACCAATTCAGGATAAGTAAAATTCCTTTTATTTTCGTTTTTCTTTCTTACCTCAATATCCTAAAGAAAGGTTTCTAAAAAAGGAGGGGAGTATTTATAGTATAGGACCCAAGGTGAAACATTTTTCAGACAATATTGGAGGAAACAAACTTTCACCCATGTAGGTAACCAAAGTGACAACATGATTTGGGGGGGTGGGGGTGGAAATCAATGCTTATCTATAACAGATTTCTTTTCAGTGAAGCTTTTCTGAGCTGGCCATTGTCCAGGGTAGCACAACAGAGAATGCACCAACTTTTGAAGGAAGCTTTTAGAATAAATAACTAGATGGTCTAACAATGTACTAGGGACTCCCCCTTGGTGTAATTTGTAACAGAACTTTAATCAAAGCATAGTTTTTTATGTCCAGCTCATGAATTCCTTCCCATCCCACCAGGGGCTGTATCCAAGTAGAAGCGTCAGTAAGTTTCTCTCCGGCCTTTTCATTCCCATCCCTTACCATGAAAATGAGACTAATTCATTCACTCTTGGCTTTGAAGAGTGTGCCTGCTCAGAGGTTCCTGTGACTTTGACAATTGTGGTAACCGTGTCCTTGATTGAGAAAAAGGGTGAGTGTGGGGCAGGGAGGCTATGGATGGTGAACAGGGTGAAATGAAGTAGCCTAAGCAGGAAAGTGAGGCCCCAGGCTCAGACCTTTTCTGCCCCTCCTTTCCCATTATGGCAGGGTCCCACTTTTGTGATAACACATTTAATGTGGTATTCAAAACCACTGCCCATTGTGTCCTTCTCAGATGTTGGATATTGCCCATCTCTGCTTCCAGTCAATTTTTTTCTTTAGATTAGGTTTTAGCCTTCATGTGGATATAAGGAAGAGGTGGGTAGGGGAAACTGTGAGGACAAGTAACAGGAGGTTCCAGTTTTGGAGCACTTGGTTTGCCTTTTTGGGTTGGGATAGCTAATAGGCTGGCTTGATGGAGCCGTGATTTTTCCACGAAAGCCATCATGGAACTTTCCACACCAAGGGCATTTGGGAGGGGTCTGGGGAAGAGAGTATATATATGGGCACTCTTAAAGCTGCTCAGGAGCCTCAGAGTCTCTTCTCCAGAACAGTTTGTGCTTTCCCACTACTTTGGCTGTGTGTCTGGCTTGGCTCCCTGCCTGTGTAGCCACTGGGGTCTTGCTTCTCCTTCCAAAGACCCCTCCCTATCTTGCAGTGAGCAATATCTCGACAGTGGTGTTCTGGTAAACATTTAACAGCTGCCTCTCTGGAGGTGTGGGAGGGTGGGGAAAAGTCCTGGTTTGTGGCATTTTCCATTTCCCCTGGTGTCAGTACTCTCACCATGGCCGATTTCAAGCCATCACCAAGACGCTACCATAAACGTGGAGCTGGGAGATGCACTGTAGCACACCATCATATAGTATGCTCACCATGCAGCTATGATAAGGGTACATAATCTCAAGAGCACAGAAAATAAGAAAAGTAGCAAAATAATTAGGAAGTGATGAGTTCTGAGTAGTTCCCTTATTTTTAAATATAACTTATTTAAGTTTATGTAATTTAATTTTTAACAATGGCTGTGTTGAACAATCAGCTCTTAAAATTCCTAAAAATTTTACAGCTGGCCTATAAACCAACTCTTGTGCACCACTGCACCTTGGACTGGAAAAAAGAGGGAGAAAAAAGAGAAATCAAAGGGCAAAAGCCGGACCTCCACAATGGTACTAAAAGGCCACTATGCCATGGAGACTTTGGGACTGGGTCCTTTTGAGTCATAGGTCCATGAAGTCATAGAAACGACAGAGCTGATGGCATGGAGCCAGACATGCTGGATTCCAAGCACGCTCTGCCACTTAAGCAAGTTATCTAACCTCTGTAAGTTTAAGTTTTATCATCTGTAACATAGTTCCTGCTTCATCATGCTGTTATGGGGATTGACTGAGGCTATACATTCAAAGTATGTATACTTTGTATCCTACTGGATCACACAATAAAATCTCAATAAATGGTAGCTATGAGTTCTAGTATTATTACTATCCTAATCTGTTTCTAAAATTTGCTCACCAGCCACAGGCAGTGATGGTGGTCTATGACATGTCTATGTTCAAGCAGAGATAGATTGTTAAAGACAATCTTCTTTGTGTGGCCTGACCTCCATTTCAGCACCAGGTATTGATGTAGGCTCAGTCTCAAGGGGAAGCAAGGGCCTTCTCTCCACACCTCCTGAACAAATCTTTCTCACAGATGCCTCAAGTTCAAGTGTTAGCAACTCTTGTCTTTGTGTTAAGCTGCTGCTGTCTCTCTAGGCTTTCTTTTAAAATGCAAACGCTCCTTAAGAGAGTGAGTCAAGAAGTCTAGCACCTTGGTATCACTGAGGCAAGCATTTCCCAGGTCTCTGCCCAGGGACTCCTGGGAATCTAACAAGAAGAAGCCTGGGAGTGGACGGAAGGGTCTAGAAAGAGGATTTGGAGGCTGAAGCCTCCACAGGCCTGTTCCCAATTCTCACAGTCCCGCCTGCTTCCTGGTTGACCAGTTCTTCAAGCAGAGACGCCCGTAAGAGCCAATCCATTTCCGTCTCTCCCTGCAAAACCTCAAATATCCCAGGATGGAGGCCCAGTGGCTTCTCAGGCCCACAGTCCACAGGTGAGATGGGGACATGGCTGAAGATTTTGGATCAGCCTTCCTATTTCCAGAACACCTATCTGCCAGAGAGTGGCCCTGGGTTCTAGTTGTGGTCCCAACTACTTGCTGTGTGACAGTGGGAAAGTCATTCAACATCTCTGGACCTTTAATTTTTAGCCTACTGAAGCTAACAATGAGGATTAACCTGAAACACAAATGAGAGATCCCTTTGTAAACTATAAAACTCAGCACATCACATCTCTTTATCATTTTCTAGTCCCTATTCATTGCTTTGAGTTCACTCCTTTATCTTCAAATATTCACATGTGGCTGTGGAGGGAAAGGCTTCATGGGAGCCTCTTAGGTAGACAAAAATAACACATTTCCTACCACGTAAGACCGCTTTTGCTCCAAGGAACCAAAAACACAAATTCGTACCTGGAATCCCTTATTCTTAATACAGTCTCGTAGGCAACGTCAATAAACTGCAGATATTCCCAGTTGGACTCAGGTAACTTGGCACAACAAGAAGGCAAAAGTGATTTTTGCGGTACCTGTAAGACCTTGTGAGAGTTAGTGAATCGTGTTCCTATTGAGGTTTTGTTTGTTTATCTCTCTGGGGCACCTGTGAGGCTACACAAATGTGTTCAGAGCAGCTGAGTGTCAGAAACCAGAGGAGGAATTCTGGATTCCAGAGGTTTCAGATTTAAAACCAAGGAGGTCGTAGGTTGTACAAAAGGGTGATCCCACCAAATAAGAGGTCAGGCAAGCCAGGCTGTTCCAGCACTAACCAGCCAGTCCTCAGTTGTTCCTGTGTTGTCCAGGTGGTTTGAGGGGGTGGCTGGTGCCCCAGTAGGAGGTGCTGACAGTGCTATGCTAAGAGCAAGCAGGTTACAAGCCTGTCCTCTGGACTTCTGCACCTGACCTTTTCCTCAATCTGAGCTATGGTGTCCGTTACCATGCTCGTGACTTTCACAGAAAAAGCCTCATGCACCTGATCCCAGAGGTTACGGTGTGACTAGAAAGATCTGAGTTATTAAAGCTTCTATTGACTGGCCCTCACTCCAGGTGTGAGTTGGCAGCAAAGGCGGCTGGGGAACTATCCTGTTGGGGAAAGGGTGTTTTGGGGTGAAATATTTTTGGTGGAGTGAAGATTGCTGATGGCAGCCAGGGCAGTCTGCCTGAAATTAAGGTCTCCCTTGGAAGTCTGCCACAATCTAGCGGGGATGGCTGTGAGCCAGTGGGCTACAGAGAGCAATGTCCAGGTGGCGAAGGGCCTGCTCTCTCCAGTTGGCTGCGTCTGAGTTAGGGGCCATGCTTCCAGTGTCTGGAGAGAGCCCAGAGGGGGAGCAAAAATGGAGAACAGGAAGGGAAGGGGGTCCTACCAGAAAAGCCTAAAGCTATTCCATGTAGAGAAGAAAAGACAAAATGGACGGAACTTGCTTACTTTCTTCAAATAGGTGACTTTTACATAGAGGACGCTGACAAATTGTCCAGACAACCAAATCAGAGAAATCAGCCTAAGTAGAAGCAATTGCGATTTTTGTTGCTCTGTTGTTCAAACTACAACAGGGTACTGAATACGTACTTGACCAATGTTTATGGGCTGAATGGGGTCTTCAGAACATTTTAGGGCAATAACGGAAATGGGACCCTCCCATGTGAGTGACTGGACTAGGCCTCCAGGTCAGAGGTTCTGAGTTCACTGTGTTTGATATTCAGTTGTGGTTCTAGTTTATGAAGTCTTGAGAACAAAGTTAGTTCTTTGCATGGTTTAAAAGTGCTCCATCCCAGTGAAATAATTGATGGACTTTATAACTTGATCATAAAACTCTCTGAGGAGAGAACACTCTCCCAGAGGTGGGAGATTAATTTTATGCTTCCAGTTTTCTCTGCTTCTCTTCCCCCATGTCTTGCCCATCCCCTTATCAACAGAGGGCAACGGGGTTTTCAAGAAAGCACCAAAAACGTGAGGAATTTGATGCCTGAGCAGGACAAGATGGCACCAGTTGAGAACAATCCCAGGGGAATCGGCCAAAAGAGGCCTTGAATGTTGACAAAATGAGGATTCATTGCATGAAGACTCCTCCAGACCAGGCCCCTGCCCCCCCCCCATTTCCAGGCAGCTTAGCTTTGACTCTGAGGATCCTGGGGGGCTCTCAGAGTTGTGTCTGGTTGGTGTAAAATGTTTAGTATCTCTTCCCCTTCTGACCTGCAGTCATCACATGTTCCAGATTTAGTTCACTCTGAAAACAAGAGGAAGAAATTATTTGGACACCACATCCCCCTTGGACCCCAAAAGTCTGTTTTCCAGTTTAGGTGGCTTTTGCTCATTTTGGGAGGGGGGAGAAGGGAATTGGCGGTGATGGGAAAGAACTATTCTGGTGGAATCTTTACAAAATTTCATAAAACTATACCAACAAACCAGGACAGACATCACACCAAGATCTCAAATCACAGGATGTGTACATAATATAACGCCCATGGCAGACAATACTAAATTCCACAAAATACCTGAGCCAAAAAAAAAAAATACAACAGAAAGAAGAAGTGAAAATAAAAAGGAGCCTGGAGTCCCTGCTGTGGGACACCCGTGGGAGTGCAGGAGAGTCGCTGGAGGGCAGGTGGTTTGGGGTGTGAGCGTCCTGGGGGCTCCTCTCCTCACATCTCGGCCTCGGTGGCGTGGACCTTGGCAGCGGTGATGGCGATTCCGATGGCAAGGCTGCCGTTGTCGGAGAAGAGCTGGGCCAGCGAGGTGTTGAGGACCAGGCAGTCCCCGTCGGTGATCACCGAGTCCACGCACTCAAGGACCGAGCGGGGGGTGGCCTCCCATTTGAGGCGCCGGTGGTTCCTGTTGAGCTCCAGGCGATAGGTGAAGCAGTCGGCCTGCGTGGGGGTCCCGATCAGCATCATGGTGGCGAAGAACTGGGGGTGCCCCTCGTGCCGCTCCTGCTTCCTGAGCACCAGCAGGAAATGGTGGCCGAGGCAGGAGTGCAAGATGATCCAGTCGGCCGGCGCGGGCAGGTGCATGTCCGTGGCCAGGAAGACGATCTCGGCTCCCTGGAGGATGTCGACCCTGTGGTTCTGCCGCAGGTGGGGCACCACCACCTCCAGGTGGCCTTCCCACGGGCAAGAGAAGAGCGGGCACAGGCAGGGCGTCACCTGGGCAGGGTGCCGGCCCGCCTCCTGGTGGTGCAGGTGGAGGGGGTGGGCGTGGTGGCGGAGGTGGTGGTGGTGGTGGTGGTGGCGGCGGGGGTGGCGGTGGTGGTGGGCGAGATGATGCGGGTGGAAGTTCGCGGGCTCCGGCGCGCTTTGGGCCGTGACTCGCCTGTTCGACACATACTGAAAGCGAGAGAGGAGAACGTTAGTGGGGAACCGGGTCAGACTCTCTGGTGAGACGCCCCCTGGTGTCGGGCGGGCGAAAAGCAGCTCGCCAGAGCAGGGTGAGAAAGTTTTCTTTTTTAAGTGAAGGAAGGACGCGTTGGATTCTTGGGGGGCGGAGGTGGGGTTAAGATTCTGAGAACTCAGTTCAAGAAAATGCACTATTTATGCTTTTCTGATTCTTTAATAAGATACTCAAGCAAACAGGCAGGTTTGAGGCAGGTTAAATGAGGTACCCCAACAGACAGGTTTATCCTTTTCACCTGTGTCCCTGTGGGTGTGAACCCTTAGTAACCAGGACCTTTTGAAGATATTGTTTTTAGCTGAGGTGTGATGAACTGAACCAGGGTGATTTTAATCCCAGTACTGGAGGCCTTATAAAGAGAACTTGGAAGACATAGAGGCCAGAGAGGAGAGGTCGTCATCAAGTGATGGAGGCAGAGATGAGCCACGGAGCCCCACGGAACCCCATGGATTGCTGGCAGCTGGCTCCAGACGCTCCCGACCCCAGAAGGAAGCCAGCCTTCCAGCTCCTGAAACTGGGAGGCGAGAAATTCCCGCCACTAAGCCCAAACCAGCTTGTGGTATTTGTCATAGCAGCTCTGGCAAGCTAAGACAATGAACATGCATTAGGAAAGTCATCATTCTAAAGAACAAAAAATCATGTATATACACAAATTGCTTTTTTGATAGTTGCTTTTTTCACGCAAGCAACGGAGGCCAGTGGTTTCCTTTATTCCCATTTTATCATTCTTCCTATTATTTTTAGAACAAACTTGCAGCAAGTGCGCAGCTGTACTTTCAGCATTGTGCGGCCTTGGTGCCCATCTCTTGGGTGCCAAGGCATCTGGCAGAGATATAGGTGGCTGTGCACAGCTGGGCCCCCCTTATATCCCCTGAGAGGTTGCTACCAGCATCCAAATGCACACATATGCACACATGCAGTCACACACACATGCATATACCAGCATGCTCACACATACCCATGCACACACCTGCATGCACACACGGTGTGCTAGATAGAGATGGTAACCTGGGAGGCAGGCAGGGGGTCAGACCAGCTCTGCCACTGTGTCCTTCCCACACCACCTCCCTACCTCTTTCCAACATGGTTCTCTCCTGGGTGTGAGCGACAGGGGTCCTCCGGTAGCTTCTGCATTGCCCCTGGATGGCAGCTACCGGGCACCTGCTGAGCCTTATCCTGCCCCTCCACCAGGCCCTCTGTCCTGAGGGGCACAGGCTGTCTTCACTCATGAAGGGACAGGCTGTGTCCCAGAATCCTGCTAGGGATGAGGCCGACCTGTCCTTTAGGATTAGATGGAGGAAAGGGAACATATACCTAAGGAACTTCTATTAAGTTTTAGGCATTGTGGAAAGAGGTATTTTTCCTATAATGATCTCATTTAATTTTTTACAGAAAAGATCAATTTCCTTACTTAAAAAAAAAAACAAATTAAATCTGGTTCAGCCCCCACTTGCCTTAGTCGTTGGGTGAGTGAGGGGGCTCCTCCTATCCTTTGGGGTGGCACGAGAAGCCCAGGACTCACATGCTCCACTGCCAGGCTTAAGGGCCCCTCCCACAGCACTGCCACCCCCCACCCCCCATCTGCAGATCTGGGAGTGGTCGTCCTCTTCTCCTGGGCTTGGTAGGACCCAGCCTTGGCCTCTGGTGGAAGGCCCCAAACACTGACATTTTTCTTTCCAACAACCATGAGAGAAACACATGATGCTGGGCTTGTAGACCAGGCTGAGACCCAGAGAGGTTGAGGCACTTGCCCAAAGTCACACAGCTTATCAGGGGTGGAGCCAGGGATGGAGTCCGGCAGTGACGCAGATCAGAGACTGGCCAGGTCCTGCGCTGAATATCGACAGACTCCGGTCTGTCCCCTTGTTCACTTATCCAGCAGCCTTGATTAAGTCAAGTTTCCTCATCAGCAAAATATTTATCTCAAAGTGTTGTTAGGGGAGTGAATGAAATCATGCCTGTGAAATGGCTTTAATAGCTGTAGCAAGTGTCAATCCAGCCTGGCATTTCCAACTAGATATGATTTCTGTTTAAAAGTCCATGCCTGCCCATGCCCCGCTCCCACCGGTCAACAGACCTTCACATGTAGGCTGAGCACAGGCCTCCATAAAAGTGGGGAGAAACCCATGTTGCCCATGGCCTCAGGCTTCCTGTCCCAACACTGACGAGTGATGACAGAACATCCTGCAATTCCCATCTCAGTAATGGCCACTGGGCTAGTTATTCTCCACCTGCCCTCCTCCAGATCCATTTTCCATCTTCTCCCTGCTGCTCTCTGCAGCTAATATCGGAGATGTGAAGTCAAAGCCGGAAGAGAATGGGGAAGATATCCTTGTTCTCTCTCTCCTGCCCCTCTCTGATCTCCTCCCAGTGCCTCCCACTGGCTGAATCCTTCCAGAAACCTGCTGGCCAGGGAGCCCAGGAGATGCACTCAACAGGGCTCAGCAAACTTGGGAAATGGTCCTAGATGAAGACAAAGGGGAAGAGGGAATGTCCACCTGTAGGCGAATGTCTCAATTCCCTCCTGTGTGATGTCCACTGGCCTGAATAGGCTGGTCTCCCAGGCTGAGCTGTTTTTTTTTTTTATGGGGCTGGGAGAGGGGGCGATGGATATAGTTCAGGAAGGTTCACTAAGGCTGCTCAAGAAAAATGTAGACCTCCCCTGACATGTACAAGGGGCTGCCTCATAGCTCATTAGGGCTATGTCTACTCTTCTAATCCAATGCAGAAAGGCAGTATGTACTTGGCGATCTGCGAGTACAAAGAGAGGTGGCTTTTCTAGTTGGCGTGACATGCTATATGGCACTGGGCGAGATGTGAAGGGTGAGTTCCCCGGGGTTGACCAAACAGGTAGGGAGCTTGTCAACCGAGAGAAAGCAGGTTCCAAGGCACGGTGTGGGAAAGAACATGGGATGTGTGAGAAATGACAAGAATTTCCAAGTGGCTGTAGATGGAGAACGTGGTGGGGATGGGGAGGCCGTGGGATGAGGTGGTTGGGTCAAACTCTGAAAGTCTTGCAGCTTGAGATGGTAGCCAGTGCACCGGGGACCTCGTCAGGACTTTCTAAGCAATGCACAAGATGTTTTGCTTCACGCTCCAGGGAGCTCCCGCAGCCATGGACTTTGCCGTACTGTATTTTGTAAGCTGGCACGCAGGATGGGGTGAGCAGAGAGAACCCACGTTCGCCAAACCATTGGACCCAAGCAAGGGTCATTCTGCCCAGATGCTTCCTTCGACTCCTTCTGATTCTATCTTCCACTGGTCTTTTTTTGGGTTTTAATTGCTGCCAAGTAACAAAGCATCAGAATATAATCCAAGGAGACCCAAGTGAATGACTATGCAAATAAAGTGGGACATTATAAACTCATCAGGACCTGTGCACTCGTGCGCCCAGAGAAGCCGCTAAGAATAAACACCAACTTCCTTCCTCATTTCTACCTGCTGCTACTTCTGAGGCAAAATATGCTTCATTTAAACGATCTTTGGGTGAGCGAGGTCACCAGGCTGCTGCTGGCAGGGAGAAGGGATTTTTTTTTTAATTGGCAAAATGCTAATCATTTTGGAAAAGGAATTGTCATCGTCTCATCTAATACAGCGGATGTGTAATTACTTTCCTTCACTAAATTGTTAATGCAACATTAGTGATTACACTAATTAAAACTAATGAATTCATACAGACTGATAAACCCCTCCATCAGAAAGTGGATGCCTCCTTCAATTGGCTGTATTTAACTTCCCATTTGGAAGAGAGATCTTGAATTAACCTTTAGAATAATGTGCAAAATTGGGTTTAGAAATGTAAGGCTTTATAGACTGGGCAGAATTCTTTTCCCAAGCATTAGTGAGGCCATTTCCACTGAGGGTGTAACTGAATTTAAAAACTCATTCCTATGCGAATATTCTCACTGTCCTGATTTTGTGATAATCAGGGTAGGCTAAACATTCGCTATATTAGAAACCATGCATGTGTCCCCAGACCTCGTTTTTCTCCCTAGGTCTGGTTTTTAGAATGCTGGTGATAAACTAAGCCTGATTTATTATATGACCATCCTGTATGGGAAAAGACTGTAACTCTAGGTATCTCTGTTCAACCTTAAGAGATATAGCAGGGGGCTATATCTGGTTGGCGTCCATCTCCCATATGGAGGGACCTGGGTTCGATCCCCAGGACCTCCTGGTAAAAATTTTAAAAATATATAGAAGGTGCGTGGGCCACCAGGCCCTGTGCGCGGGCGTACCACCAGTTCCCGCGAGCCACACAGCAAGATGATGACATAATAGGAGAGTGACACAAGGGAGAGGCAAGATGAGACGCACCGATAAACCAGCATCTAAGGTGGCGCAGGCAGGATGCCTCTCTCCTACATCAGAGATTCCAAGGATTGAATCCCAGTGAAGACAGGAGGAGAAGGATGAGAAGAGAGGGCAGAAAATGGACACAGAGTTGCCCAGCCAATGGACACAGAAACAGCAAAAACGGGGGGGGGGGGGGAGGGAAGGGGTGTAAAAATGGATAAAAGTAAATAAATAAATAAATCTTTAAAAAAGAAAAAAAGAAAAAAAAAAAAAACTCATTCCTTAATTTGATCAGCCACACTCCCATAGTTGCTAATAGCTTCCTTCCAAATCCTGGCCTCCAAAGGATCCTGCCCTTGGAAATATCACACGACCCCTTCTTTGATGACTGCTCTGTGGTCCGGCAAACTCACTTCAAGGATTACTTTTCCCCCCTAACGTTACCAGGCAAATGCATTTCAATGGAAGGAGGATTTTGTATACAATTCTAAAGCATTGGCTTGAGTTTGCTCATGACCTCATTTGTGTGTATCAACTGACTGAGGTTTTCAAGAATGGGCCAAGTGGGAAAGGCAGGATGCTAATGCACTTCACACAAAGGGAAGAAGGGTGGGTGGATATTTCAGGTCGGTGTCAGCATATTGGGATAAAGTCAAACCCTGAACCCAGTTGAGTGTCAGGTCTGCTAAAGAGGGAGGAAAATTACAATTGCTTCCTGCTCCCCGTTTCGTAGTGCTTCAAAAATTCTCGTGAATTCTGGGAAGGACTTTCACATTTAAAGGCCAATTATTCTCCATTCCATTTTCCTGGAAACTTGTGGCTCTCTATGTCTTTCCTCAAAATCTTGGCATGACTGTGCACATGCAGACAAAACCCAAGAAGACTCTGGAATGCTTCCAAACAGTTAAGAAGTAAATTAAATTGAGATAGAAAACAAGAAAGAGGCTTATGTTAGGGATAGAACATCTTCAATAGCATATGTATCTTACGTTACATTTTCCCCCAGACCAGTCTTAGTTATTCTTGGGAGGATGAGATCTTTGTGTGGTTAGCAGGATAATGTCTGTAATTTTATCTACAATAGCCTAGTGTAGAGAATGGGAGAGATATATATATATATATTTTTAGGAGGTACTGGAGATTAAACTCAGGACCTCATACATGGGAAGCAGGCACTCAACCACTGAGCTACATCCGGTCTCTGCAATGTATATAATGCTTAAGCTGTATTGCAGGGGATTCAATCAGGAATTCACACTTCAAGGTGGTCACGGAACTTTTTTTCTGAAAGGCCACACTCTAGAGATAATGATTTATGATTGCCTCAGTTATTATCTGTACTTACAATCCCCACCAGGTGCTGCTAATTAACATTTCCACAATGGGTTTTCATTGGTGAAATTAGTGGCTTGTTAATCAGTACAATAGATCCTAGAAATGGACTCTTACCCATGAAATGAGTGGTTTTCAAGCTTTGAAAATAAGCTAAAATATTTCAAAGCCTCCTCACTTTAGGGCTAGTTCCTGATATTTGCTCCCTAAATATCCCTGTATCCAGCTGCTGTGTCAAAGACTTCTGGTGGCCCAAGGCCATCTGTAAGGGAATGGGGTCTTGCTTATGAGATATCATTGTGTCAGATTTGAGTAAATCCTTCATGTAAGATGGTGTCAAAGGACAAAGGACAGAAAGCTGGGACTTCATCAAATGTACAGACCAGGTTTACGCTTAATGAGTGTCTGTAAGCAGGGTCAAACTGGGTGGTGAGGACGTGGGGGAGTAGTTCATTCTCACTCATCTCAAACTTTTGGGGGGCTACTGAAGATTTGGGCATGACAAATTCACTTTCAGTAGCCCCCTGAGCTCAGGAGGGAGTCATCAGAGATTTTGAGCTGAGGGGTCCATGAGGAACCGAATTATCTTCCTCCTAGGGGTGACATGAGGAAACAGCATTTCAGATGAGAATAATAAATATTCTCCAAAGGCTTAGAGCTTTATTCACTACTGATCACCCTGTGACGTAAGTCTTTATTATTTATAAATTATGGGTATATAACTACAAATGCATAATTATATAAAAATTATAACTATTGCTATTTTATTTTTACTGATTAGAAAACTGACGCTTAGAGCAGAAGAGGGAGCTGAGAGTTGAACCCTGGTGGTGAGACTCCAGAGCTGAGGGGTGAACCCCAGAAGTGAGACTCCAGAGCTGAGGAAGGAAACCTGGTGGTGAGACTCCAGAGCTGAGGTGAACCGAGTAGTGAGACTCCAAGATGAGGTGAACCTGGTAATGAGACTCCAGAGCGCTTTTTCTCAGCTACTACACAAGGTTTGGGCTGCAGAGTTATCACTAGTACCCCTTTCACTCTCATAAGTGTCCCTGTCTGGTAGTAATAGCCTGAGTTAAGGTTTTGCCTGAAGGCAAAACACTTTTGGGCAAAACACTTGCATTTTCTGAGACTCGGTTTCATCATATCTAAAGTATGAAAAATAAAGCCCACTTAGGAGGAGCAGATGAGAGAGTGTAAGAAAAAGCACATTGCAAACCGACAAAGGCATGTACCACTGCTGTTAATTTGATACACCTGAAAGACCACTGGCGTCAGGTCAGGCTCACATCTGCCACTGATGATCTCCACATCACCTCTGATTCTCCTTTCCTTGGTTGTCAAATGAGGAGGTCAGAGCAGGTGATCTCTAGCTTCTGTCTTCACTCAATTCCATGATGTTTTCAATCCTGTGATTTTTATCTCACTCCAAAAGAGGTGTTAGCTCAGCAAATAAACACCAATAATTGTTGTGGACTTTGCTAACACTTGATACAATTTTTGATGAAGGACTATTTTAGTACCTTGTCTTTTTCTGCTGAGATTTAAGTGGAAGGAGACCATTCTATATAAGCCATTCAGTGGGTGCTAGCACCAGCTCATGCCAGCTCACAAGAGCTTGTACTTCTTCCCCTTCTGTGTTCATTCGTGTCGTATGAGGAGCTCGCAACCAGCAGTCATGGGAGTATTTACACTATGGAAATTGGCAAACACTACAAATCAGGCCCAGTTTGTTAAACATTTATGAGTTCTGTCACTGGCTATTCCCTACCCTTTAGCTTCACTGACTCAATTCCCACTTTCAAAAGTGTAACAAGGCCCCACCTCTTGGCTGTGAAGCCATTCTTCTTGGTTATTTGTGTTGCTGTCTGCAGGGGAGGGTAGGGAAAGGTTGTAGTGGATGATGTAATAGCCTCCAGCTGCAGGAAGCAATTGGTGATGGGACATTTGGTATCAGGAAGATTCCTTGGAAGGAGACTTGGGGAAGAGGGAAAGAAAGGAAGAAGGCAGAAACCCAAGGAGGCAGAGATAGAAGGAAGAATTTTCCAAACCAGTGCCTGGGGTGGTACAGAGGGGTTCATTCATGATCACCTCTTCCCCTCTGTCTTGCACATAACATAAATACTTTATTCACTGATGCCTGGCTAGGTCAGCTCACTTAATTAGAAATGTTGCTAAGGAGGCCAAAGTTAGGAAGTAATTCCTACATAGGTCAGCTATTTATTCTCTGTTCCAGTAATTCCCAATTTAAGTATTTTCAATATTTTTTTAAAAAATGATGGAAATCACACGTTTACTCACAACAGCCAATATATAGGTTTCAGAACATGAATTTTCTTTACTGGTGATCAAAATTATATAAATTGAGCATGGAGACATTGACTAGCACATAATGCAGGAGCCTTGAGTCTGGAGCTATGTATGTCATTGGCTAATTAGGAATTAATTAATTAATTAGGAAAAAGGGAAATGAGATATTTTCAAATGAATAAAATGACAACTTTGGTGACCAAACCTTTAAAAGTAAACAGTGAGGAACAGTGAAGGGAGTTGTGTGATATTGAATTATGCACCCCAACAAACACATGTTCTTAACCCGTGGCCCTGTGGATGTGAACTCATTGTAAATAGGACCTTCTGAAGATGTAATTTTTTAAGTTAATGTGTGGTCAACTGATCGAGGGTGAGTTTTAATCCATATGACTGGAGGCCTTACAAAGAGAAGAAACCGGAAGCCAGATGTCAGAGACAGCCAGAGTGTTTTAGTTTGGTAAAAGCTGCCAATGTAATATTTTTTTTTTTTTTTTTAAGATTTTATTTATTTATTCATTTGTCCCCCCGCCTTGCTGCTTGTGCTCGCTGGGTCAGCTAACCACGCTGTGCGGGCGGGCTTGCCTTCACCAGGAGGCCCTGGGAACCGAACCCGGGGCCTCCCATATGGTAAACGGGAGCCCTACTGATTGAGCCACAGCCGCTTCCCATGCCAATGTAATATGCCAGAAATAGATTGACTTTTATAATGGGGGGTTATTGGGTTGAAAGCCTTCAGTTCTGAGGCTGTGAAAAATGTCCAAATCAAGGCATCATCAGAGATGCTGTCTCACTGAAGGTCGGCTGCTGGCAATCGTGGACTCCTGCCACATGGCAGGTCACAATGGCGGCCCTCTAGTCTGGGTTTCTCCTCCAGGCTTACTTTCTCCCTGAGCTCAGATGTGGCAGTCAGGCATATGGCTTGTCTCTTTCCTCTCCTCCGGGTCTCGACTCTTTCAGCTTCTGGCTGCTCTGCCTGTGACTTCTCTCCTGAGGTCCTATCTGAGTTCCTGGTTCCTTCTCTCATCTCTGTGGCTCTTTCTCTGTGTGTCTCTGCTTTAGGCCTCCATTTGTAAAGGACTCCAGTAAGAGGACCAAGACCCAAGTCACCCCTCACTGATGTAATCCAATCAAAGACCCCCCCCCCACAACTGAATCCAATCCAAAGGGTCCCACACCCACAGGAAAGGATGAGCTTCAAGAACATGATCTTTTCTGGGGTTCGTAAAAAGCTTCAAACTGTCACAGAGAAGGAGGAGCCAGCACTCAGAAGCCAGCAGAAACCATCAGAGTAGATACACGGAGAGAGACAGTGTGCCACGTGATGGGAGGCAGAGACAAGCCAAGGAACCCCAAGAATTACAGCAAGCCAGCACCACAATACTACAGACTCTGGGGAGAAAGCATCACCTTTCTGATGCCTTGATTTTGGAAATCTAGCCTTCCAAACTGTGAGCCAATAAATTCCTGCTGTTGAGCTAACCCATGTGTGGTATCTGTGAAAGCAAAATAAGACAGGAGTCCCTATAGATATCCATAAAGTCTTTGGTCCTATGGTCCCCAAAACCTCCTGTCCAAGCTGTTCCTCTTGTAAATATAGCCCCTGGCCACGTGGATGACACTATGAGAACAAAAAAAAAAAAAAAAATGACTCAGAGTCTACAGGTTTGAGTTCCCTTGGAACTTTCTTTAATTCCTAGATCTTAGTTCTCAGCTGACCAGCATCAGGGAGGATTTATAAATGAATATTTTCCTGCCTGTTGCGCACCTTTGGGACAAGGACTCATTGTTCATATGTCCCCACTATCAGGCACATTGTCTGGTATGCAGGAGGTGTTCAATGAATGCTTGTAGTGTTGGGAGATGCAATAGTAACAACTTTACAAATGAGAATCATGATGGTTTTTGTCCTTCGTAATGTTCACGTGTGTCTGAACCAATGGTGACTGTGTGGGACAACCAGCTTCTGGAAGACGGGGTGCCACCTCTCTCCCTGACCTCGGAAGTCATGCCGCAGTAAAGATCAGCCCATACAATTTACTGCTCATTTTAATTAGTTCATGAGTATTTCTCCTCAAATGCACTAGAAGTCACTGAGGGCAGGGACTGAGTTTTGTTTACCCAGTGCCAGATCAGTGCTGACATTTAGTAGATGCTCAATAAATACTTGTTGCTTGATTGAAAAAATGATTCATCAAAGGAACTCCATTGTCTTCTACCAAAGGTTCTGCCCTCTGCCCTTCTGGAGTGGTTGAAAGGTGGTCCCCAAAATGATATGTCAATGTCCTAACCCCCAGTACCTGTGGATGACGTTATTTGGGAAAAGGGACTTTGCAGATGTAATTAAGGTAAAGATCTTAAGATGAGCTCATCCTGGACAGAGTGGACCCTAAATCCAATGATTGGTGTCCTTAGAAAAGAAAGGAAGAAGGAGGTTTGAGACACACAGAGGAGAAGGCCACGTGAAGATGGAGCAGAGGTTGAAGTGATGCAGCTACGTGTAAAGCCTGGGGCCACCAGAAGTTGGAAGAGGCAAGGAAAGGTTCTCCCCTAGAACCTTCAGAGGGATCCCAGCCCTTCCTGACACCTTGATTTCAGACATCTGGCCTCTGGAACTGTAAGAGAATACATGTCTGTGGTTTTAAGCCATGAAGTTTAGAGTAAGTTGTTATAGCAGCTACAGGACGCTAATATACTTTCCTTCTCAGGCACTGTAGAAATGCATGCATGTATGTGTCCACAAGAGTACACAGCTGTGAGCTCACCAGGAAGGTGTCCTGGAACCTGCCAGTGAAGGGACCCAGAACCAAGACTCGACCCCGACCAGGATGGGGGCTCTGATGTGTGCACAGCTGCCGTCTTAAGAAGTAAAATGAAAGCTTTGTGGAAGAAACTTTGCATGCCAGAGAAGCACTTTGTTTACTTTTGCTTTTTACAGAGATTATTAAAAGCCTCAGGCATGCTCTTTACTGATAGCAAATTGCTTCTCACCATTGTTTGGGGAGGATGGGCTGCTGGATCAACCCAGGAAGTCTGTCCGTAGATTGAACCAGATGTGCTTCCCCCAACCCCCGCCCCCTGCCCTGCAACCTCATCAAAACCATTAACTCACAAAAGGCTGGATGCACCCCACTTCCTTATTCATTTCCTAAAAACCATCACCAGAGGGCAACTTCAAACCAGTCAAAGATTCTTGACCTTCCTCGAGCTACATCCCTCCCCCAAAGATGAGTTGCTGTCTGGGGGGGAGGGTAGGGGAAGGTTGCCGTGGATGAGATCCCTCTAGACCATGTTCCAGAAATCTGGAACCCTGGAAGTCCCTACCCAAATGATCCTGAGCCCGCATCCCCTCTTGCACAGGTGATTTCTGGAATCCACCCTCCAGAGGGCCGACTGTTAGACATAAGGAGTGGCCGGGCGGTGTCTAGGTTTGGAAGGTGTGGATGGAGCTTGGTTGTCTGGGCTGGGGTGGCCACTTGCCTTTACATGAGGCCCAATACAGTGAAGGTGAGGCTGGGCCAGTGAGAAAGTGAGCCATGTCGCTGGCTGGGGGCAGGGCCGCCTGGGTCATTGCGAAGGTAGAATTACTAAAGTAGGATGATAGAAGATACTAGAAGAGTCTGCTACTTTGGTTTACACCCTAAAGTATTTAGACGTATAGTTCCCGGGCTCCATTTGTGCCTTGGCCTTGGACCCTGGGAATATTAGGGGTGGCCACATAGAGGAAGGCTGCTCCGTCTCCATTGTTCTCCAGCTCTGCTTTTCCTTTGCGAGGTTTTGAGCATGCTAATGAGTTCTATGAATCTTGTAGGTGAAAGACTATTTGTTAAAAGCAAGTTTTCCAGGATTCAGACTTTTACTGCTACAGCTGGCAAGTGAAACCTAGGGCCTGGGTGCACAGTGTAATGCCTAAATTTTCATTACCTGAAACCTGTTAACTTTGAGCATCCCTGTGGTATGACCCGAGGACTGCGGGGATGACTCGAGGGGGGTGGTGCTGGGAGGATCACCTCAAGCCAGTCCGTACAACCTCAGACTGTGGGAAACACTGCTGCTTGTCAACAGAGGCCGTATGGCAGAAAGAGTCGTGTCATGGCCTTAGAGAGGAAGCAGGTCTTTAGAAACGCTATGTATGCCAAGGCAAGATTCAGAATCAAATCTATTGTAGGTTATGGGTGGGCCAAGGTGTGTCTTGAGTGCTCCGGGGCAATCTGATGGTCATGCCGTCACAAGGCAACATGCCATCTTTGTTTCTCTGTTCTTCAAAGACATGGTAACCATGGGGAGTGGATGTAGCTCAGTGGTTGAGCACCTGCTTCCCATATACGAGGTCCAGGGTTTGATCCCCAGTACTTCCTAAAAACAAACATACAAAACCCATAGCTCTCACTGGGGAGCAGATGTAGCTCGGTGGTTAACGCCTGCTTCCCATGTATGGGTTCAATCCCCAGTACCTCCTAAAAAAAAAAAACAAAAAAAAACATAGTGACCAGGAGTACGTTGATGCTGCTCTCTCTGCCAGAACTCCCTGTTCTCCCACCCCTCAACCCCAAGAGTCCCCTCTGGCTTGGCTCCATTGTATTCATGCTTCCAGGGTTCCTCACTCCGATAAGACCAGGTCTGTCTGTTGCATGTTCCTTTTTCTAACATGCAACACACTTCTTCAACGCCCGGATTTCCTGCTGGACTGTGACGTGAGCGCCAGGTGGGTGAGCATATGTCTGTTTTCTTCCCTGCCGTCCCCCAGTGCCAGCACAATGCCTGGAGCATGATGGATGCTCAGGAAGTGTTTGTGGAGAGGATGAATGAACGGCTCCTTCCACTGCCCTGTCACCCACTTCTCACCAAATGGCTGCCACCGCCTGACTGCAAATCACTCTCTGCACCTCTCTGGGCTACTATGCTGGCCTCCCAACTAGTTGTAGCAGGTTGAAAAGAGCTCCCCCTAAAAACCTGTTCATGTCCTAACCCCCAGTACCGGGAAAAGTGACTTTATTTGGAAAAGGGTCTTTGGAGATGTCATTGCTGCAGGGTCTTGAGATGAGGCTCTCTAGGTGGGTCCTAAATCCCATGACAAGCGTCCTTCGAAGAGACAGAAGAGGAGAAGATGCAGCACATAACAGAAGATGAGAAGGCCGTGTGAAAACAGATATGCACAGGGAAAATGGTTGCGCCAAGACGGAGGCAGAGGTTGGAGTTATGCAGCCAGGGAACACTTGGAGCCCTCCAAAGCTAGAAAAGGCTGGAAGGACTCTCCCCTAGAGCCTGCGGAGTGAGCACGAGCCTGCCCACACCTCAATTTCAGACTTTTCTAGCACCTCCGGAACTGTGAGAAGATACATTTCTGTTGTTTTAAGACACCTAGTTTGTGGTCATTTGTTCCGACAGCTCAAGGGAACTAAGACACTGGTTTTCCTGTCCCTTTTCTTGCCCACATGCAGACTGCAACTTTTCTCACTAAATATCCTGTTGGTTTTCCAGCATACTCCGAGTGAAACCCAAAGTCCCTATCATGGCCAGCAAGAACCAACAAGCTCTGGCCCCCGGCTAACTCCCTGGCCACATCTTCCTTTTGCCTGCACTCCCCTCTTGCTCACTCTGCTCTAAGCACATTGGCCTGTTGCTGTTCTTGGAATATGCCCAGTACACACCTGCCACAGGGCCTTTGCACTGTCTGTTTGCTCTGCCTGGAATACTAACAGACACCCACATGGCTCACTTCCTCACTTCTGTCACAGCTCTGTTCTGCGATTATCTCTACTCTGAGTCTGTTTTTCATTTGCCTATTTAAAAAAAAAACACGTTGCCACCCTCTTCCCCTACTTTATTTCTCTCTAGCATTTCTCAGTACTCTATCATTACAATATATATTGTAGGATCTCTCTAGAATAGGTTATATATTTCTTTGTGTCCCATCTGTCTTCCCCACTGCAATGGATGTTTCTTGAGGACAGGATCTTGGTTATGTTCACTGCTGTATCTCTAGAACATTATCTGGCAACTAAAAGTGCTTGATAATGTTTTTTTTTCCTGAGTGAATGGATAAATTCCTTAGGGTCTTGAACTTTTCCATCTCAGAGAGGACTCGAGTATAAAGGCTGTACTTCCAGTCCTTGCTGGCATCTTAACCAGGATGGCTCGAAGGTGCCAGCTGACTCTACGGAGACAGGTCTGGGGGGCTGTCCAGGAGAGGGGGGAGCTACTTCCTGGTGTGCGTCTACCATGTCGAAGGCATAATGCTAGGCATGTTATACCCACTCAAGGCCTGCAGAAAGGGGCAACGGCAAATCGACACCCTCTCTTCACATTTTAGCCTGGAGGGGCCTGCGAAAGGTTTTTTTTTTTTTTAATGTTACAGAAATCATTTTTGAATTTACAGAGTTTTCGGCACATGGACCTGGCCCCCACAGTGTCTTTAAAACAGAGTTGAGGCTCATACTCTGGGTGCAGAGAACATGGTGTTGAGAGGGAGGCAAGAGGTGTGTTATCACTTCGTGGATCCAGAAGTAGATTTTGAGCCCTGTCTTTAATGTCAATTTTCTAGGTCACCCTGGGCAGAGAGATGATACAGTCTTTGTGACCTGCTGCCCTCTTGCCCCTTAGAGTTTTAAAACCAGCTATGTCAATACCACAGAGGCCTCGGGAAGAGAGCACTTCCCCCAACTCTGCTTCCAGCCCCTTGTCCCTCCTTAACCACTAGCTTAACAGGGGACGCCACACCTGGTACCAGGAAGCCCTGAAGCCACCCTCCTATGGGTGAGAATGTAGAACCCAAAAGGATGTAACAGTGAGGACTTCCTCTTATATCAAAAGGGGACTCGAGTGCAGATGTGACCCCCAAAGACAACAAGCCTGAGCTCTGGGCAGCCCTGACCTGGTGACTTCTCGAGCTCGAGGCTTCTGAGGCACCACCGGATTCCGAGTTTGTCTGTCAGGAACTGGGGAGGCGCCGGTAACCAGTGCTCATTCACGTGTCGCTTTGATCCCAAAGCCAGCTTTGAGCTGCGTATTGGCTGATTCTGGGCAAAACAAAGCAGAAGCAATCCCGACTGACTCTGACCTGGCTTTAAGACAGGACAAGGGCTTGGGGTCTGGCCTAGCTTACTGGTATACAAAATGAGAGAGAGAGAGAACAGCCATTGTCTCCAGACCCCTGATAAATGGGCATATTTGATGGGGTTTAAGGAAGAACCCCGGGAGGTTTTTTCTCTCCTTTTCCCATTTGCTCCTTTTGTCAATCTATTGAACAGGTTGCCATCTGGTTGCCTGTGATGCTAATAGCTGAGGGGATTGAAGGACGGGGATGAAAGTCACAGTGTGACAGCTCCTGGGTAGCCAGGGCGAGCGAGATGGTGATTTAGGGCCATGGGCTTAGAAAGGCAGGGTCACGGGTGATACCCCCAGGGAGACGCAGGGCCTGAAAGTCACCGAAGGCCTTCACAGAAGTGCCTGGAGTGGAAAAGGCCTTATTCTCTGGCCCTAGGTGCAGAAGGCTCCTCTCTGAGACTAGATGGAGGGGTTTAAGAACTGCAACTCGTGCCACAGCATGACTTGGACTCAAATGCCCACTGAATAATGGCTCCTCCTTTTTCTCCAGCATGACCCTCCTCACCCAAACTTGAGGAACAGCACAGTCAAGAAAAGCAGCTGGCAGCTCCAAGTAAATCCCCAGGAGCGAGGTGGGCAGGTGTTTTATTGACTCTACATCTTTGCCAGTAGCTGGGTGCATATTTAATTAAAAACCTTAAGCTCGAGGGGGAAGACACGGGGAGGTAGAAGGGAGAATTTCTTCCCTCTGGGCTTGGGAAGTTAGCTGTCTGACCAGTCCCTAATAACTCATTCATCCAATATTCATCTTTAAGTTATTACAGTCACTGTGAGTCTCTAAGGAACACGTTTATTAGTGTCCACTAAGCTAATTAGCCAAATCCACTTCGGGGCAATTAAAATTGTCCCATAAATGTCTTTCTTTCCAGCACTAGCCATGACTACATTTCAACATTTGTCCTGTTTTGTTCACATCTCTCTGTGAGAGTTCCAAATTCTCCAACTGGTCCCAAGGAAAGGAGATTAGGCTCTAGTTCAAGTTATCTCCAGGCTAGCACTGCTCCAGCCTGCAAAATGCTGGCAGCTTGGGGCACTTCTAGGAATCCTCGGGGAGCTCGGCTTGCTTCCCACCCCTTTGCCAACCCCAAGCTCAAGGGTGGTGTAATGCACGTGCAATGCTTTGGTTGATCTGAAGCACTGAGTTTTATGCCCTGCACTTGCTTGAATCTCTCCTAACTTCCCTTGCAGTTTCATAAGCAGCAAAACCCTCCCTTCGCTACTCGGCTAAGAACAGGTTAGACCAGCCTTCCTCAAACACCAATGTCACCTGCACACAAACCACTTGGGCATCTGGCAAAAAGGCATATTCTGATTTAGCTGGTCGGGGCTGGGGCTGAGCTTCTGCATTTCCAGCCAGCTCCCAGGGGATGTCAAAGCCACTGAGCTACAGACTACATTTTGAGTAGTGAGGGGCTAGACCACCTCTTCCTTGCCCTCATATATCATGATGGATGGCCCTTTTTCCATCTCCAACGCCCTAACAGCCCTTTAGGAAGCAACTAGACAGTTCTCAATGACCTCAGACATTCCTCTCTAGCTGACTCTGTAACAACCCCAAATCTCGGCAGGTTCCATTGCCACCTTCTTAATGGAGGTAAGAAGGCTGCCCTATTCTGCAAGATCGCCTTCTTGACTTGTTAGTCACCCAGAGTCTATATGCTGAGGCAGAGAGCTTTGGTAACACTGATCAGCCTCCCAGGAGAAGGAAAGGGAGAGCAGAGCTGTGAAAGCATTTTTGAGCAAAGACTGGGAATGGGAAGTTGGTTTATCTTCTTTCTTTTCACGGTATTTAAATTCATTTTGTAGGCGAGAGCTGTAGTAGCTGTAATTAATAAATTCTCCATTTTTTATGGTTGCTTGTAATTTCCTACTATTTAGTTTAATTGGGTTTTCATGTTCAGAATTTAGAGGCAGCGTCCTCCTTTGAGTCTTAAATAGTAATACATAAACAGACACATATTAGGCACTTCTGCAGCAGCCATGAATGCCACACCCTATTGCTGTTGGAAGGTGAATTCATTTATTCTCTCATTCATCCAACAAACACATTTTGAACATTTACTATGTGCCGAATACTGTGGGAAGGGCTGGAGATGAGATGGTGAACAAAGGAAACGTGGTCCCTGTCCTCACAGGTTATTTTTCCAGTAGGGGAGGAAATGCTTTCAGGGCTCAGGAAGAATTTGTAGGAGAATGACCAGTCCTCTGAGTACAAATTGCCCTGTCCTTTCCACTTTCTTCTCTCTTGATGCCATACCCTGTGGGAGAGGAGGGGAAGATAAAATGGGGAGAAGGTGGAATTTTGCTCAGTTGCCTTGCGGGGGGCGCGGGGGGGGGCGGGCAGGTAGGGAAGAATCCACCCTAAGTGGTCTTGAAAGTAATTGATTTATGTGTAAATTATATTTAAAAGAAGGGGAATTTGGAAGGACTTTATCTGCTGTCCTTTCCCTGACCTTGTCCCACCACTGCCAAAAAAATGTTTCCACTAATTTAATATTAAAAAATATTTCTGAAGAAGTATAAGATGAAAATGGCACTGAATCCTTCCTCCACGAAACACAGAAATGACAAGTCCTCCATCCCAGCCCTGCCAATGCATCAGCCTTAAGACAAGGAATGGACAGGCGCCAAGCTTTTCTCCATCTTTACTAGAACTCTACATTTACACAGCACTTGATCTTGGCAAAGCACTTCATAGGAACAAAGTCCTGGCTTATCTTCACAAGTCTTTGCAGACTGGCCTCAGAATGAAACAAAGTTTTCTGTGTTGATTAAGAAGGGAGACTGAGGCATTGCCGGCTGAGCTCAGTAGTGTGATGGGGGACGGGGGTGGGGTGGGGGGGGGGCCCCCGGGGGGGGGGGGGGGGATACGTGCCCTCACAAAGACCTGCGATTGGCCCCAGGTCTTCTACTCCGTAGATAACCAAAGGCAATTCCCATCACTATTCCAGGTCTCAGTGATGGTTGTAAAACAAGAATGATGTTACCTAAAACAGGAATGATGTTACCTGCCTCCCTTCCGGAATATATGAAGAATGTGTAAAAATGTGCTTTTTAAACGATGAAGTTCGTTTGAGTGACAGTGCTATATGAATGCAAAAACCTCAAAAGGGCGCGCTAGAAACACACAGTCGATTCTTGTTATTCCAGGTAGTTATGTTCTATAAAACCCCAGATAACACTGAATTAGCTAATACTGAACCAGCCTTGGTCGACTTCAGCTACAATTTTTTCCCCTCCCCTCTGCGCATGCGCATGCCTGCAAAAGCCTGGGAAAGCTCCAGGAGCAATATTAGCGAAAAGGCGAATTCCGAATAAGGATCCCAGGAATAATGAGGGCTCCTGTCTGTAATTGCTTTTTCACACCTGTTGAGTTCGTAGCTTATATGCATCTCATTTAATCCTCGCATTGGCTCTAGGAGGTGGGGACCATTATCATCAGCGGTAGACAGACAAGCAGCTGGAACACAGAGAATAAATGACTTGCCCTGTACCTCAAGATTGCTTTGAACCTCGGGAGACGGCTGGCAGAGCAGACAGCCTGGCCCGGGTTTTTCCTGCCCCTCAGCGTGAGCAACGACGTTCAATTGTCCACATGTGGCCGGTTTGAAGCAAAGATTTCATTCCAGGCTGACTTTTCTCTGCCATCTAGCTCAGCTCATTAGTTGGCAGGGGAGCTCAGGGAATGAAACCGAATCCTAATATTGAGTAAAGAGCAAGCATAATTAGGAAGATAAATCTTCTGCAGAAAATGTAGCATATTCCTAAATCAAGCATGGGTGATTTCTTTCATCTCCTAGATTATCTACACTACTGTTCTCTTTTTCTAGTACAGTTAACTACGGGCAGAGGGTGGGTTTTTTTTTGTTTGTTTGTTTGTTTTTTTCCTGATTAGAAGGTAATGTATTCTCATCACAAGAGTTTTAGAAAATTCTGCATAGTCTGAAAAAGAGAATAGAAAACATTCAGAATGCCACCAGGCAGATAGCACCACTGTTAGCATTTTGGTTTATAGCCTTTTAAACACTTTTCAAGGCTGGAATAAACATAAACACCTAAATATTAAATGTATAGTCTTGTAAGCTGTCTTTTCCACTTATCTTGTAGATCAATACATGTCAAAGAAATGTGGATAAAAACCACCATTTCTATAGGCGCTGCGGTACACCGTGGAGAACTCAAGGAAAACTCATCTGGATGTGGCAGAATTTGTTTCATTCACTATTTGGCTAGAAGAGACAATTGCTGCAGGCATTCAATCATTTACTCATTTGTTCATTCATTCATTCATTCATTCATTCATTCAGTGAAACTGTAGAGATTGGGGATAAAAAGGAAAATAAAATTCAGTTCATATCTTCAAATAGTTCCCTGCCTTTCTCAGAGGCTCTGTGTCAGTTTCTTTTCTGGCTCCGTCTCACTGAACCCTCTCCTCTCTTGTTGGCAGGGTCCAAGAAGTAGTTTGCTTTGTTGCTGAGACTGCCCATGCCTTATTCACTATCCCTCCCCAACTCTTAATCCCTCCCTCCCCCACTCTTAATCCCTCCCTGCCCCCCTTTTTGTGCCTCTGGGTTTAACAGTGGCATAAAACTAATTTATAGCTCTTACCAGGGAGAGGACAAATTTTCATTTCAGCCCGTCACACGAAAAGCACTAGTACAAATGAATAATTGTTGACCCGTGCTACCTATTAGAGATTGTGCTGGGGTCACCTCGTTTGTTGTTTTAACACAAGAAATTAAGGGCCTTGGCAAGGGCTTCCACAGGGACTGAATTGGTAATGAGATAGAGCACCGTCTTTGTGGGTGACCTCTCCTGGTGCCACATTCCTGGGGGGCGGGGGGAGAAGGGGAAGATGCCTGGGCTTCACAGGCAACCCACGAGAAGGGCAGAGCTCTGCTCGTGTCCCTTTTGATTTTAGGCTCTGGGCCATTCCTTCCCAGGGTCTTCTATCAGTCAGCCTACACCTGGAGAGCAGCAGGAATGCGCTGGACACTGTGCCAACTGTGGAGGGGGACCATGGCCACAGGCATTGCCGTGTTGACCATTGAGGTGCTCACAGACTAGTTAAGAAGGTCCAGACTTACGAGTGGAACCAAGTAAGTCTGTGTTGAGTTATGCAGCCACGTTCCCTTGGAGGCCAACTGGCTTGAGTTGTAGGAAAAGGCTTGTGCATGTGGTGACCCTTGAAATGGGCCAGAAACCATGGATGAGATCTGGCTGGTGGAGGGATGGGAATATCTTGAGCATGCGGGGGAGCTGGTCTTTCCATGGACTGGAAAGGCCTCAGTAAATAATGAGAATTAAGGCTGAGATGGAAAGGTGCAACCAGATTATCAAAGAGCTTTGAAAGCAAGATGGAGGTTGGAAGTGTAGGAGGGGTTTGGGGACACTATTGACGGGTTCCATATGTTAGATAAATGACCATACTACATAGGCTGTATTGAATATGATGTCTTCTAATACTAGTGATGAAGAATGAAAATGAAAATGTGGGTATATAGAGCCTTTCATACATCAGGGCTCAATAGATATTTATTAACATATTACATTCTTCATTCTGATGCCATCTCTTAAGAACTATTACTTCGACTGACCACTTCAGCATTTCTAAAAGTGTTTTCATACCCAGCGTCTCATGTAATCCTGAATATATGTAAGGTCAGGTACATTTGTTACCCAGCCAGTGACATTTGCTGACTACTATTCCTTATGTTCTCAGACATTGATCTGGGTCAGCAGATGAGAACCTTCAGGGGATTGAACCCAGGACCTTGTACCTGCAAAGCAGGTGCTCAACCACTGAGCTACACTCACTCCTGCAGCAAGGCTGAGTTTTGATGGAAAGTCTGCCTGTCCATGCTTGATGCCCTGGAAGATACAGGAATCAGGAGAGGAAAATGCTCTTCATACAGATTGGGACATTACACAAAAGAATCATCCAGAAGGTTATTACAAAGAGAAAGAAAATTTTAAAAAGTGGCTGGGTGAGAGGAGACCCAGTTTTTTGGGTTTTATTTTAGTCCCTGAAACCTGACCGGATGCTGGAGATGCTGAAATTTTATGGAGCAAGGTGGGGTGAGGTAGGGAAGGAACTGCTGAGTTAACTCTTGTTTAGGAGCTTAGGGTATCTGGACAGAAAGTAGGGTTTGGGAATGCTTCTGGATTATTAGGATAATTCATAGCAAAGGTATTGAGAGCAGTAGACCCAGAAGTTCCATCTGTGGTCACAAAGTCACTGCTTATGTCTTGGGGTGGGCAGGAGGGATGTTCTGGGATAATGCAATAAGCTAAAACAGAGATCAGAGGCTATTTGGTGAGCTTCATGAAAGCACCCAGCTGGCTCCAGATCTGGATTCAGCATGTTGCCATTTCAAATTAATATGCATTAGGCAGGCTACCAAAGGTTGGAACAAGGAGTTCTCGATTGAAGTGGCCACGGACCATAAAGCCTGCTCAATAGAGCATGCTGAGGAGCGACTTAATCTTCTCAACAGTCAGAACACAAGGGCTGCATTTTATATAACTCTTTGTCTTGCTCAGAGAACTCAGCTCACCGGTGGGTACAGAACAGACGATGAAGTAGTATCTGTTGATACATCTAAAACAGATTTGTTTCGTTCATTCATCAAACTTTATCAACCATCTTCCCTATGCCAGGAACTGTGATAGATCCTGACAATAAAACGATAAATAAGATCCAGTCCCTGTCCCCTAAAGAGTGAATAGTCCAATGAGGGAAGAGGCTGGTAAACAGACAACAATTTGTGTGTGCTAAGTGCTAAGATGGAAGGAAGCCCAGGGTGCTGTGAAAGAAATCAGGCTGAGGGAAGTCACTGGGAGGAGATGGTGGCTGAGCTAAGCCTGAAGGATGGATGGGGATTATCCTGGCCAAGGGTAGGTTTGGGGGAGAGGGAGTGGGCATTCAGAAAGGCCAAGGGACCAGCATGCCTACATACAAGGAAACGTGTCAGTCAGCAGTGTGGAAAGCTACAAATAGCTCAGCAATCCTGAGAGGTCAAGGTGGGTGGAGATGATGAGAATTACAGAAGAGGCCCCTGGACTATACGTGCCCTGCTAAGGAGGTTAAGTCTTGCCTGAGGATTTGGTGGGCCAGGAAAGAATTTACGGGAGCATGGAAAGAGGTTGAAATAAACAAATTTCTTTCAAAAAAATTGCCAGGTAGTTGGGTGAGATATGAAGAGAGATAAAAGGTTAATAGCAGTAACAAAATGCTTATTTTTATCTGCTGTCCATGCACCTTTTCATCTAGACACATAGAGTAGCCACTGGAAAACAGATGAGGTCTTCAAAAAAATAAATTGTGGTAGGAACTTTACAAATAGAATAATTTTATACATTAAATTTGAAAAAATAGAATCATTTTATATTTTATTCACACTAGTTTAGTATTACTATTAATTTGTTTTTGTATTGATAGTTATTAATAGATTGAAGGGTTAATTTTGCATGTCATCTTGGCCAGGTTCTAGAGCACAGTTGTTTGGTTAAACACTGGCCTGGTTGTTGCTGTAGAGGAATTTCGTAGATGGGATTAGCATCTACAGTGACCCTCAGAAATGTGGGTGGGCCTCATCAAATCAGTGGGAAGTCTGGAGAGTGAGAACTGAGGGTTCCAGGGATCCAAAGAAATTCTGCCTCAAGACCACACCCTCCACTCCTTCCGAGTTTCCAGCCCAAGGAATTCAGTCTTCAGCATTACTCTTACTGGAATTTCCAGCCTCCGGCCTATTTTACAGAATTCAGACTTGACAGTCCCCACAATAGTGTGAGCTAATTCCTCATAATAAATAAATAAATAAAGTAATATAATATAATACTCTCACATCCTGTTGCTTCTACCTCTTGGTGAACCCTAAAACATTCATGATAATAAAAAGTAAATCTATTTTTACAAAGCCAAGAATCTTTTAACATGGCAAATATTCTCTCTTAACCTATAAAGTTGTACCTTCAAGTTTTGTGTACATATATCAGGTGGCTTTTACATTTATAAAAAATTTTAGCTAATTTTAGACTTACAGACAAGTTGCAAAACAACACAGAAATTTCCTGTGTATCTGTAATCCAATTTACCCTAAAGCTAACATCTTGTATAACCATTGTGCAATTATCAAAATCAGGATATTAACATGGGTACAAGGCTCTTAACTCACTCCAGACCTTATTCGACTTTAGTAATAACTTACTTTCCAGGCCTTGATGCTGCATGTTTGTTCAGGGGATCCTTCAAAGGGAAAGCAACAAGAAGGAGAGCAAAATGGCTATTGATTAGGGAGAGCATGAACTGGGTGTCCTGGTTGGAGAATCTGGGTTTGGTTGAGCAGGGTCTAACTTTTTGTTTCACATTTAAATTGTTCCACAAGGGCTAATGTGCCAAGGTGGGACTCAAGGGGTGGAAGGAAGGAGGACTGTCCTTCTACCAGAAGATTAACCTGAAGCACTATGAAATTAACACTGCAAAATGTGAAGTGAGAATCAGGAAATAAGCACAGACACAGGGGAAATTTGTAAAATGTATATATGAGTGTTTTGCTTAAACCTACTCAAATATACATATACTTTCTCTAGAAAATATGAATTAACTAAGTTGATCTCAGTAGAGAATGAAAATCTAAACACATCAATTGCTAATGAGCAATAGCTCCTCTCTTACCATCTTCCCAAGAGGCCAACGAAAAGATCCAAAAGTTTTCACAAGTAAGTTCTACTAAATCTTTACAAAACAGATGATCTTAATACTATTTAAATTGTGCAGCAAGGCAAAAAGAAATCTTATTTTTAGAAAACCATCATAATATTAGTAATAAAACTTAATGAAGGGAACACAAAAAGAAACTAATCCCACTTAGGAATATTGATGTAAAATTTTAAATAGGATGGTAACCAACAGCACACAGGAACAGCATATTGAAAGAATAATATCCCTTGGCTAGAAAGAGTTCCTATCAGGAACGCAGGACTGACTCAATATTTGGAGAGCTATTTATATGACTATGCACATAAATAGATCAAAAAGAATAATTGCATAATTATCATCCTTGGTGTTGAAAAGACATTCGATCGGATTTTACATAATTAATTAGACCACCTGGTATCTGTGAGCAAAGGTGACTGTCAAGGCAGAGGAGAAGCTGACCTCTCAAGCTGTCCCTCACCCTGCCTCTCCTCCCCTCATGGATGCAGAGATGCCACTGGTCCCTAGTGCCAAATGCCCAGTGTCTGGCATATCCTGGTGTCCAACTGACTGCTGCTACCCTGGCCAACTTTGAATTTCCAGAACAGCCTGTATTGCCCAGCTTTCCCTGTTGGCATGGACCATGCAGCTTTTCACTAAACCTTGGCCAGGGACAGGGGGCCGAAGCCTAACTTTGTGTCTCTTCCTAGGCAGTGCATCCTTCCCTAGGGTAATGATTTCTAGAATAGTCACACCTCCCTATGGCTCACCACTGTCTGGGCACACCTTGGCCGCCTACAGGTTCCTTCACCCTTTTGCTGCTCTCTTCTCAGTTCCCCTACTATAGTTGGACAACATTTTGAAATATTAGTTGATGTTTTTTAAGTGGCATGTTCATCTATCCTTAGTTCTCCTCCTCTAGTGAAAGTTAGGTCTGCAGCATAGAGGAAGAGGATCAAATGCATTTCTTTTATGTTTCAGACACCCAGCTTCAGGCATAAGACAGAAGACCTGGATAATCGCCAGACTTCTCAGAGCTACATTTTCCCATCTCAGAGACTAGATATGGTTTGTAGTACCAGAAAAGACAAGAGAGTTAGCTAGAAGCCAAGTCCTGAGGGGTCAGGGATGATATACATCTTGTGACAGTTTGTATTTTGTGAATGCCATAAAAGATTATGTTCTTGAATTGATCCATTCCTGTGGGTGTGGGTTCCTTTGATTGCATTAAATTCAGTCAAAGGGCCTTTGATTAGATCACTTGATTAGATCTCTGCTGTAGGGCTTTTGGTTGGACTACATCAGCGAGTCGTGACCCAGGTTGGGTTTCCACCCTCTTGCTGGGTCTTATATAAACTGAGAACACATAGAGAGAAGAGATAAAGAGAAAGCTGCCATTTTAACCCTGCTACGTGAGAGACAGGATCACCTGCAGCAGCAGAAAGTCAAAGAAGCCCCAAGAAGGTAAGCCCATGGGGCAGCTTGAAGCTGAAGAAATGAGCCCTGCCATGTGCTTGATCTCCCACTGCTGAGCTCCAAGAGAAGGTGGCCTGGGGGAGAAGGCAGAGACCCAGTCGGAGAGCCACCATTTTGCTTTGTCACCTGGCAGGAGCCCAGGATCTGACCAGTAACCGAACTTTGTTGAGAAAGAATCTCTGATGATGCCTTGATTTGGATATTTTCGTAGCCTCAGAACTGTAAGCTTTTACCCCAATAAATTTTCCGTTATAAAAGTCAACCCATTTCTGGCATTTTGCTTCAGCAGCCTCAGCAAACTAACACACACCCTGAAGAGGGCTGCAAAATCCAGAGCAGCCAGGAAGAAGCCAAGGAGGCCACGGTGAGGGGTCTTGGAGAACAACACTGTGGGATGGGCAGTTGGATATAAAATGGCAAAATAGCTACATGGTCTGTGCAGGCAGAGAGGGTCTGAGTCAGCCTTGTGGAGTTTCCTGTTGCCCCAGAAGGTCAAGGGGAAGCAGAATGCTCCTAATTCATCTTGGGGTGAATGGAAGTTAGCAGAAGGACAGTTGATAGACCTGGGGCAGACTTAGAGTGTGTGTGAAGTCAGGACACAGCAGGGACCTGCTTGGACCAGTGACCAGAGATTAGCTGATAGCAGGGACTCTCAGGGGGTGTCAGTATGGGTAGATGATATTAGCTAGAAAGAACACCCACTAAATCCAACCACTGACAGCATGCAGGCTCAGGGATGCAAGAACGCACGAGAGCGGATTGTTAAATTTTCAGAAATTTTGTGAGTTGATTGTTAAACAGTCATTATTAAAATTATTATTATTTTTTTTTTTTTTTTAAAGATTTTATTTATTTATTCATTTATCCCCCCTTGCTGCTTGTGCTCGCTGGGTCAGCTAACCACGCCGTGCGGGCGGGCTTGCCTTCACCAGGAGGCCCCGGGAACCGAACCCGGGGCCTCCCATATGGTAATTGGGAGCCCTACTTATTGAGCCACAGCCGCTTCCCATTATTAAAATTAAATGCTCTAAACTTATCATTAGATACATTATATTAAATGCAAAGGTAATAACTACCTAAAACTCACCACTTCCTAAATATTTTACACATTTTACCACGATATATGCTCTCAAAGTTATTTACATTTATTGTGTCTGTCTGGCAGAAATGCTACATAATGGTAAGCATCTCTTCCCAACTTCATGTACAATGATGTCACATGAAAGCTTGAAATTAGCTGTGGTGTGAATATTTATACTACAGAAATTGGCAAATGCTATTAATCAGGGCTTGATTTCCTGTTTTGTTGATCGTCTAACATAGAAGAAAGCAATGGAGAAAATGTTAAAAAGGCAAATTAAACTTAAAGGTGTATCATGTATATAGCTGTTAACTCTGTTAAATAGCACAAAAAAATTGACGAAATATTCTCCCAGTATTCTAAATCTATGATCCAATTCTGCAAAGAATTCATTCACATCATTTATGAGCTAGTCATCATCTGACATTTTCCTTTGTTGCTTCACTTGTATCTTGCTAACATAAAAGAAAATATCAACCAACCTTCATATTGAAATCACCCACACGCATCAATGCTGAATTGTATAGTCATCATAGTCTGATTTTGTCAAATGATGGTTGAATTGCAACCGTAGGTTGACTAAGGATACAAGAGTTCGGCAAAATCAATGAAAGCCTTCTGTGTGGCTACATGGATTTTAAAATAAAGAATATTGTACTTTTTATTATTATTTGTAAATTTTATGTAACATGTCCTTTATGTCAGTAAAATTTCTAACACTGATGTACAGATAGATAAGATGGATAAATTAGATAGACAGACCGACAGACAAACATTGATATAGATAGAAGTGCATACCTTCCATCCAGAGACTCAATTGTTAAACTTCTACCAGAACATGACTTCTCACACTCCTCAAAACTTGGACTCAACTCTGGTAAAAAGTAAGGAATTTCCACTTGTTTAAGATTAAGTTTCTACCACTTGATAGAATGGGAATGTAGCATATAAACTGAGTTCCATTATAGAGGAAAACAACAGTACATTTATTGCGTATCTGCAATTATGCATATGTTTAAGATTTATTCCCATTTTGCATCTGAAAGAGTTTAGTTGAGCAAGGAGCCTCTGGGGCCGAGCAGCCTCTGTTGAAGCCCTCAGAGCTATGTCCTATGTGGCAAACCGGTGGGCTTCCAATCCTGTTGTAACAATATTGATGATCCCTGCCTGGTCTTGTCTCATGAAAGAGGTTGATAAGGGTCAAGGAGTCCTGAAGTGGACATAAATCCCAAGGCTATCGCGCATGACCTCTGGCCTTCCAGTGGCTACTGTCTTACGGTAAGTAGCTGAGCTGCTGGGAGTCAGGGAGGGGGGCAATGGGGAAGTTGGGGGCTCCATAGAACTGAGGCCTTTAAATGGACTCCATAATTTTCATTCCACACTTAAGGTGACATCGGCAATTTATAGACTATGGTTTGGTAATCATTACAAGGACTAGACATGTCTTTCTGTGCCTAGAGATGAGCAGAATTTGAGTCTCTGGGTACCATAACGAATGACCACAGAGAGCTCATATATGCCTATTATAGACAGGGGGTCTGTGCCTGTGGAGAAATTGCCAGGCATGGCCCCTGATGACAGACCGTCAGCTGTCTGCAATGAAAGCTTCAGCCCAAAGTATTAGTACTTGGGAGCCACCCTCTAGCATTGGGGCCGCTCCACAAAGGTTAATGAACTGGGTGGATGGAGTGGCCAAAACTCAGATCAGAAGACCTTATCTTCAGACTGACCTTGTAAAATGTTTACTGCAGTGTCTGCAAACCGCAAGCCTTGCAATAGTCTCGCTTGCACAGCATAACCCCTTCCCCCTCTCCCCCCTTCCCCCTCTCCCTCTTCCTTGTTCCTTCTCACCAATCAGAGCTCCATCCCCAGTTATTGCCTTACTTGGATAGCCTTGCTTCACCCCGACCATCCCTAAATCTGCCCCCCTTTTCCTAGCAACACCCAGCCACCCTATAGTAATCACTACCCCTAGCAGGAGAACTGCCCCTTTGCCTACCATATATATACACCCTATTCCCCTTCAATAAAGAGAATCTTGCTCCTCCGCGCCCAGGGTACTCGAGTCTTTCTTATATGCGCGGTCATCACCAGATACCCCCCACACCCGAGCTGAGGAGACCAGGAAGCCCCGACCTGACGCCGCTCCCTGAGAACCTCCTCACCCTCGCCGTTTTCGGAGTGCACGCCGAACGGCACAAGTCTTGCCTGTGTCGCCCCCGGGCCGTTGGCGAGTAGCCATACTCTCAGCCCGGGCACCCTGTGACAGTTTACCATGTGTTGGCTGACCCGGCGAGCACAAGCAGCAGGGGGGGGATAAATGAATAAATAAATAAAATCTTTAAAAAAAAAAAAAAAAAAAAAAAGAGTAAGCATTGACTCCAAAGTAAATATTATCTCAAATAGCAGGGCTCCTGAGGGCTCTGGAGACATCCAGACACCATTGGCAGGGCAGGCAGCTCAGGAGTTTGGTGCCCTGCCAGTGGGGCCTACTTTGGAATTTATGCTCCCCAGTGTGATAGAGTTGGACTCTGGTCTCTGCTGCTCCTCTATATGAACTTATTGTTAGTACTAGAGTTGATAGTTGTATGTCCAAGAGATTTAAATCTTTGGGCTGTCCATGTGCCAGTTGGCCCCTGAATATCAACAGACTTACAATACCTACTCTCTAGTTGATTGAACTCACCCAGGACAACTAATAAGGAGATGATGACTGACAACGACCATCTCAAGGAACAGAGAGAGTCCACAACTACAAGCAAGAAAGTCCCGTCCATCTGCCCCACGGGATCTAAGCCCATTCTCAATTAGAGGTGGAGTGGGTATCACCATCACAGAATGAAACCTCAGGACTGGGGAATGGACGACGGACTGGAGTAGACTTAAAGTTTTTCTACTATAGACTTGTGATACTAGCAATGGAAGAACTTTTATCGTGGATGTGGAGGCAGTGGCCACTGGAGGTTCTGAGGGGAGGGAGAGGGAAAAATATGTGTCATTTGGGAGCACTTTCGGGACTTGGGAATTGTCCTGAGTGACATTGCAATGACAGATACAGGCCATTGTATATCTTGTAATAACTTGCAAGAATGTGCAGGTAAGAGTGTAAAGTACAATGTAAACTTTAATCCACGCTTAGTGGCAAGGCTCCAAGATGTGCTCATCAACTGTAGCAAATGTACCACACTAATGAAGGATGTTGTTGATGTGTGAAAATGTGGGAGGTGTAAGGAGCGGGGCATATGGGAACCCCCTATATTTTTTGTGTAACATTTATGTAATCTAAGTTTAAAATAAATAAATAAATAAGTATATTTTTAAAAAAGGAAGGTAGAACTGTCTATGCATAATGCTATTTAACGTGGTTCTTATAAAAAATACAAACAAACATAGGGCATTAAAAAAAAAACTACCAGAAGCACAAACATCAGAATATTAATGGTGATTTTCTCTGGGTGGGATTATAGGCGATATTTTTCATAGTGCTTTTCTATCTTTTACAAGTGCTCTGTATAGCGTATGTTCTACTTTTGTCATTAGAAAGGTAAATGCTCGTTTTCAAGTAATGTTGTAGACAGAGAGACAACAAACAAACAAAACAAAACACTTTCATCAGAACTTCTCTGCCCTGGGCCTGGGCTGCCTCTTTGCCCAGGGTTCTCTACTTGAGCTCAGAAGGAACCCATAGTCCCTAAAGTTCTTAAACCAGCCCAGAGTCCTGGGGCAACAAGCTGAAGGTATAGTCCAAAAAGAGTGGTCCAGAAGCCTTTAGCTTTGACCACAGCACCCTCCTCCCACCGCCAATAGATGCCAGAATCCTCAAGTGCTCATCACACCTTCCAATGGAGGTGAGATGGGGATGGATGAGCTTCTGCTTAGCACCAGCAACAGCTTTCACGCCGTGCCTGGTTGAGGAATAGTTTGCACCAGGAGCTCGCATCCATCTCGATCCTGGCTTGTGTTGTTGGGTTGATATAGTGCTGCTGCAAACTGCTCTGGATACTTAAAATCCAGCAGGCATTTTTCAAACTCTACTACAAGCAGCTCGTGTTTGGTGGCTCAGACGTGGGGATATTGATGGGTCCTGAGTCGAAGCAAATCACCCTCTTAAAATGGAAAAACGCTTGACAAGGACCAGCGTAGGACTGGATTTTCAGCCGAGTGCATTTGCCCAGGGCTGGGAGGTTTCTCCACTCCTGAGCTAGGAGTCAGAGGCAAACCTTTGGAAAAGAATATGCTGCTATATTGGAGTGATGGACGGGAGTCTAGAATTGCTGTTCTACAAAAAAATGTTTATTTTCAACAAATTCAACTGCTAAAATTTGGCTGTGTGTTGTCACAGCCGAGTCAGTCACAGGCAACTCTGGAGTTTTGAAGCAGCAAGCATCCACGGACCTTTTAAATAGAGTGAGGGTCGGCACACACAGCACCTGAAAGGGCCCGGGATGGACTTTCCAGAACCAGGTACAGAATCGGAAAGAAAGAGAAGGCACAGCTTGCCTAACCATATCGTTGTGATCAGAAGGAGGCAAAATAGGGAAGAAGTTAAGAGCATGAGTTTTGGAGACACAGAGACCTGGGTTGGAGTCTTGCCTGGCTCAGCAACATTTTAGCTGTGTGAAATGGGAAATGTTACTTAACCTCTCTGAGCTTCATCTGTAAAATGAGGATAATAGCAGAACTTCTATTATAGGGTGATTTCAGGAATTAAAAAGAGAGATTCATGCAAAACCTTAGCACTCTGCCTGGCACATGGTCCTTGCTAAGCCATGTTGGTTGTGGCGATGATGGCGATGATGGTGATGATGGTGACAAGTCTCTGAACCAGTGAGGCAGGACTATTTGAAGGGGAAGCAGGGCACATGGTGGATGGTAATGAATCCTCTGGTGGTGATGGGGGCAGTGAATATTTCCCAAAAGAAACGGAATGTTCTCAGTTTTACTAGATTTTGAAAACTCTACAACTAGGGTTTGTCGATAGGCAATATGATGTGCTGGGGAAGTATGTTAAATGCCCTCTACATGAAACTTTATTGGTGACCTTTTTCTATCTGTCCTCTCAGGAAACCACTTCAGTGTCTCAGTGCTAGGAAGTGACCGGTGAAAAAACAGATAACAGCTTTTGTCGCCCCGCTCCACTTTCTCTGTCAAAGTGCTCCCCAGTCCTCTCCCGGAGTTTACCTTTCTTGGGTACGATCCTTTGGGCGTGCATTAACCACTACTGAGTGAGGAGTTGGAGGTCATTTTGGAGAAAGGATCTTCCAAAGGAAAGACAATTCCGTCTCTGGGGAATTAAAGAAGCATGAACCTGGTCCTGCCCTGAGTGATTCAGAGCCCGAGTGTGGCTCTGCCCCTGAATGCCATGAAATTCTGCCTCTGAACTTTCGGATATTCCTCCGCTATTGATTGGGGAAGGATGGGTCACCTGGCATGGGCAATTGAGGACACATTCCACCAACACAGCCCAGGCTCTCACAGATGCACATCAGAAGGACACCTCCCAGCTCCAGTGGAGATGGAGGAGAAACAAGCAAGTCCCATCTGGAGCCTGACACTGGAAATTCCAAGGAAGAGCTTCCAGCACATCCCCACCCTGTTTGGTGCATAAATTTGAGGGTTCATAATGTACTGCAGAGCTTGGCAATATGCCCAAAGCTTTCTAGTTCTCACCGCACGTTCACACACATGGTCTCGTTTTCTCCTCAGAAGAGAGGACAGACAAGGCCTGTGAGCTCATTTTATGGGCAAGGAAACAGGGTCGCGGCGGTTATGGCACTGGCCCCACGTCCATGGGTAGGAGACGTCAGGGCAGTGGCCAGGATGGAGTCAGATTCCTAGCTCAACCCCTTTTTATTTTCACCTGACAGACATTAAAAACATGCCTACTAGGACTTCCGGGAAGATGGCGGACTAGTAAAACACGGGAATCTCTTCTCCAGAAAAATAGCTAGAGGACAAGCTGAAACAGCCCCAAAAAAGATCTTCTAGGGTTTAGGACAGCAGGCGAAGGCTGCACACCACCCAGAGGAGAGAGGGACAGAAGAGGGAAATCGAGACAATAGAACGGTGAGTTGCAAGTAGCAGCTTCTGCAGCTGCTGGCACCCTCCCCGACACTCTTCAGAATTCTCGGGCCTCTGGGCCTGCGACCACAGACAAAGGGGGCTCCAGGGATCTACCACTCCTGGAAAGGGAAGAGAGAGAAACACAGCCTTAGGCTGACTCAGGTTCTGACCTGAAATTTGGGCTGTGGAGCCCCACGGACCCTTCCACACCGCGGTTTGCCCTGGGAGCCTAGAAAGGACTGGAGAAATCCGACCCTCACAACCTCCCTCTCTTCTAGCTTGGACTAATTGTTGAGGACTCCACGGGAGAGGGGAGAGAGAGCCTGGGGCTGACCCTGTTTTTGACTCCCAGGTTTGGTCTGCACTGTCCTGAGAGCCCTTCCAGGCCGGGTGGGGCTGCACCGTTGTTTGCCTTGGAGCCTGCAAGGGGCTAAAGATATACAAACCTCCCAATCTCCTCCTCTACTCACAGGGACTGATTCTTGAGGATCCAGAAGAGAGTGGAAATATTTCCTAGCTGGGAAAAGGGGGGCGCTACGAGAGAAGTCTGGAGAACTGTCTCAGAAAGTTTGAATCACAGGGCTCTTAGCCCCCAGACAGGAAGCTCTATCACATTGGCCTGTGTCACAACAAATAGCTCCCACCAGGCATTGAATTGAGAGCAGCCAACAAGCGCCATCTCCTGGTAGACCAAGGAAGTGCACATAAGAAAATTAATAAGTAAGAGAGGCTTTTCCTGGCCTCTATAGCCTCCCTGCCCACGGCCCTAGGAAACGACTCTATAACCAATTACTGGGTCCAGTGCCCAGTTTTGAGCAACGAGCAGAACAATCCTAACAATCAAGGTTGAGCCAAAAATCAAAGAGCTGTGGTAACTCACAGCCTCCTGCCATTAAAACCCCATAAAAGAGAAAGAGATAGAGCATCTAAGTAAAATACATACTAACCAGATGCCTAAGCACCAGCAAAAAATTACGAGCCATACTAAGAAAATAGAAGACATGGCCCAAGAAAAGGAATACAGCAAAGTCCCAGAAGAGATGCAGAATTTGAGAGAACTAATCACTGAGATGAGCACAAATTTCCAAAATCAAATTAATGAGATGAAAGAGAATATAGTTAAAGAGATCAATGACATCAAGAAGTCACTGAGCAAACGCAAAGAAGAATTCGAAATCCTGAACAGAAAAGTAATGGAGTTCATGGGAATGAAAGACACAATAGGTGAAGTAAAAAATACATTTGAGGCATACAACAGCAGACTCGAAATAACAGAAGAAAGAATAAGTGATACCAAAGACAGAGCAGCTAAAATTGAAGAGAGAAAAGAACAGAGAGAGAAAAGAATGGAAAAAATTGAGCAGGGGCTCAGAGAGTTGAATGACAACACAAAATGCAAGAACACACGTGTCATGGGAGTTCCAGAAGGGGAAGAGAGAGGAAAAGGGGCAGAAAGAGTATCTGAGGAAATAATAGCTGAAAATTTCCCAACTCTTAGGAAAGAATGAACTTACATGTCCAAGAAGCACACCATACCCCAATGAGAATAAATCCAAATAGACCTACGCTAAGACACATTATTATTCAGAATGTCAAATGTAAAAGATAAAGAGAAAATTCTCAGAGCAGCAAGAGAGAAGCAAACGATCACGTACAAAGGACGTCCAGTAAGACTTAGTGCAGATTTCTCTTCAGAAGCCATGGAGGCAAGAAGACAGTGGTATGATGCAATTAGGAAACTGAAAGAGAAAAACTGCCAGCCGAGAATTCTTTATCCAGCAAAACAGTCCTTCAAATATGAAGGTGAATATAAAGTATTTAACAAACAGAAACTAAGAGAGTTTGCAAAAAAGAATCCACCTTTGCAGGAAATATTAAAGGAAGCCTTAGAACCTGCAAGAAAAAGACAGGACACAGAGGCTTGGAGGAGAGTATAGAAGAAAGAAAAGCAGAAAGGATAACCAAAAGAGTAAAAAGAAAGACAAAAATAAGATGACATATGAAAACCAAAGAATAAAATGGAGGAAATAAATTGTGCATTTTCAGTAATATCATTGAATGTGAATGGATTAAATTCCCCAATCAAAAGATACAGGCTGACAGAATGGATAAAAAAACATGAGCCATCCATATGCTGCTTACAAGAAACTCACCTCAGACCCAAGGATACAAACCGGCTGAAAGTAAAAGGTTGGAAAAAGATACTCCACATGAATAGTAAACAGAAAAGAGCAGGGGTAGCTATACTAATATCAGACAAAAGAGACTTCAAATGCAAAAATAGTGATAAGAGATGCGGAAGGCCATTATATATTAATAAAAGGGACGATCCACTAGGAAGATATAACAGTCATAAATATCTACGCACCGAACCAGGGTGCCCCAAAATATATGAGACAAACTCTGGCAAAACTGAAGGTAGAAATAGACATTTCTACAATAATCATTGGTGACTTCAATACCCCTCTCACATCATTAGATAGAACAACTAGACAGAACATCAACAAGGAAACAGAGAACTTGAACAATATGATAAACAAGTTAGACCTAACAGACATATACAGAACACTGCATCCAAACTCAGCGGGTTATACATTCTTCTCAAGTGCCCATGGATCTTTCTCCAGGATAGACCACATGTTAGGTCACAATACAGCTCTCAATAAATATAAAAAGACTGAAATTATACATAGCACCTTCTCAGATCATAATGGAATGAAACTAGAAATCAATAACAGACCGGAAAAAAGTAAATTTGCAAATGTATGGAGACTGAACAACACACTCCTAAATATTCGGTGGGTCAAAGAAGAAATTGCAAGTGAAATCAGTAAATATATTGAGACAAATGAAAATGAGAACACAACGTATCAAAACTTATGGGATACAGCAAAGGCAGTCTTGAGAGGGAAATTTATAGCCCTAAATGCCTATATTAAAAAACAAGAAAGAGCTAAACTCAAAGATTTAACTGAACAACTTGAGAAACTAGAAAAAGAACAGCAAACCAATCCCAAAGCAAAAAGAAAGAAAGAAATAATAAGGATTAGAGCAGAAATAAATGAAAATGAGAACAGAAAAACAATAGAGAAAATCAACAAAACCAAAAACTGGTTCTTTGAGAAGATCAATAAAATTGACAAACCCCTCTCTAGACTAACAAAGAAAAAAAGAGAGAAGATGCAAATAAATACAATCAGAAATGAAAGTGGGGATATTACAAATGACCTCACAGAAATAAAAGAATCATGAGGCTATTAGAGAAACTATATGCCAACAAACTAGACAACCTGGATGAAATGGACAAATGTCTAGAAACTCATAACCAACCTACACTCACACAACAAGAAATACAAGAACTTAACAAACCAATCACATTTAAGGAGATTGAATCCATCATCAGAAATCTCCCAGCGAAGAAAAGTCCAGGACCAGATGGCTTCATAGGTGAATTCTACCAAGCATTTCTAAAAGAATTAACACCAATCCTGTTTAAACTCTTCCAAAAAATTGAAGAGGAGGGAAAATTACCCAACACATTTTATGAAGCCAACATCACCCTAATACCAAAGCCAGATAAAGATTCCACAAGAAAAGAAAATTACGGACCAATCTCTCTAATGAACATAAATGCAAAAATTCTCAACAAAATACTTGCAAATTGAATCCAACAGCATATCAAAAGACTTATACATCATGACCAAGTGGGATTTATTCCTGGTATGCAAGGCTGGTTCAACAGAAGAAAATCAATCAAAGTAATACACCACATTAATAAATTGAAGGAAAAAAACCACATGATCATCTCAATAGATGCAGAAAAGGCATTTGACAAAATCCAACATCCTTTTTTGATAAAAATACTTCAAAAGATAGGAATAAAAGGAAAATTCCTCAATATGATAAAAGGCATATATGAAAAACCCACAGCCAACATCATACTCAATGGGGAAAGGTTGAAAGTTTTCCCCCTAAGATCAGGAACAAGACAAGGATGCCCACTGTCACCATTGTTTTTCAACATTGTACTAGAAGTTCTAGCTAGGGCAATTAGACAAGACAAAAAAATTAAAGGCATCCAAATAGGAAAAGAGGAAGTAAAACTCTCACTGTTTGTGGATGACATGATCCTGTATTTAGAAAATCCTGAAGTACCCACAACAAAGCTACTTGAACTAATAAATGAGTTCAGCAAAGTGGCAGGATAAAAGATCAACACGCAAAAATCAGTAATGTTTTTGTACACTAGTACTGAACAATCTGAGGAGGAAATCAGGAGGAAAATTTCCATTTTCAATAGCAATAAAAAGACTCAAATACCTAGGAGTTAATTTAACCAAAGAAGTACAGGACCTATATGCAGAAATCTACAAAACAATGCTAAAAGAAATTTAAAAAGACCTAAACAAATGGAAAGACATTCCGTGTTCATGGATTGGAAGAATAAATATCGTGAAGATGTCAATCTTGCCCAAACTGATTTATAGATTCAATGCAATACCAATCAAAATCCCAACAGCTTACTTTACAGAATTAGAGAAGGCAGTTACCAAATTCATCTGGAAGGGTAAGTGCACCCGAATAGCCAAAATTATTCTAAAAAAGAAGAGCAATGTGGGAGGAATTTCACTGCCTGACCTTGAAACATATTACAAAGCTACAGTGGTTAAAACAGCATGGTACTGGCATAAAGATAGACATATCGATCAGTGGAATAGAATTGAGAATCCAGAAATATACCCTCACCTATACAGTCAGCTGGTTTTTGACAAACCTACCAAGCCCACGCTGATGGGAAAAAAACAGTCTCTTCAACAAATGGTGTTGGGAGAACTGGATATCTATAACCAAAAGAATGAAAGAGGACCCCTATCTCACCCCCCCCCTATACAAGAATCAACTCAAAATGGATCAAAGATCTAAATATAAAAGCCAGGACCATAAAACTACTAGAAGAAAATGTAGGGAAACATCTTCAAGACCTTGTAGTAGGTGGTGGTTTCTTGGACGTTACACTGAAAGCACATGCAACAAAAGAAAAAATAGATAAATGGGACCTCCTCAAAATTAAGCACTTTTGCACCTCACAGGACTTTGTCAGAAGGGTGAAAAGGCAGCCAACTCAATGGGAAAAAATATTTGGGAATCATTTATCTGATAAGGGTTTAATATCCAGGATATATAAAGAGATGTTACAAGTCAACAATAAAAAGACAAATGACCCAATTAAAAAATGGGCCAAAGACTTGAATAGAGATTTCTCCGAAGAAGAAATACAAATGGCAAAAAAAAACACTTGAAGAAATGCTCAACATCACTCATGATTAGGGAAATGCAAATTAAAACTACAATGAGATATCATTTCACACCTATCAGAATGGCAACTATTAAAAAGACAGAACTACAAGTGTTGGAGAGGATGTGGAGAGATAGGAACACTTCTTCACTGTTGATGGGAATGCAGGATGGTACAACCACTGTGGAGGACTGTTTGGCAGTTCCTAAAGAAGGTGAATATAGACTTGCCATGTGACCCTCCCTGCAATACCACTACAGGGTATATACCCAGAAGAACTGTGAGCAGTGACGCGAACAGACATCTGCACACCGATGTTCATAGCCACATTATTCACCATTGCCAAAAGCTGGAAACAACCCAGGTGTCCATCAACAGATGAATGGATAAACAAGCTGTGGTCTATTTACATGATGGAATATTATGCAGCTGTAAGAAGAAATGAAGTCATAAAGCATATGGCAACATGGATGAAACTGGAGGACATTATGTTGAGTGAAGCAAGCCAGACACAAAAGGACAAATACTGTATAAATGCATTACTATGAACCAAATATATTGTGTAATATATTGTTTTATTAAAAAAAAAATTTACATGTATCCATTACATTTAATTGAGAAATGTATATATTTATTCATCTGTGTTTACTTTTTAGTTTTTAATTGTTTATATTTTCAATTATTAAATGTACAAAATAAAGTTTAAAAAAATGTAAAAAATATATATATATGCCTGCTAAAGAGCTTCCCCCAAGGAATCAAGTTACTTTATCCTGACATTCATTCTAGAACAGCGGGTAGCTAATATTATAATGATTATAATGATCATCATCATGGCAGAGGCTCAGTAGGCGCCTACGGTACAATTTTCTTAATGCCGTGCTTTTCTGTCACTTATATGGGTGTGTGCATATGTATATATATATATATATATGCATAAATATACATGTATATTTATGCATATAATACACACATACACACATATACACACACATACACATGTACATACACATACATACTGTGACAGTTTGAAGTTATTTTATGACTCCAAAAAACAAAAAGATTATGTTCTTAAACTAATCCATTCCTGTGGGTGTGGGGCCCTTTTGACTGGACTACATCAGTGAGGCGTGGCTCAGGTTGGGCCTCTGCCCTCTTACTGGAGCTTTATATAAACAGAGACACACAGAGACACCCACAGAGAAGGGAAGCTGCCATTTTTTCATCCTGACATGTGAGAGAAAGGAGAAAGGAGAGAGAGGGGGGACTCCAGGTTCGCTACAGCTGAGCTCAAGGACAGAAGCCCAGAGAGGCTGAGAGAGGTCCTGGGGTCTGGAATCGGCAGAGCACAGAGTCAGGGAAAGAGGCCCCTGAGGGGGGCCCATGGAGCAGCTCAAGGCTGAGAAGACCAGCCCTGCCTTAGGCCTGATCACCACGTGGCAGGACCCCAGGATCCCCAGTAGCTGACTTTGTTGAGAAGATCTCTCTGCTGATTCCTTGCTTTGGACATTTCAGGCCTTGGAACTGTAAGCTTTGACCCTAAATAAAATTTCCATTATAAAAGCCAACCCATTTCTGGTACTTTGCATTAACAGCCCTGTAGCAAATTAAGACACACACATGTGCATACACGTCTACACACACACACACACACAAATAGCAGCCAGGTGAGGAAGCTTTTGCTGAGTATTGAGAACAAGGCTGGCTTGTCCAACGTGAGTAAACAGGAATTTCCTAGGATTTTCTGATGCACCAGTGACGCCAACACCTTTGCAAACGACCCATGGTGGGTTCACACGATTAGAGAAAGTTTGAGGCTTCTCCACAGGCTCAAGTGCAGGCAGAAAATAAGGGGGCTGAGCCCCTCCTGGGCTGGAAATATAAGAGCGCATTCTTGCTTCACAGGAGCAGAAGGAAGCCAGAGTCCTGAAGCCCACCCCTGCCTCCTGAGCTCCCATTTGGGCGGCTGGGAGATGAGCGGGCGCCCTGCCTTTTCTCTCTGCACTGTCCATGCTCAGGAACGAGAGCGGCCGGACCTACTGTGAACAGAGAGAGTGAGCCTGCCCCAGACCGCATCCAGCACTTAGCTTGTTTGCTCCGTGATGCCTCCATGCAGCTGAAATGGGGACCAGGAGAGCGTGGGGAAGAGGCTTCCATGACCTAGAGAGCAAGGAGAAGCTCAGGACTTGGTGCTGGGATGCTGCCGAGCATCATTCCTGGGCTCCTGCGCGTGAAGCCCTGTTGTCCAGCTCTGTGCAGACGAGCGCCTCTGCCTAGCCTTATAGGGTCCTTCATTATTTCATTCATTCATCCATCCACTCAAGAAGTCCCCAAGGAGTTGACTGTTTAGTGGGAAACACAGACAAGTGAACAGACACTTACGTGAGACTAGTGGTATGGCATGTTTCGGTGCTGGATGCCGGGGGAGTTTTTTACCAGGACTGCCAACACGATCTCAGGGTACTAGAGAAGGCTTCCCAAGAGCAACAGTTGGGTCAGTGGAGAGAAACAAGAGGGGTGGGCTCACTGGCCGGGAAGCAGCACATGTGAAGGGTATGGGTGTGGCAATCTGTAACTTCCTTCTCTCTCCCCAGCCCAGATTCCCATCCTATCCCACAGCTCCACACCGCTAGGATCCTTCCGGGCTACCAGGGAGGTCATGAGTTTACGTGCCTCCCAAAGATCCTGTAAAAACAGAAATCAATAACCGTGGGTACTTGCTGGACAAGGGCTATACTGAAGCATTTCATCTTTCCAGGTGCCTCTACATTGCCTGATTCATTTACAGGAGTTACATCTTATCCACCAGAAGGATGCTTTCTGGTACTTCCTTATGACTGCAGGTGTCCATGCTATGTGAGAGGCTTGGTAGAAAGGAAAGAACAGAGTCCCATCCTTGCTGTAGCCTGTAATGAGACTCTAGAGGCCGGACAAGTCAATGAACTTCCTGAGACTCAGTTTCTCCATCTGCCACACAACTGATAGAAGCCGTTAAGGTGACGTGGCAGTGCAGGAAGCCTTATAATAAATATGACAACAGATGTTATTCACATCACACCATCCAGGAGCCAGGTCCCACGATGAGCCCACTGCCTGTACCATCTTATTTCATTCTCACAGCCAAGCCACAATGGAGGGATCATCATCGACTCTGTTCTAGAGAAGGGGAAACTGAGGCCCAGAGACCTTTAGCTGGATTGCCACTGGGATTGGCAACCTTGTTTCTCTGTTCCTGCTGGCTTTTCCACCTTAGGATCCTGATGACTGGATTGAGACAATAAAAGGAGGCTAATCCAGTGAAATGCATTACTATCCTAGCAAAAGAAGAGAGGGCACTGCCAGTCACTTATTTCCACTAACATGCCAACTGGAAAATGATGTGCATGGGTCTTGTTTAAAAGAGTCTTGTTATAATTTAGAACAGGCAGGTTATAAAACTCTTGAAGACTGACACTCATCTGAGTGTATATGTCAACAGAGTCCTCCCCACAGTAGCCCTTAGGGGGGCGGCAGGCCATAATTACGTCTCCTCCAGGTAGAGCAGTAACCGAGTGCCCCACTCATCTACATCACCTGCCTCGCCTCAACGAGCATGGGGAGCTAGCTGGCCTCACCTGAGCTCAGCAAGTGGTTGGATAGCATTTAACTGCTTCTCACCTGCTCTGTCACACCCAACCCAGTGTGGCTTTAGAAGATGGCACAGGTAAGGATGGCTGTGGGGCAGGAGCATCTATTGGAACCACTGTACCTGTGGGCAAGGTAGTGACGCTATTGGTAACAATCATAGTAGTATATTGAGCACTTATTACCAACCAGCTAATTACATTATTCCATTACATAATGAAATATGCTCTAGACACCTGCACACCCCTGAGATCCATCCCATCTCTGCTTCTTACTGGTTAGTGCCTTCATTTCCTCATGGCCGACACAGGAATCATAATGCCACCTGCCTTTTAGTATTGACGTAGGGAATAAATGAGTTAATTTATTAAAAGTACTTAAAATAGTGTCTGGAAGATTGCAAACAATTTTGTGCTGTGTGTATATCTAAAAATTCATATATGCTTATGTATTTTTTACCCCTCCCAACAAACCCATTTTAGAGATGAGAATATGGTCTGAGGTGTGTCATACCCTGCTGGGGAGGTCACAGACACACTCAGTGACAGTCTTCTAACCCTCGCCAACCCTCTTCCTTTCCCCTCTTGCTGGTTTGTGTGCAGGTGTTTGGTATGTTTCCCTTTCTCAAGCAGCTTGGGGGAGACGTTAAACCTCAGCCAGCCCCAGATGCTTGCCAGGGTTCAAAGGCTGCTTGATGCATGCTCTTTGCTCATTGGCAGGGCCCCTTCCCCTTAGGGTCTATAAACACCCAACACCTAGGCAGCACAAAGTATCCTTCATCTCTGATGCAAAGTGGGACATGCAGACCTGCCATCCACTGACCCTGACCTGAGCAGTTGGCCTCGGGAGATCAGCCATGATGGGATCTCTTCTGCTGCTCTTTTGGACCCTTTGTGCTGTATAAGTAATAAAGCAGTCACTTACTGGGAGTCTCTGTTGTGCCTGAGCCTGTGTTCCCATGATGCACCATAGAACAACTCATTCCACAGATCTCCAAGACCATACACTTAACCATGGTGCTACCTGTTGATGTGTGACTCCTGCTATACATATTGCAGCAGGCACTGCAGGTGCCCCACTTGTGTCCCCTTGGCACTCAACGTTCCCAAAGTCCTAATCCCATCCTATTGCAAGTGCCTACAACTCTCTGCTCCAAGAGCAACTATGAACAAATGATGAGCAGAATTTTGAGGAAAATAACCAGATTCCTCATTCATGACAACTCTGAGGTGTGTTCTACATCATCTCCTTGATTGCTCCCCAGTCACCCAAAATGGTTACTTGCTCACATGTGTTCCTTGTATGGCTTCTGTCCCTCTGTGTCTCACATCCTTACTCACCTACCAATGTTTCCTGGATCACCTCCAAATAAATTACTTGTGTTCGTGTCCTTGTCTCAGGATGTGCTTCTGGGGGAACCCAAACTAAGACACATAAACATATTTGTTATGTTTATACACAAAATTTGGTTAAATAATGACTTTTTCAGAGGTAAAATGTATTAGTTCCCTAAGGCTGCTGCAACGGATTACCACAAACTTGATGCTTGAAACAATAAAAATTTATTTTCTCCTGGTTCTGGAGATCAGAAATCCCAAATAAGTATCACTGGGCTGAAATCGATGAGTCTGCAAGGTGACACCCCTGGGGAGTTTTAGTGGGCAATCCATTCCTTCCATCTTCCAGCATCTGGAGGCTCCAGGTATTCCTTGGTTTGTGGCTGTCTCACTCCAATCCCCAAGACCAGCACCTTCAAATCTCTCTGCTTCATCTTCACATTGCCTTCTCCTCTATGAGTCTGTCATTTAATCTCCCTCTGCCTCCTTAAAAGGACACATGTGATAGTATTTAAGATAATCTCCCCTATCTCAAGATCCTTAAACCACCTCCTTCCACTCAATGGCTCCCTTGTCTGTTTGCTCACTGTTCTTTTTGCTCATTGTGTGCTTGTTGTTCTTGCTCATTGCTTTTTTTTTTTCCATGTTATCTGCTTGTTTCTTCTTAGGGGTACTGGGAACCGAACCCGAGACTTCCTATGTGGGACGCAAGCCCCCAACTGCTTGAGCTATATCCACTCCCTGCTCTTTTTTTTATTTTTGCTCATTGCCTGCTCATTGCTTTTGCTCGATGTCTGCTCATTGTTTGCCTGTCTTCTTTAGGACGCACGAGGAACCAAATCCAGGAACTCTCATGTGGGAGGTGGGAGCTCAACTGCTTGAGCCACATCTGCTCCCCCTCAAGATCCTTAATTTAATCACACCCTCCAAGACTCTACAATAGCAGGTGTATTAGTCAGGGTTCTCTAGGGAAACAGAAATCAATAGGAGATATCTGTCAATAATATGAGATTTTATAAGAGTCTCTCACGTGACTGTGGGGATGCACAAGTCCAGGTTCCGCACGCAGGATGCAAACCAGGGGCTCCAATGAAAGTCCAGTGAAGGTCCTTGATGAGTTTCGGGGAGACGGTGGCTGTCCAAAGACGGGCTGGGAAATTCTCTCTGAATGTTGAAATCACTTCCCCTTTTAAGGCATTCAACTGATTGAATAAAATACTCATTGCCGACGGCAACCTCCCTGATTGATGCAGATGTAATCAGCCATCCATGCAGTAAACTCACTGATGACCAAAGTCCATAAATGCTCTTGTATTACAATTAGCCCAGTGCTTGCTTAACCAAATACCTGGACACAATTACCTGGCCGAGTTGACACATTAGCCTAACCATCACAGCAGGTAATACTCCTAGGCTCCAGAGATCAATAGTCTCAATTTAATCACACCCACAAAGACTCTACAATAACAGGTAACACTCCTAGGCTCCAGGGATTAGGACGTGATGCCTTTGGGGGTCATTATTAGCCTACAACAATAAACAAGTCCTTCATGCAAAAAAAAAAAAAATGCTTACTTAGTTTTGGTGAAGTGCCAGTCACTGTACTAAGGTGCTAGGGTTACAGAAATAAATAAAACACAGCCTTTGTCCCCTAAGTATTCATATTCTCATGTTGAGATGGACAAGAAAAGCCACTTTTGTTTGGTGCTGGTGAAGAGGGCACTGAGAGCTCAAAGATGCAGGCACAGAACTGAGCCTGCACATGCACAGAGGGCTTCTTGGTAGAGGTGATCCTTTAGCCAAACCCTGGGGGATGGATGCTGGCAGAGCAGAGACTGCCCGGGACCACTCAGCATCCACTTTCCCCAACATCCTTAGAAAAGAGAGCCCAGATTGTGCTAGGGGTTGTGATGTAGGAAACTACATTTCCCTGCCTCCCATGCAGACCGGGGTGATCATGAAGATGTAAGTGGAGGTCCTTGGCTGGGATTTCTGGAAAGGTCTTTAGTCCCTTTTTGCCCTTGTCCTTCCTCCTTCTTATGACTGACACGTGGACCTGACAGCTCAGACAGGGCCAGCTTTGGGCCGGGAGGAACTTTGAGAAAGTGCTAGAAGGTTGAAAGAGCCTGGTCCCCAAGGGGGCTGTGGACTCCCCACACTCCAATGGAGAAACACAGGATACTCTATCTTGAATGAGTCAGCTTTGGGCTTTTTTGTTGTATGCAGCTGCAGCCTTATTTCTCACAGATACAAGATGGGATGAGCACTTTGGAAAGAAAGGACAATGTGTGCCCATTCACAGAAGCAGGGGGCAGCCCGTGGGATGGGGGCACCACATTGTCCGGCACAGCTGGGGTGGGGGTACGTGTGGGAAGAGAAGTGGTTGCTGAGGCTAGAGGCCATTAAAAGTCTCTACAAGAAACTCCAAATTCCCCCAAGAAAAAGCAAAGAGGAAGTCAGACTTTGGAGGGAGAGATGGGGCGAAATTAGAAAAAGGGGAATTCAGCAGAAGCTGGTATTCATAAAACACAGAAAAAACGTATTTATCATGTGGCTGCACAATGTGGCTTTGGAAATGGCTGTGCAGCTGCTCTGTGCTCAAGGGTAATAGGGGCCCTGCATTTTAGAGGACCTGCTCTCTGTCTCCCCCCAGGGACCAAGAGTCCACAGGTCTGTGCCCTTCTAGACCTCACTCCAGGCACTCAGTCCCAGCCCCCAGCACCCCACACCCACTTCCAGAACCTGGGTCCTCCCAAAGGTGGATCATGGGATGACTGGGGTCTCTGTGTGCTGGGGTAGGGGGTGGGGATACTTGCATGCCTGGGTTGCAGGCCAGGGGCCAGCTCTCCCCACACTGCCACATTCTGGAGGGGAAATTCTGGAACCAAGTATTTGCACTTGGCCTGCCTTCCAGGCTGTGACAAGGCTATGCTGGTAAGGGTAGGAGAACAGAACATATTTGGTTTAAGAATTTGTCAGCTTGATTTATAACTTGAAATATGCAGTCCTGTGGTCTGGGGGGCTTCCATTTGCCCCAGGCCTCATACATACGGGGTGGGGGCAGCTCAAGGTGATGGTGGGAGGTAATTCCAAAGGATTCTCGAGCAGCCACGTGCCTTCCCTACCCAACCCCATCCCCTCCTTCTCAGCAGCTTCCCTTTCCTCTCCAGCACCCTGGTTCTGGGGCCATCAGAGCAGCCTCACTGGGGAATGGGTCCACTGTTGGGTCTTGTTTCCTGTTGCTTTGCTTCCGGTCCCGTTTTCCAAGACGCCGGTCCCTTTCCTCTGGGCCTTTGCACAAAACATTCCCCCTTCCTGGACTGTCTTCTCCTTCTCCCCTCCCAGACTCTCCCACCAGGGTCTGCCCATCCCTGTGTTCCTCTCTGTGATTTGTACACATGGGTATCAGCCCAAGCACAGTGCCTGATATTTATTTGATTTCTTGTCTCCCCAACGAAACCACCTGCTTCTTGAGGAGCCTAGTGGCCCAGGACTTGGTCCAAAAGGTGCCAGGCGAATATTAGACCTTTAGAGTGGAAAAGCCACTGGAGAGAATTTTTAGCTGTCGTCCTAATAAACTATAACCAAGATGCAAATTACAAGCCAGGATCATGCCCATGACTCTGTGGCCCTCTGAATGATTCATCGCCCCAGCATGGCCCCCAGGAAGTAACCCTTATCAGTTATTAGGTTGATCATCAATGACAGTGAGGGTTGGCTGTCCAGCAAGTTGGGTAGAGAGAGAGAGAGAAAGAACAGAACAAATAGCTGGAGGTCCTTTTCACATGCCAAATTGATTTCTGGTTCTTATCTTTCAGCACCACCCTCCAAGGAGCAGGGGTGAGGGCCTGGAAAAGAGCCAGCTGTGATTTATGAGAGCCGTCAGCAGCAGTTAAAGGGAATTCATCTTATGTGCTTGTTCCTAGCTCAGAATACACGCCTTGGCTCCTGAGGGAGATGTACCCAGGTGGGCGCGACACGTGGGGGCCCCCAAGCATCTCAGAGAAGTCTGGGTCCTGGAGCTGCCCATCCATGTCCCCTGGCACCAGCCCTGAGACCTGCTCAGCAGAGGGGACAGGATGCTTTCCTGAAGACAATGGGTACTCAACTCGAACCTGTCAAATATCCCGCTCCCATAATTGGGGGAAAATGAGCAGGAAATTTGCAGTCTTTCTGGAATGTGATTTGGCAGCTTGATCTTCAGCTCTGATATGATTTTCTTAGAGGGGGCTATATCTCCCCAGTAACCACGACTTTTTCAAAGTCTAGTCGGCAGTATATAGATCGTTCCAAAACAAACTAAACTAAATAAGCAGTGTTTGAATTTGAGGCTTATTTGAACTAGTCTTCAACTCTGAATTATTTCTCAAGAGCTAGCAATACCATGAAAATGCAAGCTAATTAGAGGTGATACTAATTTTTATATTTTGACCTTCCAGTTTTTAAAAATGAACATGTATTTTTTATATAGAATCAGAAAAGTGTTACTTTTTAAGAAGTCCATTTCCTATGGATCATATCTTTACTGGGTGGGATGAGTGCACAGTGAAGCTTGGAAAAGAGAAATGGATCCTCATTCTGAGAGGAGGAGCTGGTTTGAAAGCTGCTGAGTTCCCGAATCCCACCTCCAGGCCCTGCTTTAAATATTACTTCCGTGAGATTCTATTTTTCCCCCGTTATTAAGGATCAAATGAACAGACTCCCAAAGGCCAGAGCCCACTTCATCCTCTACAAAGGTCCTTACTTGGGCCACCCTACACAGAGGCAAATACTCCAAGGACCCCTATCATCTGCTGTCCTGGACAGAAAGCCCTTCCATGGGCTTGCCGGGTCACTTCTGTTACAGACTAGTGCTGTCAGCTGTTACTGGAACCTCAGTAGATGATCGGCAACCCGTTCCCTGGTAGTCCTGAATCACAAAATAATTACAACTAGGATGTGCCCCATCATGCTTTCCAGGATGATTTCTCTCCTCCCATCCAGTTGCCTGGGGAACTTTTATAAAACCCTACTGCCAGCCCCACCCTGAGTGTGGATTTAATTGGTCTGGGGTGAAGGCCCATGTCAGGCAGTTTGGAAAAGGTCCCCAGGTGATTCTAATATGCAGCCAGGGCAGAGCGCTGCTGTTCTGGGGTGTTTAAAGCCTTGTCTGTCTGTTATTTCAGCTGACGCTCACACCAGCTCTGGGCCAGGCAAGCCTGCCCTATTTTCCCAGGCACATCTTTTTATAGGCACGATTTCAGAAACCTTACCTCTCGTAAGGTTTTTCCAATGCTCTTTACTTTCGTGAAACCTGCAATTGACATGCCTTCCAGCTTTAAAAAGTCTCTAATTATCAGAATGTAAACTCTCACCGGAGAGAGCTGGTTCTATTCTGGGATTCTCCCAAGCACTTGAAACATTTTGGTCTCAAAACTTTTGCTATGTTAAAAAAAACACACACACGTACACACAAGCCTGTCCCCCTTCTCTCTACCTAGCATTTAAGGCAGGGGTCAAAAGACACAAAATATCTTCGGGGTCAAACTGGTACCATCAATGTGTTAATCTGGTGGTTTCATCCCAGATACCCTACAAGGTCTGGGGAGTGATGCTGATTGTATCAAAAGAAGCATCTGCCCTATCCAAAGGCCTTGGCTGTGTGACCTGTGACCTTAGGGAAATAGCTTAAAGGCTGTGGCCTCAATTTTCTCTTCTGTAATATTACTGGGATGATGTTTTAATAGCCCTAGAAAGTTCAACTATGCGCCTTTAATCCATTTGATCTTCACAGCAGGGCAATTATTATATCCCCATTTTACAAACCAGGAAACTGTGAAATCACACAAATAGAAACCAGGCTTCTTGGTTTTGAGGTCAATTCCCTTTTGTTCCAAGCCCTCTATTTGTCCCACTATGCCCCATTACCTCCCCTAAAGGTAGCAATAATGTCACCTGTGATAAAGGCTGTTGCTAGGAAAAGTGTGAGGAGGCCCGTTGGCTGGCACTTTGCCACTTTGCTATTAATACAAATAATAAGCTATAACCGCGGCCTTCCAGACCACCCATTTGTCACTTCCCATATTCTTCTCTTTCTCTCCCATAATTTTCCAAGTGCCAGAGATTTGTATCCAATCTCAGTCCAATTGAAACAGTCTCTGGGGGTGGGACCCAGGCTTCAGGATTCTTTTTAAAGCTCTCTAGAAGACTCTAACCTGCAGGCAGAGTTGAGAACCACTGTTAGAAAAGGGACCCTGGGCTAAATTCCTTTGGCTACCCCCACCCCACCCCAGACCATGTTTCACGAAGCCTAGCCTATAAAAAAAGGTGGCCTGCCCTGTCTGCAAAAACAGTGGACCCGGAAATAGAAAATCCAAGTTTAATTCCTGGTTCTACCGCTTGTCCTCACTGGGCCTCAGATTCCTCATTTACTAAAAGAAAAAAGAAAAAAAAAAAAAAAGAAGGAAGAAGGAAAAGAAAACAAAACAAAAGCAAAAAGGCAAGCCCTCCTCCACTGTCTCCCAGGGTGGTGCTGAGAAGTGAAATGAGGTAAGTGAGCTGAACTGCCACCCCAAGGTGCAATACTATTACAGTAGTATCGGGTCTTAATAAATATTTATTGATATGCACGAGATCTTACCTACGCATGTATTCTTCACTCTTAAATAGGAAGCGGGGGTGGGGAGGGCGGGGATAAATAAGAAATATAATTGCACCTCACGCTCTAGGACTCCCTGGGCATCTTGCATTAATAGGTCTCTTCAGCTTTCCTCTAAGTGCTAATAATTCCTGGGCGTTTTGATGGTAGCACTTTCTCCCAGAGATGAATTGACCCCAGCTAAGAGCCTAGCTCCTTCCCAAATCTCATTACAATCAGCCTTGATGGCAGACAGGCTTCAGAATGTAACAAAATTAGAGCTTTTAAATCATTATCTCGACTCCGGGAGCGTCACATTAATAAATGGGAATGTAGATTATAGAGAAAAGGCTTGGGTGGGGGGCGGGGATATGTGTGCGGCTTGCAGCCTCCGCACTTGAGCTTTCCTCACCATAAAATACGGGAAGGGACATGAATTTCATCAAAGCCAGGGCCCCAGCTCCTGTCACGGTGTTAAATCTTAATTTACCTTTTCACACCTTTGCAAATTAGTCCTCCAGACTACCCATTTCTCCCAGTTCCCTCTCCGGCTGAAGGTAACGGGAGGGGAAATTTGAAAAAGTCAGTCAGTGTCTTCTGTGAAACATCCCGGTGTGCAAGAAACTACTGAAGAGGCAGCACTTCCTGATGCCGCCACTGATCTCCTTACTGCTTTCCGGAAGCTCTTGGCGTTGGCATCATCTGTTCATTCATTCAACAACCATTTAGCGCCCGCCCACAAGGTATCACCGAGGCCCTGCAGAGCGCACGAACTTGAGTGTGTGCTCCCACTGCTGTTTCCTACGTGTGGTGCCTTGCTACAGCCACTTCCTCCTTCCTCATTCCCTGGGACTCGTCCTCTAAGCCCCTGCTTTCCCTAAAAGGCGCCCGACACACCATGTGTGTCGGCCAAACCCAGGTCCCACAAGGCCCTACTTGCCCAGGCTGCTGCCCCCTCCCTCTGGCCCCCAACACCCCATTCCCACGTCCTTGTTTCTTGACGCACCAAGAGCACGTTCTTCTTCGCCTCTGTAGGAAGGCCTGCCCCGTCCCCAGCCCTGCATGGTTCCAGAATATTCTTTTCATTCACATTTGAACTCAGATTTGAACTCACAGACCCTTGTGTTAGGGGAGACCTTCCTGCATGAGCCAATCCTTGGAAGCTTGTTTGAATTCTCTGTGAAGCACTTACCGCTGTTTGTTTATTTACTTAATGCGCTAAAAGTAAGCCTCATGAGATCAGGAATCTTGTTATTGCCTTCCCTTCTGCAGCCCCAGAGCCAGCCTGGGACCGTGCTTGATATGTAGTGCTCGCAGGGTGTGGTGGAGCGAATGGTGAGTGTCCCTCTAACCACCCCTCCCCTCCCCCTCCCCTGGGCACCCCAAGATACCCACAGGGGCTTGTGAATGGGACCTTATCTGAGAAAGGGTCTTTGCAGATGTAATTGAGTTAAGGCTCCTGAGATGGGGAGCTCATCCTGCATTATTTGGGTTGGCCTCATTATGTATTGAACTGATATCCATGATCTTGAATCCCCAAAACTTGTAAACATGTGGACAACAATTAAAATGTTAACAGATTGAGAAAAAAAAAAAAAAACCCAAATGTTAGAAACGATGACCAGAAATAGAATGTAAACAAATGGATGAAAACATGTTTTTGTAATAAGTTGAGAGAAATAGAACAAAGGATGGCCTCTTCTCAAACTGAATTCCCTGTTCCCACTTATCTAACCCTCCCACATTCTAGGTGGCCTCTTTTCAGAACCTTTCCCTGTTCCCGTTTATCTAATCCTCCCACATTCTTGTTCGACTCACTTCCCCAAAAACCAACATCAGTAAAGGGGATGAACTTGGACACAGAACTTACCCTTACACTTTTTGCTTTAGGATTGGGTTAGTTTTTGTGCCTAAGATTTTAAGTCCACAAGTCCCAGCCAATGGGAGATGGGTAAGGTTGGGGAGGGAGGGAAATGGGACATTGCAGTCAGGGAAACTATATAATCTTTGTTCTTACGCTGATCATCGCGTGCACTTGCCCCCTTCCATTAGCCTGGGCATGTGCCCTTTCTCATGAGAAAGAAATAAACTACTGCTGCCTCTAGTCCAACTCTCTGTCCTCAGAACTTTTATTTTAAGTAAGTGGTTGCTGTCCCACTCAAAGTGATAACCAAACATGGATGCGGAGAAATGATATGGACTGGCTTAATGCTAGCAGGGTGGGCACTTACAAAACCCAGTGCAGACGCCACGCGGGTGAGAGTCAGGTCGAGGAGGATGGATATCCAGTCCCTTGACTACCGGCAGTGAGATGAGCGCCTTCTGAAGTCGGCCTTGGGCCCGAGTCGGCTCCTTAAAAGGTGGACTTGAAAGGTTATGCATGCAGCGGCTCCTAAGCCGAGGGACTTTAAAGACTCTGCTATCCTCCACCTTTAACTAGACCGTGTGCCCAGACCTGGCTGTTGTGCATGGGTCAAATTGGGAGCTGCAATTCAGCGAGCAAATAAATTGCATTGAGCATTCCAACTGTAGATGTGTAGGACCCACTTTCAAGCACTGGGTTTCCTTTCTATTTCAGTTTGCTTTCTGGCTGTCACAACAGCTACATTTACACGAAAGGCCCTTAGCTCAATGTCAAGTGTCCTTATGAGAGACAAAAGAGGAGAAGGCACAGACACAGCGGAGGAGGCTCTGTGATGACAGAGGAAGAGTTGGGAGTGAGGCAGCCACAAGCCAAGGAACCCCTGGATCTGCCAGAAACTGGAAGAGACCAGGAAGAATTCTTCCCTGGAGTTGGCCTGCCACACTTGGATTTTGGACTTCGGGACTCCAGAACCGTGCAACAGTAAAGGTCTGTTCGTTTAAGCCACCAAGTTCGTGGTGATTTGTTTTGGTAGTCCTAGGAAACCAATATGGAGGTACTCAAGAAATATTTAAATCAATGACTCAAGGTATCAATCGTCTTCTTTGCAACCCGCCCGCCCCGACTCTCCAAACTATGTTATCACGGGTATGCTATACTTTCTCTTCTCACACTTTTCATGTGTGTGAGAGACATCCTTTATCATACATTAATGGAACTGTAGCACAATCACAGCTCCTAGCATAGTGGACAGCATTAAATACATTTCCCCAAATTGAGACATGCATTTGTCTTCCAAGAGTCCAGCAGGAGAGAATAGACAAGTTCAGAAAGACCTAAACCTTCTGTGTAAATTTTAAGTATCCTGAAGCACAGAGATGAGGTGACATGGGGCCAGCAGGCTGTGGGCTGCAGAGGTGGCAGCTCCCCACACTCCTAGAATGAGAGGTACCCCTGGCCAACCGTGACTTCATTTCCCCTAGAACTGTCTCTGGGAGACATACATGTGGACTGGGATGAGCTCAGGGGGTTAGTTTATTCCATGAGAGCAGCCCACATTCTTAATTACCTACCTGATACCTGTTCTTCCTTTTGTCCTGGCTAATAGTACTTCGATTTGGTTCATGGCAGCTTTGTGGCCATGCCCAGGTCTGAGTCAATCACAATACTGTTCCTTGCATTCCCAGCACCTCTTGGAAGTTCTGGGTATCTGTGTGACCCGGTTCTCATCAGGAGGCATGCCTTTCTCAGGGGTGGGGAGGGGTTTCTGAGAAAACTTTGCCCTTCTGATAAAAGAGAATAGTGTCACTCTTTCCCCTTCAATATTTTTTTGCCTTGGATGCAGCCAAGATAGCTGGAGCTGCAACAAGCATCTTGTAACCTGAGGGAAAGGTTAGGAGAATTACAGAGATGCCAGTGCTGACATTTTGAGTACTTGAACTAATATTACAAACTATCTACTCCCTGACTTTGCTTGTGCAAAAAAACAAACATCTATCTATTTAAGCCACTGCTGCTTGATTATCCCATTATTTGCAACTGAACATATTTCTAATTGATACGAAACTATGCATACATGACCAGCTCAGGCATGGAGCTGGCCCACAAAGTCACAGAATTCTCAGAGGGGCTGGAATGGTGCCAATTGTTTGGGAATTTCCAAAAAGAAAAGAATGAGCCCTGGATCTGGATTCCTCCCCAACATCAGCACAGGCTGCTTGTTTTCAAGAGAGGCTTAGAGCCCCACAGATTTCAGGAGATACCTAAGCTTCTGACTACATCTTGCTCTGGTTATTTCAGTCAAGCCACCAGGGTAGCCTCGTGCCCAGAGTATATGAAACCAAAGTAGAATTTTCATTCCATTCCACGGTCACCCCTATCAATAAACCTTTTCATTTTATCAGACTTTCCAGCAAAAATTAGTCCCTCCTTCTTCTCTGCTTCCCTAATTCTTTGTAGCTCCCCCAGTCAAGGCCAGCTTCATGTGACTGCCCAGGTCCCATGTTTAAGAAGACACTGCACTCGATTTAATGTTCTGCTGTCATTACCTTGAAATTCTTAAAATCCTAACAAGGGACCCCACATTTTCATTTTTCACCGGGACCCGCAAATCACCTGGCTCGACCTGCCTCAGCTATGGGCTTTGAGATTTGGAGCCATTTCTCAGCCTCTCTCCACCTCAGTTTCTCATTGGTAAAATGAGAAGACCTTGTGACTGCTGGGTCTCTGGGAGGCCCAGGTGAGGTCATGGGGAAGCGGATGTGGCTCAACCAGTTGGGCACCCGCCTACCCACATGGGAAGAACTTGTGCCTCCAAAAGAAAACAAGCAGACACCCGCACCCTGCCCCAACGAGAGCTAGATGCCGCACCCCGCAGTGACAAGAGCTGGACGCCACACCCTGCAGCAACGAGCAGACGCCTAAATAAGCAGATGCCACAAGGCAGCAGACACCGGAACCCACAGGGAGAGGATGTGGCTCAGGCCATTGGGCATTCCCTTCCCATGTGTGAGGTCCCAGGTTAGGTTCCTGGTGCCTCCTGGAGAAAGCAAGCAAACAATGAGCAGACAGATGAGCCCCCCCGGGGGGGGGGGGGGGTGAGGGTGTGTGTGCAAATAAAATAAATAAATAAAGTAAAATAAATAAATCTTAAAAAAAAAAAAGTCTTTGTTTAAAAAAAAAAAAAAAAGCAGAGCATGCCACGGCACCTGACTCACAGGAGTCTCCATGGCTGGACATAATATCTCATCCAGGTAAGCTCTAAGGGGGCCATGATTACCTTTATTTCCTCCCACAGAGCACGGGGTGGTCCATTGTCCTCAGCGGTCACCAGTTAAAGGTTTGCTGAATGAACGAGTGCCACTCTGAAAGCTTTTATGACTCCTCCATTTGGACGTTGAATTTTGGGAATAACAGAATTACTCATCTTATTGAACAGCAGTATAATCAGGAGGGCATGTTGAATATTTTGTGAGGCTCAAAACTGCTGTCCCAGCTTACCGAATATAAGAACAGTCAAAAATCTCTGGTCAGCCCCAGTTGAGCTTCCATGTGGAATTAGATTAGAGCTTGGACGTTAGCACAAAGAATCAAATGCAGCCATTGCCAAGCCCCTTTCAGGGGTCCCGGGGTGAAGTGCGTCACGAGACCAAGAAAGGTCTTTTTCAATAAGCCGTTTTCAGCAGCCTGCTCTGGTTTCCTTCTGGATTGGATTCCGGTTGCATTGTAGTGCAGATGGCAAAGGTAATATCTGCTTACCGTGTAGGAAAGTCACCATCTAGACCCACGTGCCATTTAAAAGAATTCTGTCAGTGAAAACGGGTGTTACTGATGGATGAGTGAGAAGGGAGGAGGATTTAGGACAGAACAACTCATTTTCGCATTAAGAAAAACTGTACCTTAAAAAAAAACATACCTTTCAAAGTTTCAAAGCATCTTAATAGCAATAGCTTATATAGCTTATAACTTAACATGACATAATAATTCAAAAGTACTCCACCTGAACACTGACTCATCTAATCTTTACCATAGGGCTACAAGGTAAGTGTTTTATCTTTCCCACTTTGCAGAAGAGCCTTTGAGGTTTAGAGAGGCTAAGTAACTTGCCCCAAGATTTAGAGCTGGTAAGCCCAAGCTGCCCCACTCTAAAACCTGCTTGTCTTTAATGTCAAGTATATGGCTTGGTGAGTTTTAACCTTTGCAGGACTCAGTGACCACCTCCCAGATCAAGAAATTGAACTCTTCCAGAAGGTTCTCTCATGCCCTTTCCTGCTCGGTACTCATCCCCTCACCCCCATCCTCACCCCCACCCCAAAGCCTTCTGACAGCTCTCTCCATCAATCAGTTTGAGGCAACAGAGTCTTGCTTGTTCCCCTCCTGCATTTTTTCCTCAGAGAGGATCAGGAGGTACTTCTCTCTCAGGCCTGCTACTAAATCTCTACTTCGGGTAGCAATTATCTTGCATTTGTAGAGGCGTTTGCCCTCAAGGATGTGGGCACACAATCCTTCTGCCAGGGCCGTGAGGGTCCCTGCCTGGCTGAGATTTGACCCAGGGCAAGAGTCAAATGGGGGGGGGGGGGGAGGCAGAGACCATTGTCCAGGTGTGTAGGAGTATGGTAGGTTGAAAGGCACCCCAACAAAAACCTGTTCTTCATCTCAACCCCAGTCCTGTGGGTGGGAACCTATTGCAAGCAGGACCTTTTGGAGATGTTATTTTTAGGTAAGGTATCGCCGATGGAACCAGGGGAGCCTTAATCTGGATTACTGGAGGCCTTATAAAGGGAAAGACATGGGGAGGAGCCCAAAGTCGAAGCCAGAGAAAACCAGAAGAGCAGGGAGAAAGGAGAGGGCATTGCCATGTGACGGGGAGCCAAGGAACCCCAAGAATAGCTGGAAGCCAGTGCCAGAATGCCGTAGTCCTCAAGGAGAAAGTAAGCCTTGCCAATGTCTAAGTTTTGGACTTGTTTTAGCCTCAAAACCGTGAGCCAATAAATTCCTGTTGTTAAGCCAAAGTCATTTTGTGGTATGTGTGATCTCAGCTCAGGCAAGCAAAGACAAGGAGTTGTACACGAAGCCAACAGACTGTTAAATAAAATACAGTTTTTCCTTCCTAGCTCGACAAATGACAGTCTTCATAACACGTTAGAGGGCCAGGTCTGGGTTTGGAGTTCTGAGACTCCTCGGAATTCCAGAACCCAGGCCGGCAGCCTGCCCACATTTTCTGCCCATCTCTGGCTCCATCCCCAGACCCAAAAGGCCTCACGTGCATGTACATGGCCGTCCCAGCCTCTCCATCTGAGTTCTGACTACAGTCTCCACAGAAGGAAGTCTCAACCGCCCTTCAGACCTGGGGCATGGTATACCTGGGGGAGGAGAGCCTGCCAGAGACACACTCCAGCATCCAGAGAGCATTCTAGAAGCAAAAATACAAGCTCCAGATAGAGGCGTTCCCTTGGCATCAAGGATTCCTCACCCCACGGAATGGGGCACAAAGAGGGCTGGTGGGAGCTGTAGTACATGGGCAGAAGGTAGGGTGCCCCCTTGCCCAGGTCTGAGAGGGTTCTACAGGGGTGAGGTCATTCGTCTGATTCAAAAGACAGAGCTTGGCCTCAGGCCTCCTCTTCACTCCCAAACTCCCTCCAAAGAGTTCAGTTTGGTTAAGCCCATCCCTGAGTGCCTGCCATATGCCAGGCAATGAGCCATGTGTTGAGATGAATGAAACGTGTCCCTAGCTGTCTCAGGCCTCAAACCACGAGGGAGAGGGAAGCTAGTTACGGGTTTTGTATCATGATAGAAATAAATATACACAGGCAGCTTTAAGAAGGGCTCCTGAAAGAGGATGACATCTAAGCAGTCTTGGAGGATGAGAAAGTCCTAACCAGACAGAGAAGCAATTCTTTGTCTTGATCTGGGTGGTAGTGACTGGGCCATGCATGTGTTAAGGTGTCTTTTGGGGAGAGAGAAGAAGCACGCATTAAGGATGGTCTAGCTAGTGAACTTAGAACATTCTGGCAGTGAGAAGGTATGAAGGGGGCTGGGGGAGTGCTGGGAGGGCCAGCATATGCTCAAATAGAACACGGACCTTACCATAGGGCATAGGGGGAAAAACTGAAGGTTTAAAGCAGAAGTGGGACAAGGAAAAATGGGCACTTTTAGATATATTTACTCTGTCTTCAATATGGGGACAATGAAACTGGGTGGAAGATAATCCAGACAAGAGTTAATGAAGGTCTGTTTATTCGTCATACAACAAATATTTATTGCACCCCTACTATTTGCCAGTTATTGTTCTCTGTGTGGTCTACTGCAGCCGGCAGAACAGAAAATGTCCCCATTCTCAAGGGGGCTTGCATTCTAACGAGAAGGTGGGCACACTGTAACATAAAGAAAGGACCATGTCCGATTATTTCAGATAGTGGGATAATGGGTTAGAGACGCTGGAGGGGAGCTGGGAAAATGAAGGTGGAGCAGCTCATTCATTTGTGGGTTTATTCATTTCTTAAGGGTCTGCTATGGGCCGTGGTGCTATCGTGGAGAGAGTAAGCAGAAGCGGTTCTTGTTCTCACAGCAATCATGTCTCACGGAGAAGTCCATCGAAGGATTGTCCTACCATGGAGATGTGTACTCTGAAGAAGAGAAGCTTGGGTCTTTGAGGACAGACAGCTGGAGGGTCTGATCTCCATAGGGTGACCTGACAAGGCGGGGTGTGAGTGGGAGGAGGAGCAGTCCACTGGCTCAGTGGTGGGAGGGAGAACGGTGGATTCTAGGAGCCCTGAGAGTAGAGGGAGGGAGAGGCAGCGTAGACAGACAAGGAGCAGGCTCTGTCCAGTGTTGTAGCTCTGATGCGGTCGTTGTCTTTATCCTGAGAGCATCATGTCTAAGCCCTCTTTCGGAACCAATCCTGACCACCAACACCTGGCAGGCAACCTGGGGTGTCCTCGTTTCCTGGGCGGACACCGCTGAGGGTGCCCTCCAGGCAGTTGAAAGAATTCAGGGAAATCCTGTTCGGAATCTCTATTACCAACACCAGCGAGAAAGCAAGGGTGAAGGGAGGAGGATAAGAACTGGGTAACCGATGTGGAGTTTGGAACCTCTCTCATGAGGTGCAAGCCAAGTGGACGTCTGTTGAGGGGCCTTTGAATCTCTCCGTTATAGCATCGCTGCCCATAGCAGACCCTCAAAGGCAAATACATGCTGGTGAATGAACACGGGAATGAATGAGCTGCTCCATCTTCTTTACCCCAGCTCCCCTGCATTATCTATCATCTGCAGCATTTATGGTTATTGACAGCCCGGCAACCGGCAAGGGGACAGCTTGGGGGTGACTTGCCAGGACACCTCTGGATCCCTCGGGCTCCCTTCACATTCAACTCCCTTCCTGAGGCCATCAGGCAACAGTCCAGTTGGACAGAGCAAACCATCCTGGGTCTTTTTTTTTTTCTGGTACTGAACCACCCCTGGCCATGACAGTTCTTCTACTTGGTGCTCATAAAATGTTTTTTTTTTTTTTAAATCCAAACAAACAAAAAACAGGAAACAAAAACAGGCAAGTTGCCTTCAGATCTTTTTAGAACAAGGCAGGGCTAATAAGCAAACAAATAAAAGGATGGGAATGGAGGTAATTAATCCAAATAATACTTTGCACCCACATTGTGATATAGAGATGGCAGAGCACTTGACCAGAGATTTTGTACCTCACGATAAGCCCTCACGGTTGGCAAGGTGAGCACTGCTATCCATTCCTGTTGTACAGGAAGGGACAGGCTCGGAAAGAGGGATCGACCTGCTGAAGGTCACAGCCTGTAAGTGGCAGGGGCAGCCTGACTCCAGGCCCGGAGCTGGCACACTCTCCCTTTTCCAAGCATGGTGACAACTCAACCATCCCTTTGCTGCCCCCAAACCTGCTCAGGGGCTCTATGAAGTGCTCCGCCAGGCTTTTCACAATCAATCAAGAGTTTTCCGGAGGCATCTGCACAGCATTTTTGGCTAGTCTTTTCGGAAGCCGTTCTTGCAAAATGCTTTCTTATTTTTTTTTCCGCCCAACCCATATAGAGGTCAGAAGAAAAAAGAAGAAAGAAAAAATCCTTTCCGTTCTCTTTTTCTGTACCAGCCGGTCTGGCAAAACCTGTTTCATTTCATTCCCGAGATTCAAATGGGAAGCCGCCTTCTGTTCTCATTAGTTTGGGTTGTAGCAGTCATTACATTCTAAACAATTAATCCCCAAATGCCAATTTCTTACTAGGATCATTTTGGCCGCAACAACGGCTTTTCTTAGCAGCAAGGCTGCAGCAATTATTCCTGGCTTTTGTCACTAAACATGCTGTGCTTGGCACTTTGCAATGTTTTCATCATCATTGAGTTATCAACATTTATCTCTATCAGGGGAAAGAAAAGGCTGTCCAATTGTGAAGGCCCCGTGATTACACTGGCCTATTTATCGGCATCAGCAGGGCTCCCTGGGGCCTCTTCTGCTTTTTTGGAGAAGAGAACATCCCCTGGGTCCAAACCTCCCACTGAAAATCAGAAGTTCGCATGCTCTGAGACAGAAGACTATCTGAGAGGTATTAGAAAAACAGTAGGAAGAGGCAGTAGTAGGGCCCCGGGCTGCAGGGCCGTTCTCCCTGGGAGGCCAGGGCCCCCCCCCCAGGCACAGGTGTCCTCGAAATGGCTGTCCCCTCAAGCCCAGGGAATCTTGGGGGAGTCTATGGGATTCCCTTACCTACTTACGTGTTTGCCTAAATACAGGCCTTCTCTTAGGAGAGATTGATAGTAGCCGCACAAGGGACTCTGCGACCTCCATCTCCTGGCTTCACCGTTCACTGCTGTGTGGCCTTGGGCACTGAGCTTACCCTCTCTGTTTTTCAGAGTCCTCATGTGTAGATCAGCTATAATAACAGCTCTACTTCACTGGATTACTTTGAGAATTAAGGGGGTCAACACTTGTCACTGGAACAGTGTGCCTGGCACATAGCGAGTGCTTTATGAGTGTTTGTTGGAAAGCAAGTGTTTTCATCTGCTGGGCTGCTGAAAGCAATCTACCAGAAATGGGCTGGCTTTTACAATGGGGGTTTATTGGCTAATAAGCTTACAGTTCTGAGGCCGAGAAAAATGTCCAAATCAAAGCATCATCAGGCGATGCTTTCTCCCCAAGACCGGCTACCCGCCCGGCTCTGGCCCTGTCTCCTGACTGTCCTCCTATCCCAATTCCACGTTTCTACCTAGGACCACATGGGGGAGGAGGGCGGGCTCCCGACTCTCTCCCTGTCTTGGGCTTCTGTCCTGATATCACTGCCTTTAGGACAAGGGCCTTGCCTTGCTCCTCTAGTCCTGAACCCCCCATTTATTAATTAACCTACTTTTATAAGGCCCCTACCACACACCGACCATTTATGTGAGCCTGGGGAGAGCTTTTGAGGAACTCTCAGTCCAACGGGGCCACGGACACGCACAGGAACGCAGGTAGTGGAAGGATGGGAGGGCTGCGATTGGCCACTGAGGCAGAAAGGTCCAGTTGTCCCTGCCTGGACATACCCAGGAAATCTTCCCAGAGGAGGAGGCAAGGATTGGTGGCCACGGCCGTGTCACCTGCTGTGCTGCCAGCGGTAGCTGAGGTCTGCCAGTGGCCTGGGATACCTCCTGGTGGCCACTTTCTGGACATCACATCCTGCCTGCCTGGACATACCCAAGTGGCCTCAGATACTAAAAGAGAATTGCATTGGCAAGCTTTATTTCCTACTGGGTCAGTGGTGAACTGGCAGACCTCTGCTGTCCCCGGACCTGCCCCAGGCAGGGGAGCAATGGGTTCTAGGTTCCAGAACTTTCTGGACTGCCCAGCCGTCCTGCCCTTGGACTTGTGTGTCCCTGGCCCACCGTATCAGTGGCCCAGTCCTTGGGCTCCCCGGCTTCCTGGGGGAAAAAAACCTCTTAGCTGTGCCCTTTTCTATTCCCAAATCCCGGGGTTTCTGAGAGAACCAGTCATTAATTCCACACACTGATAATGAAAACAAGGCTCAGAGAATTTAAAAGACTTGTCTGGTGCCTTTGGATATGTTAATTGAGTCTTTCCCCATTTTGTGGCCCTTCCCTGCAGGACAAGACTCTCCTCCTTTCTCAATTTCAAATTTTCTTGTTCTTACAGATTACCATCTAATCTGTAAGACTTCCTTATTTTAAAAAATGGAAAAAAATGAAGGAAGGAAGGGAGAGAGGGAGGAAGGGAGAGAGGGAGGAAGGGAGAGAGGGAGGAAGGGAGAGAGGGAGGGGGGAGGGAGGGGGGAGGGAGGGAGGGAAGTAGGAGATTAGAGGGAATGGTGGGAGGGGGAGGGAGGAGGAAAGGGAAGGGAGGGAGGCAAAAAGAACTCATTGTTTATGTGCCTGGCACTGGATCCTTTCACATCTATCTGTTACAATTAAACCTTCACTAACTACATTGTATGTCCTATTATACCCATTCTATAGACAAGGAAAATGAAGTTCAGGATGGTTAAGTAACTTGCCAAGGGACACACAGATTTGAATGTTAGAACTAAATTTGAAGCCACACTTGAGTCCAGAGTCCATGGTCTTTCCAGTACATTTAGAGGTGCTTAAAATACACCTGAGGATTTTTACTTTTCTACTAAATTTCTGTCACCCATGATAATGGGTTAAGCTCTTACAGTTAATCTGCTTGCATTCTCTATTTTGTTACCATTTTATTCACCTTCTCAGTCCATTATTTGGGGTAGATGGCCTTGAATTCCTTTGGAAAGGAGGCAGCATGCAGATGAGTTCCATGGTAAAAACCCACCCCTGCACCCCCAGGCACCCAGGGGGAGGCAGACAGCAAGTGTTGCCTTCCATTCGACAGATGGAGAAGCCAAGGTTAACTGCCTTGAGAGCCCAAAGTGAGCGGAGCCAGAAATGCCAAAAAAAGCTCAGCCTCTAGAGTCCAAGTAAATCTCCTTGACCATTTTCACAGAGTGGGTGGTGAGTGCCTGGGAGGTGCCTCTCTGTTTCAATTTCTTTCTATTCTTGGAGAGCGAACATGCTTATTACACTTGCTTCAGTAAGCAGCGGAGGATGGTCCAACTGGCATTTATTTAATTACCACAAACAGATGTATCGCTTTGGCTTCCAGGAGGCAGTTTCTGGATGTGCTCATCAGCCCGCCTGCTTACAGGGAGGCTCAGGCATGGGGGCAGCAGAGGACGGACGCATGGACAGTTCCTACCGTTAGGCTGCACATCCCACCAGGCGACCCCATCGCCTCATCGTGCTGGCACAGGCAGGCATCCTGGGGCACCAAGAATAGCAGTGACGGTGAGCCACTCACATCAGAGGCCCTTTCCTCGCAGATTTCCCTTGATTTCCTTCCATTTGCTACCTCCCCCTCCCCCCACCCCCGTGAACCTTCTGCAGACCCTGGAAGCTTCCCCCAAATGCCAGGGCTGTTTGATGAGGTTTATCTGGGTGGCTTCCCCAATGCAGCTCCAGGCTGGGGTTTTTTCGCCCGCTGCTTTGTCTAAAGTCAGTCCGAGCGCTGCCCCTTGTTTCTCCGGCTTCTACCCTGGGTACCCAGCTCAAATATCATTCTCCTTTCCTCTTGGATAATGTCACCTCTCACTTCCCTGAGTTCTTCCCACAGTAGGTTTGGCAAGAGAGCATGTGTAAAAGGGTGTTACAGAAAGTTTGCCAACAATCAAGGTACAGGCTGAGTTAAATCAGGTAGAAAATGATCATTAAGATTTCCTTCCTTCTAAGATTTTTGAAAAAAAAATTTTTTAGGGATCTGGGATGGCTGCTAATGAGATGGGCAATTTCAAAGTCCTGTGAATCTCTTAGAGAGCAGGTGTTATGTTGTGGTAAAGAGTCACATTCTCTTAAAGGATATTTTGCCTTTTTATTAAAAGACTTCTTTCTTTTTAACTTTCTTATTTTCAGAGAAAAGGTGGTCTATTTATAGCTGTCCTAATGCTTAGATAGTACTTTGCATTTCTGATGTGGTCAACTAGCTCCCACTGTCACTGAGAAGCAAGTCAGGGATTGCCGAGATAAGCACATGTCCCACATTTGGAGGCCAGTCCTAATTTTAGACATCTTGTCCATTTGTTAAACCAGGCCACCCATTTTTCAAAGATGGTCATGGTGCATGCACTCCCTTTTCTACAGGATAATTTTGAGTGGGAAGTAAGGTAAAGTTGTTGGTATATCATGAAATATTGTATGCAGACCACATTTTTATTGAGCCTCGATTTAGAGCATCAGACTTTCTGGTCCTTTGGAGAAGCTTCCAGACAACCAATTCTGTGATCATGTGTCCTTGGACAAGTTACTTTAGCTCTCTGTGCCTCAGCTTCCTCCTTTGTAAACTGGGGGGATGGAAGTAATTCAGATAAATCACTTAACACAGAGCTTGGCACTGGGTAAGAGCTCAATAGACATTAACTAATAAAAAATTACACACACACACACACACAGATTCTTAGTTTGGCTTCTCCCATAGCAGAATCTGAAACAAGGGCTTGGGTGCGGTCGTTTATTTGAGAGGTGATTCCAGGAAGCAGGAAAAAAGAGGGCCAAGTCACTGATAAGGGGCACAGGCACTCGAATCCATCTGGAAATAGAGAATATTTCTCCCAAAATTTCCCAACATAGACTGGAGGGTCTGTGTGCACGTGTGATGTAGATGCACAAAAGGCTGAATAAGACAGGCTCTCAGCGTGATATTTTCCAATGAAATCTAATATACTCAGTATTAGTCCTATGGCCAAGCAAATGGTCTTAGTTGTTTGTTGAAAGGAGAACTCTAAGAGTTGATATATCAAGAAGAACTGAAAAGCCCAGGATTTTTTTTTTTAAAGACTTTCCCACAATATTCTTGTGACTTTGGGCAAGAATTTTTTTTTTTCCTGTATTAACACCTTACATTATTGTGGTATATTTGTTACAATTGCTGAGAGAATATTATTATAATCATACTATTAACTATAATCTGTGGCTTACCTTAGGGTTCACTGCTGAGGTTGTATAGCCCTATGCTTTTTTTTTTTTTTTTTTTCAATTTTATTCTAGTAATGTATATACAACCTAAAAAATTTCCCCTCTTAACCACACTCAAATACAGAATTCAGTGCCGTTAATTATGCTCACGATGTTCAAACACTTTCTGTTTTGGTATTTGAGATAATGGAGAATGGTGATAACACACTGCTTCCCAGTGAGAATTAAACACACAGGCATTTAACGCAGTTCCTGGACATCGTGTGCCTTCAATAAATGTTAACCTTTACATAGTTGCTATCATTTTTGTTATTATTGCATGCATAACCAACCAGGGCAAAAACTATTAGTCTCCGAGTTTCCGGGCAGGGGACCTGGCTGGATCTAACGTCACAATATACCACCAATTACAGAACAGGAAGCTGAGATTCTGAGTGGCCGCTTGCCTCAGACTTCTTGGCAAATCCTTGGCGAAGTTGTAGTAATAAGTGCTGAGGTGCCTCAGTGTCTGGCAGGTGGCTAGACTTGCCGGCTGGTCTTTTGTAAAATCTGTGTTATTGATCTGGCTTTGGTTCCAACTCTCTGGTACCTTCCCAATGCCAAGCTTCCCCCTCTCCAGGCAGGTCTGCAATGGGGACCTTCCTTCCATAGAGGATCCACTCCTGCGTTCTCCTTGGGGTGAGGGTGGGGCAACCCTGACCCTTCCACAGGCCACTTCTTACCCTGTGAGTACCGGGTGCCATGGCTGGAGACAGACTGGCAGCTCGGAGCTCCCTCCTAGTTATGACTTGTGATTAAATATACATGAAAGGAACAAGAAAGTAAGAGATACAGCATCTTGCAAGGAAAACTGACATTTCCATTTAGACCACAATTTGAAATTATCCACAAGGATCCTGTTCCTTTGTTGAAAATATGAAGTGGGTCTCAGATCTGTTTTCTGATGGTGCTTTCATCTCAGGCCCATGGTCAAGATGCTTTTGCAGCAGAATTTGATCTACCCTTTTATTGGAAAGTCTGGGGTGATGGCTGCACGGTTTGGTGACTTCATCTAGAGCCTCCACCCCACCCCTCATGATACATTTGTGCCAGCACTAGACAACCAAGGAGCATGTGCCTTTGAATGCCCTACTGTTGCTCAGCTGATTTATACCTTGGCAAGGTTCTGAGGACAAGGGCCTCTGGGAAGACATCCAGAACTGCAAATTAGAGAGGCAGCATTCTTCACCAAAGCCACATCCCAGGCAGTGTGGTAGACCAGAAGGTAGAGTAGATTGGAATGCAGAGCCAGGAGTGCTAGACTCAGCTCCCCCTCATTAGCTGTGACCTCGGACTGGAATGCAGAGCCACGAGTGCTAGACTCAGCTCCCCTCAACTCCCCCTCATTAGCTATGACCTTGGGTAAGTCCCCTCCTCCCTTTATGCCCCATTGTCAGCCCCAGACCTTGCCCTAGAACATCATTGTGGTTCTCTAAGCTTGAACACATGTTGGTTCTGAATCTTGGTCATTCTTTGGGTAGGTCTTTTTATTTCTTCACCTTCCCTCTCACTCCCAACATCTGGTTTGCGTAGAAGTTTGGTCACCCACAAAATTGGGTAAAAGGTCTGGGTCAGAGCTTGTTAGGTAACATCTCTAACAGATCCCACTTGATAATAAAGACAATAGTTTCCATTTAAGAAGAGTTTACTATGTGCCAGGCACTCTGCTAAGCACTTTATATGCATCATATTATTATTATGCTTATAGCAAGTTCACAACAGCCATTGTTTAAGAGAGGAAATGAGGGCTCGGGGAGGTCAAAGCTATTGCCCAAGTGACAACACTGGGTTCAAACCTACATCTGTCTGACTCCAAATGGAATGTTCCTCCTTTCTTTCCCAACCCCTCTTTCTCCCCCCACCTTTCCTGGGACAGGTATGGTCGGTCACACACTGAGCTGGGAAGAAGGGTCTGGTCCACCTCCGTTTTTCCTTCCACAGTGTGGGGACCACTAGCTCCCATCCACAAATCATTGCAACCTGACCCTGCTGTTCAGAGACCACTCAGGACCCAAACAGGTTGGCATCTCAGAGTTGCCATCGTGTGTGTGTGTGTGTGAATGTGTGTATAGAAACTCAGGTTGGCATCCAGGGAGACCCAACTGAGGGCCTAGCTCAGTACCCTTTCAATTCTCTGAATTCTTTCTGGGCTTGGAAAGGTCAGAGCCTTCGGGGTCTTGTCCTCCCAGGGGCTGCGGCTTCTAAGGAGCCCTGCCCTCCACCTCGTCCAGCATTGCTCAGAGGGAAGCTACTTCCTCAAGGTGGAAAGAACTGAAGGACAGAGAGTGTGTACAATCGCAGTTTCTGCCTCCCTACCTCTACCCACCCTGGCGAATTTCTCAGTGGTGTTGGGGACCCTCCAGATACCCATGCTTTGAATCCGATGCCCTCATCGAGCCCCATACTCGGGCAGCTGCTAATGAAAAGAAGCCATGCAGAAGTCATGAGGGGCAAGTCTTTGGCTACGTGGAGAAGGGAATTTTTCTGCATGGCTCCTGGCTCCCTGACTGGCAGGCGACCCCCGCCCCTGCGGCCTACGCCCCGCCACGGATACACGTGTGCTCCTGAGACCTGCCATCTCCCATTGCACGTCCGAGTGCAGAACCCAAGCAGGGCTCCATGCCTCCTTTGAAGCTAAACATGATGGATACAATCTGACTTTGAAATAAGGCAAGAAACTGTTCTACTCAACAATTCTCTTCAAGGCCAAGGGCAATTCACTGAACAGCAAGCACTGAGGCTTGCAGGGAGGGAGGAAAACCCAAGACAGCAAGCCCGTGGCAGCCAGGCGGGGAGGTGGGGCCGTGAAGCCGCTCTGCTTTCATCATAATGATCAGATTAACAGCAACTGCTGCTATGGACTGACTCTCTCCTAGACTATTGACATTTTACTTATGTGAGCTCCTTTAACCCTCAAAAACACCCTACGAGATCGGCATTAGTTTTACTCCTTTTATAGAAGAGGAAATGGGGTCTGAAAGAGGATAAAAGCCATTTGTTGAAGGTCAACGCACCTGTCAGTGGCACAGCTGGATTCGAACCCAGGCCTGTCTCCCGTGAAGCCTGCTTTTTCCCTACTCCCACTGCCTCTCCCCATATTGGTCTCTGAGATTGATAAAATATGCACTCAGGACAAATGATAAAGCTTGATGCTTTTGATTATGTGCTTTATCGTTCAATGGCTCTTTACCACTTGATTTTTAAAACTTCATGTGCATGCATTCATATTAATTGCACTTTTTTAAAAAAAAAGAATTTTGAAAAGGAAAGAAGGGGTGGGAGAATAAAAGGAGTTGAGATTCTCTGATGTGTTGAGAAAGGGTGGGCCTGGGGAAGTGGGGAGGATATTAGGGTGTACGGTGCAGCCTCTGGGGTCGTGCTGCTGTCCTGGCGGGGGGTGGGGGGAGATTGGAGTACAGGAAGGGTGGCCCCCACACATTCTATTCTATGCACCCAAGCAAGGGACATTTGGTTTGGGCTAATTCCAAGGCATTCTGGGGCAATGGAGGGGATACCGGTCTGGACATTAGGAGTCCGAACCTCTGGCCCCAATTCCACTACTACGTTAACTTTGAAAAAGTCCCTTCCCCTCTCTGGCCTCTGTTTCCTCATTTGTAAAATAAGAAGATTTAACCTCCCATTACTGATTTCCTCCCACGGATCCCTGAGCCGAGGACCCTCAGGCCTCCATTCTCCAGGTCAACCACATGACATTTCACGTCTAAACAGGTCACCTCTCCCCTTTGGGGAGCATAGCTGACTTTGCTGAGAGTAAACATGCCTTCAAAGCCATTAATTCTTTTTTTTTTTTTTTCTTATTGTTAATTGCTAGAGGGAAAAAAAATCCATTTGTCCCCAAGGAAACCATCCAAATAACTCTGACCTCTCTGTGGATTTCAAAGAAAGCTTTCAGGGTCTGTTTTCTAATCCCCCTCACCCCCCAAAAAAGAGTCCCTGCAGCTTGAGGGACCAGGGTGAAGGGAATTCTGCAAATTTTGCTTTGGAGGGGCTGCGGGATAATTGAGGAGGGAGGTAATCGGCTTACCTCCTTGCCGCCGCCAGCTCAGCCCTCTCTCCAGCTCAATCACTAGCACACAACTAACCAAATTACCGCTCGGGGCAGCGGGCTTCCCAGTTATGTGACTCCGGAGCCTCATTTGCAATCACCATTAACCAGAAAAGCTTCATGGCTGCTCTGTGCTCTGGGTCATGAGACAGCCACAGAAATAAAAGGGCTGGGAGGGGCTGCGTGGGGAAGACTTTAGAGTACAGCTCACGACAGCCGCATCACCAGCCTGGGGTCCCATCCCTTCTCCCTTTCCCGAGCACCTCGAAGATGCTGGGGAGCAGTTAGGTGGCGCAAAGACTGGGCAGCCAAAGGGAGACAGTGACTCTTCCGGAAGAGGGAGACTGGAGCCCTCAAAATAACTCAGGGCTGAATAACCCACACACTAGCTTTTAAAACGTCTTGTCGGTAGCCTTTAACCTCTTTAAAACAGATACTGGCGTGGAATGCTCCAAAGGCCATTTCTAAATCTCTCAAAACCAGACTCTTTAGCAGTGCTAGCCCAGGAGAACTGAGAAAGCCCCAGGGCAGCCTGGGGTTTCCAAAGTTCAGCGCATCATCGGAAAAGGTGATGTTTGTCTTTGCTGAGCATCCTTCCCCCACTCCCTTCCTTTAGTGATCCCTCTTCCTCCTCCATCCAGCACCCCTCTTTGCCATCATCACCTAACACACATTCATCCATGTAGTCAGTTTTAAAGCAGAAGTCATGTGGATGCTTCAAGTCAGGGGACTGAAATGCTCCCCATCCCGTGTGTGTATGTGTGTGTGTGTGTGTGTGTGTGTGAACCCAAGGTTAATGTGTTACAACAGAGAAGAGCTAGAGGACCCCAGTGGACCAGATGGAGGCACCAACAGCCTCTCAAGGATAGGCAGGGTGGCTCACGCCCCCAGGCCTGGATGCCAAGGAGAGCACTGGCTGAAAGTGACAGTGGGGGTCTTTCCTTTTTGGGGAGATTGCCAGGAAGTATTTTGCTAGTCTTGTTTCAGAACCTGTTTATCCAAGGCTGTGGTCTGGAGCAGGAAGCCTGTTAGCCTGCTTCAGCTCAGCCACCATCCACTTGGGAGGTGCTGAGCGCTGACCTCGAGGGGCTCTGGCCAGCAGGGATAGGCCTGGCCAGCTGAAGAAGGCAGGGCTGCCGAGGCAGGGCCTTCTAGAAGCAGCCAGTGCGGAGGGGAGAGGAGCCAGGAGCCAAAGGCTTTCTTGGTTTTGGAGAACAGAGTGCTGAGTCAGAACCCAGGAGTTGGAGCTCCCCCTGCCAGCCTGAAGCCAGCTCAGCCACATTTCAGTCATCTCTGGAAATGAAGAAGCCAAGAAAGCTGACTCCTGGGTGGTGCACTTTTATGGGTGGGAAGGAGAAGTGGTGAGGGGTACCATTCAAAAAAAAGCTATTTTTTGTTTTAGCTGTGCAAAGGAGACCTCTCCACGGGAGCAGACAGCCAGAGAGACACAGGGAAATACAGAGTCTCCTTTGCACTCCACGGAGAGGGCTCCGCTGTGGATTCTTCCCCTGCCTGGTGCTCACTTAAAGGTCCAGCTAGTCTAAATGCCCCTTTTAAGATGTGTAATGGTAGGAGTGGGTGTAGTTCAGTGGTTGAGCACCTGCCTCCCAAGTATGAGGTCCTGGGTTCAATCTCCGGTACCTCCTGGGAAAAAAAAAAAAAAAAGTGTAATGGCTTTAAGCATCCCAGGTAGGCTTTTGCCTCTCATTTAGAAAGAAAGGCATCTGCTTGCTTGAAGGAATCCCGGGTTACTGAGTGATCGCCATAATAAGATTCAGAAGGAAGGTGACCTATAGAAGCATGGTAAATGCACGATTTTCTCTGCTCAGGAAGTGAATTTTAATGATAACTCAGCACTTGCCTCAGGTCCTAAAATGCTGTTCGCTTTCTCAAGGAAAGCCCAGGAAAGGACAAAGTGCAAAAATGCTTCCACAAAGGAACACACAAGCTTTCCAGCCCTCTCTGTAGTTACATGCAACCTGGAAAATTGAAAGCAAGGTTGGTGTCCCTCTGACCTTGGTCACCATTTCATGTACCAGCCCGTCATACAAAGAGTGAGAACACACCGCAGATCCATACCTCTTCTGGATTAACATTTCCACAGCTTTTTTTCTGTCCTTTAAAAGAAAGAGAAGAATCTTCACCCCTAGGTGGATCATCAGCATATTTCCGTGGTCTCTTTATGGGAATGAGTGTTTTGAAGGGACACTTTTCTTCTGCGGCTTTGTGCACCTTTTAGCAGTGGAGCAGTGGTGCTTCTATAGAATTGTTCCTTCCAATGCCCCACCAAGGGCTGTTCACCCTCAGGTGTGAGAAGCAGGTAACACTTACCTGGTAGGCCACCTGGACCTGGGATGAGTGTTTGCTGCTGGCAGAGACCTCCCCAGAGACAGCCCGGCTGCAGGGTTCTCTCCCAGGCTGGGCATCTTTCAACATCCTCGGTGTGCCCTACTGCATGCCCTGCCAGCTTTCGTGGCCCCCACCCCCTTAGCAAGCCCATCTTCCCCCATGGTCAGCTTCAGTCCATGAACGGTATAAACTCAAACTTCGGAAATGTCAAGTCTCGTAAACCATTTTTAAAGTATTAAAAATGCAAAACGGGAGTAAACCAAATTTCTCGCCACTAATGTAAAGTGACAAAATAATGGGAGTTTGAATGAGGTCTCAAAAGTGACCATAAGATGGAATTCAGAGTCATATTTTAATATGTACACCTTTCACTCGCTTCGCGAATAACAACGGGTCGTGAATTCTCATTTATAAGAAACTAAGCCATGGAGGAAAAAAGAAATAGAGGAATGAATGGGTTGGGGTGGGGGTGGGGGAGCAAGAGAGCGCTTGAGTGAGATGGCATCAGTCAGGAAACCCTGAATGTCGGTTTCCAGGTCTAGGGCATCAGAGTGGTCCCAGAGCTTTCCACAGCCCCTTCACCCAGGGCTGGCCTTTGGCACCTAGCCCCGGGGACTTCCAGGAAAACCTGTGGGGGAGGCACCCATTAACATTGACCTGCAGGGCTCCAGCAGAGGAGAGTCTGGCTCCTAAAGACTTTATAAAGTGGTGAGAGCAGAGAGCTCCTGCACACCTCCTGCTCAACAGACAGCTCCAACCTCAGAGATTGTTCCAGCACTCATCCTACAGACACCCCCCCACCCCCACCCCAGTCACCCGGCACTCAGCCCTCTGCTGGAGTAAAGACAGGAACACAACTTCCAAAGCACAACTCTCGAGTCTACCTTCCTTTTAGGATCTGTCCAGGTGGCTCTGAGCTCCACATTTGGGAAGTTCAGTTGTGCTCTCCCACTGCCTTCCCCTCTGACCCACCAACCCCAGCCAGCGGCTCTTCATTTCTTTCCCCTCATCGATAGGGACTGTGACGTGCAGCCATCCCACCGGATTCCCTATTTGGGCCATTCTCGTAAAGGGCATTGGCCTGAAGGCACAAATGCAAAGGCGGCGCCAGACGCCGAGCACAGCAGCCTCGGGAAGCCCAGCCGCCGCCTGCCGCGATCCAGGCAGCAGTGGCCAGGAGGTGGCTTCATTCTTACACAATTGAACAAATCTTTCCTCAGTGCAGGGGGCGCATCTAGCGCCTAGCTAGCCGGTAGGAGATAAGACAAACTCCTGCACACACACAAGCCAACTCTGGGGACAAGGACGCACACATTGCCCTCTCCCAGGTCCGGGTTTCAGATCTGATTCTCAGCCCCCTGGAGCTACTTCAGACGGAGCCAGAAGCTGCTTCCAAAATCCATGTGGCTTCCTGCCTCTCCAAACACATGGGACAGGCTGTGATTTCGGTAACTTTTCAAATCACGCCTCCGGAATACTTGTCCGCAAAGATCTGGAAGGGAGCTGGCGGAGGCGCCCCGACACCCCCCCCCCCCCCCCCCCCCTCCGGTCCCCCCCCCCACACACACACCCCGCCACTCCACGGCTGAAAGCTTGGGGAGAGAGAAACCAGACCAGCACGCCAGTTTTTCTTGCCAGCCAGAGAAACAAAACGCTGACACGAACACCACCAAGCCACCTAGGGAAGGAGAACGAGCCCGAGGTCCTGGCACCAACGTTTGCAAGGTGCCCCCGCGCGCACGCGGGAGGGTCGCGGTCGCCCACCGAGGCAGCGCTTGCACCCCGGCCACGCGCGGCTGATATGAATGAGAGCGGCTCACCTTCAGGTTGTGCGTGGGGTTTACGACGCAGACAAGTTGCCCGGCAGCAGAGAAAACCCTTTTAGCCTTGTAGTGCTGAAACCGGAGGTGAATGAGATCTAACACAGCCCCAAAGCACTGGGTGAAGAAAAGCATCACAACTTTCGGGGGTGGTTGGCACAGGAAAGCCGCAGAGGGAGCTGGAAGTCCTTGGGCTGTGGAAGGAGCGCAGCCTCTGACACACTCCTCTCCAGCCCGGCTTAGCGTGCCTTCATAGTCATCATCAAAATAAGACGGTTAGAATCTTGCAGCAGTGAGGCGGCCAATCAAAAGGACAGAAATGTTATCCTTGAGGTGCAGAGACAGCCAATAACAAATGCCTCCCCTACCGAAACTCCCTGATGAATTGAGCCTGGCGGAGAATGTATTATTGAACATTACCACTGATCAGCACATTGCATTTATCTTGTGATTACAGCCGACCATACATAATGCTGCCGAGATAGGCTGACAAAATGGATTGCTTAATGTGTCTCCATTTATTAATTGACTTAATTTCACATGAGAGCCTTTCTTGACACCCTGGCAAAAAAAAAAAAGGAAAAAAAAAAAAGTAAAGCGTTTAAACCGCCAAATAGTAAAACACTGTGCTCCTAAGTAGGCAGATGGATAACGCAGACTGTGGCTCAGCTCGCCAGAGCTGCTTGGGAGAAAATCAAAGATTGCAAGGTTCTCTAATTCCAGATACTAATTTGGCAGCAGCAGAAATGTGTATCTTTCAATCTCAAATTTGTCTCTCTGAATTCAAAGTCTCTCTGAATTTGGATTTCACCCCCTTGATAAATCTTTACTTTCCACTCTTCATAAAAGAAAAGAAACCCTGACAAATATGTTTGGAGTTAAGGAAAAAAGAAAAAATACACACACACACACACACACACCCCTACCTATCTATACAAAATACCATCATTATTAAGGCTGAAAGTATCAAAGCATAAAAATGCACAGAGGGAAACGGATGTGGCTCAAGAAGTTCGGCGTCCGTCTACCATATGGAGAGACCGGGGTTCGATCCCCGGGACCTCCCGGTAAAAAAAAAAAAAATGCACAGAGAATGCTTATAAAAATAATAAAATCCCTGATGCGTGCTGCACACACACAGAAAAACCTACACATAGAGGAAAGTGGCTTGTAAATCAGCAAAATAATTACAGGTGCAGGAGGCCTTAGCTTGTCATTCATTTGCATATTGGTGGACAGCAAATTGCTAATTAGCCACCAGATCGTTGGCAACAGTAAAACAGAGATTAAGAGCTCACATACCACAACACTCTCTTGCCTCTGCGATTGCTAACGGCACATTTCAGGGGCTCTCCCAGGCACAGGGTGTCCTCAAACTCAGCCCCCATCCCCCAAAAACAGAGCTGGCTAGGGCGCTGAGACCATCGGCTGGACCTCGAAGGAACACTCCTAAGTGGGTACAAGGAAGAGTTAAGGGTTTCTGGAGATGAGCTATGATGATTCACTTTTGTTTTGTGATGAAAGCAGGGGAGGGGGAGTGTGTTATGTCCCCCACTCCTTTTTTTTTGGTTGTTTCTCTGTTGAGAAGTCAGCCCAGATCCAATGCCTGGCCAGTTCAAATGCTGTCATGTTCCAGTTTCATGCCAGGGCAGTTATTTCAGGAAGTCCCAAGTTTCTTGGTTCATAGGTCCCTTAACCCCTGGTTTGGGTCAAACTGTGTGTTAACTGCACCAGCCCATTGCTCCTTCTTGAAAGGTTCTCGACTGTAATGTGTGCAAATACAACACTCCCGGGGCACCTGAGTCCTGTTAATCTCAATAACACACAGAAAAACATACAGGCTTATTAAAGCCAGAACAGAGAGCAGGTGTTCGTTTTAACTGGAATTTAAAACCAAACCCATGTTTTAAGGGACAAATAAGCCAAGAAACTATATTTTCTAAAATGACTGCACTGGGAAAAAAAAAAAAAAAATATATATATATATACACACACACACATATAATATGTATATATATATATTTAACAAAAAAACTGGAGTGTGACAGCATTTGAGCTGGTTAGAACCTCATCAAGATGGTGTATTTATAGGATTTGAGTCCACTCATTATACAATTTGTAAATAAGGGCTGCTGGCCTAGAATACTGGAATCTGCTCCCTAAAGCTTTCATTTTCCAGAATATGCTTTCAACAGTTCAACAACAACAAAAAAGTTCAGTCTTCTTTTGTGTGCCTTACATTTTTTTCTAACAAAAGTGAGCATATAGTCCCGTAGATTCCTTAAAGATACAATCCATAATTTAGAAAGGTTCAAACGTCCCCATTCTATATTCTTTGTTACAATGAAACTGTTACGGAGGGTTTTTTTTCTCCCTCTGTGTAACCTCAGACAAGTTTCCTAATCCCACTGATGCTCAGTTCCCACACCTGTAACATGGGGATAATAGAAATATTTATCTCTCAGGGTCATTGTAAAGATTAAGATGACGTATTGGAAAGTACCCAGACTAGAGCATGATTCCAAGCAGTCTGTCAGTCCTTGTTTTCTATACTACCTTTGGTGGAATGGACATTATTTGGCCGTATGATTTTCCTTCCTGCACCATGAAATATTTTCCCCCCATGATACAACTCTACATCCAGGGCCAAGCAGGCAAAAGGCATGGTCAGAGACAGCTTGACTCTTGGCTCTGTTCCTGAAAGATGAGGTGCCCCTAGTATTATCTAGAGACTGGGCCTGGGCAGGTGAGGGCTGGGGGTGACAGAGGGTGGTGGAAAGCAGATCCTCGTCAGCCCTGAGAATAGCGGCCCAGTCCTGCCCTTTGCATGCTTTCGCCTGGCCCCAGGCTTGGCTCATTTCTCTAACTTTCTACCCCAAGACTGGTTTATGTCACTAGATTTTAGAACATGAAGCATGCCCATCTGTGATCAGAGTCAGTCCTTGGAAAATCATCCAAATCATGTTTGGAACTGGTCTTAATAACAGATGATCACACTCAGTGTCCCCAAGTAGGGTGATGCAAACTAGCCTTCAGGTAGCTCTTAAGTGCCATGTCCTCCTCTTACTACTAAGTTGGCCCCTCTGCAATAGTAAAATATACCATGGCACTTAGGGCTTCCACTTCACCTCCACAGAACTAGATTTGCATTTTTCTGTACTAGAAAGAGTCTGGGATTCAGAATCAGACAAATCTGAGTTCAAACCCTACACTGCTGCTAACAGTTACTTTGGCAATTACATAACCTCACTGATGCTTATGTTGGTTATCTGTAAAATGAAGATAATAACTCTCTTAAAAGGTAATTTAAGGATTAAATAAGACAATGTAGGTAAAATGATTAGCCCAATGCCTGGTTATTGTAATAACTGTAGGGAAGAGAAGCCATTATTATCATCATTACCATCTTCTCATGAAAAATATATGTCATTGCTCAATGTCTTTAGTCATTAGGGAAATGCAAATCAAAACCACAATGTGGTACCATTTCACACCCACTACAATGGCTAGTATCAAAAAAAAAAAAAAAAGAAAATTATAAATGTTGAAAAAGGAGAAATAGGAACCCTCATGCATTGCTGGTGGGAATGTGAAATGGTGCAGTTACGGTGGAAGACAGTTTGCTGGTTCCTCAGAAAGTTAAGTATATAATTACTGTGTGACTCAGCTATCCCACTTCTAGGTATATACTGAAAAGTTTTGAAAGTAGGGATTTGGACAGATATTTTCACACCAATGATTATAATGGCTTTACTGACAATAGCCAAAGATGGAAGCAACCTAAGTGTCCATCAACCAATGAATAGATAAACAAAATGTGGGATATACACGTGATGTAATATTATTCAGCCCTAAAAAGGAATGAAGTTTTGATACATGCGACTGCATGGATGAAACTTGAAGACATCATGTTGAGTGAAATAAGCCAGACACAAAAGGATAAATATTGTATTCTCTCGCTAATATGAAATAGTTAGAATAAGCAAATTCCATAGAGTCAGAATCTAGAATATAGGTTACCAGGGGATGGGATGGGTGTAGGGAATGGGATGTTAATGGCTAAATTGTGCAGAGTTTCTATTTGGGGTGTCCTCCTGAATCTTTTATAAGACTCATTACTGGCTTCTCTTCATAAGGTCTCCAGTAATGCAGATGAAGAAACTCTCTGACTCAGTTTGGCCACACCTTAGCAATAATAGAATCTTCAGAAGATCTTATTTACAAATGGGTTCTACAAGGGATAGTAAAACTTCAAAAAAGTTCAATCAGCAACTGTCCAGTCCCTCAGTCAATCCAATTCTGACTGTCACTACCCAGAGACAGGCCAGACTTCCGAGGTCAAGGGCAACCTTCTGTTCTTCAGGTACCAGTTTCAAGTTTGGGGGCCCAGGACTTCTGACCAATTGGCCACAAATGTGGGGGTTCCCACCACCCCTATGAGCTCAATAATTTGCTAGAATGACACATAACTCACCGACAGCACTATACTTATGATTATAGTTTTATTATACTTTATACAATAGGCTACAAAAAAAGAAGCCAAAATAAGAGATGTGTATGGTGAGGTCTGGGAAGGCCTCAAACACAAGCTCCCACATCCTCTCCAGATGGAGACAGAATGTGCCACCCTCCCACCACAGCAGTGATGTGGCAGCTTATTAGGGCTTCCACTGTCCTGAGTTTTAGGGGGCCTCATTACGAGGCATGACTGATAGATGTCCACCTGGTTGAGCTCAATGTGCAGGTGGGGCTGATATGATGTGGCTCAAAGTCCCACCCCCCTAATCACCTGGCTGGTCTTTCTGGTGGGGCCAGCCCCCACCCTTCAGGTGTGTTTGGTTAGTCCTACCCTATCGTCTTGTTAACATATGAACTCTCAGGTATGGTCCTGGGACAACCATGAAGAACTATAGACACTCCTACCACAAGGAATCCCAAAAACTCAGAGGTTGTTTTCCCTGGAGCTGAGTTCAAAGATCAGCCACATTTTTCATTACACTATAGGTTCACACCCACAGGACAGTGATTAAAGAATGTTTTCCTTGGGGGACATGATTCAGTTAACCAGTGTCCTTTTCATGAAAATTCATCAGAACTTATGATCTGTACCCTTTTCCATATGTAAGATATATGCCCCCAAATGATACTAAAATAACATGTGAATGAACACGTGATTGAATTTTGGAATAATGAAGCACTTTACAAATATATAGCAAAAAACTACTTGGGATCAGATGTAGCTCAAGTGGTTAAGCACCTGCTTCCCATGTATGAGGTTCTGGGTTCAATCCCCAGTACCTCCGAAAAACAAAACAAAAAAAATACTAAGTAATAACAGAGAAAAATATTTGACTACACAAAATGTTAAACTCCTGTATGTCAAAATAATGTCCAAAATAAATGAAATTTAAAAGAAAACAAAATATTAAGGGAAATATTTGCAGCCATTACAAAAAAAGATTAATATTCCTAATGAATTATTCTTGCATATATGCTTTTTAAAGAACTAAAATTGTATACAAAAAATAAAGACTATAAACATAGTGCACAGAAAAAGAAACGAAAAGACTGATAGATAAATAAAAATTGTTTGACAGAACTAGAAATCAAAGAATTGCAGACTGAAACAAGATAGCATCCCATGGAACTACATGACACAAACAATGAACCCTAAATTAAACTATGGACTTTAATTAATGCTCAGTTATTAAAATGTGCCATCATCAATTGTAACACTAATACAAGGTGTTGGTAGTTGGTATGGTGTACAGGAATCCTGTATTTTAGGCATAGTTGTTCTGTAAACCCACAACTTCTCTAACAAAGGGGGAAAAAAGGACATTGAAATGGAGAAAAGATGACAATAGACAGCAACTGAACATGTATAAATAATCGCACTAAACATAAATAACCTGAAAATTTCAACTTAAAGACAAAGATTGTCAGAGTAGGTTAAAAAATACATGGTCTAAACTTATATTGTTGGTAAGAAATAATATTAAATAAATAAAAATAAAATATACATTGAAAATAAAAAACACAATATAGTATATTTTAATCTGTCAAAGTGGTACCATTTTTTTAAACAATAATATTCAGTGCTGATGAATCTGCTATGAGAGTGGTCTCATCTGCTGGTGATAAGAATCATAGTAACAAATATTTAAATGCTTACTCTATGTATGACACTGTACTAAGTACTTGGCAAGTACATATGTAATCAAATATCTTATTTTTCTCTTCACAACAACCCAATGATATAAGTATTATTTTTTCCCATTTCCCAGTGTGGCAATTTGAGACTGTATGTACCCCAGAAAATCATGTTCTTAAAGCTGGTCCATCCCCATGGGTGTGAACCTGTTGTAGGTGGGACCTTATGATTAGGTTACTTCAATTAAGGCATAGCCTGGGGTGGGTCTTAATCCTCTAGGTGAAGTCCTTTATAAACAGGATGAATACAGAGAGAGAGAGGCAGAGAGAAAACCATGGAAGCCAGAAACTAAAAGCAATGAAATCCAGAAGAAAAAGGATTGACCAGCAGAAAAGCCTCCATGGGCCTTGCCATGTGACAGAGGAATCGAGGATCACCAGTAGCTGATCTTGGGGGAGAAAGCATCACCTTATGATGCCTTGATTTGGACATTTTGATGGCCTCAGAACTGTAAGCTTGTAAGCTAATAAATCCACATTGTAAAAGCCAACCCATCTCTGATATATTGTATTTTGGCAGCCTAGCAGACTAAAACACCAGGAAAGGAAGTTTTGGCTCAGGAAAATTAACTTGCTCAGAGTTACTCAACTAGTAAGAGGTAAAGCAGGATTTGAACCCAGATCTCTCCAATGCAAGATGCTGAGATTTACTGCTTCTGGGAGTGTAAACTTGCCATGCCTTTTCTTTGAAAACATTTTGACAATATGCACTAACAACCTAACTTTTGACCTATTAATTTCTAGGAATCTGTCCTTATAAGATAACCAGAAATGTCAACAAAGACTGAAGTACAAAGGAGTTCATTCTTGTATCAGTTATACAACTGTAAAAAAATAGAACTTACATGTGCATGATAGAAGTAGATTTTTAAAATTTAAGCTATATCCATCCACAATATGGAATAAATTATAGCTGTAGAAATATGTTTCTGGCAAAAAATGTAGAATGATATCTGCATAAAGTTATTCATTGTAGCAATATTTGTAATCATAAAAAACTAAAAACACCAAATTATCCCTCAGTAGGGGACTTGTTGAGTAAACTATGTATAACCATACAATGGTGACCAGTAGCCATAAAAATAACAATTATCTCCAAATATTGCTATGGAATGAATTCTGTTTATATTGATAAGTTAAAAAAAAGAAATATGAAAAGTAGTGTATATAACATGTAAATATTTTTCTTTGAATGGAGTATTTGTATTTACTTAAGCATAATTTGCATCTTAAAAATGGAGACATAAATAAAAAACTAAAAAGAAAATTTGGAGGATGGGAGAATAGGGAGTTATTGCTAAATGAGTATTAGTTTCTATTTGGGATGATGAAAAGGGTCTGGAACTAGATACACAATATGGTCAATGAGCTTAATGTCAAAGAATTGTCCACTTAACATGGTTAAAGTGATTTTTATGTTATGTACATTTCACCACAATTAAAAATAAATAAATAAAAATTTTAAAAAGAAAGAAAAAATAAAAGAAAGTTAGATATGGGGAGAGAAGGAGAGAGAGTAGAGGGCATGGAAATAGAAGCTAGACTTCTCTGAAATTTATCTTGTTCTGTAGTTTGGCTTTGAAACTTTGAAATTATTTTCATAAACTTATAAAACCAAACCAAAGAAATCCCCAGAAGTCAAAAGCAAAAGGAAACAAATACACTGCTTCTCACACAGAGAAGACAGTTTCAAGTGACTTTGGAACATAGTACTTTAACTGTAAATCCTTAGTAAGATAGACAATAGAACAGAAAGAACTGCAAAAAAAATTAACTACTTATAATATCATTGATAGTAGTGTCCATGGTGGTTTAAAAATATATCTGAAGATTCATTGACACTTCTCCCTTCAAAAGGTAGAACCCAATTCTCTTCTCCTTAAGTGTAGGCCAGACTTAGTGACTCGCTTCTAATGAAAAGTAGTGGAAGTGTGATGTGTGATATCTGAGGCTGGATCATCAAAATAATTGCAGTTTCCATGCTGTTCTCTTGGGTTGCTTGTTCCAAGGCCAAGCTTCAGGCCATAAAGACACTCCAACAGCCCACTGGGGAGGCCTATTTGGAAAGGAACTAATGTCTCCCACCAACAGGCAGCACCAATTTGCCAGCAATGTGAGTGAGAAACCTTGGAAGCTGTTCCTTATACCTTGGTTAAGCCTTAAAATAACTGAAGCCTTAGCCAAATTCTTAATTAAAACTTCATGAATAACGTCCCGCCTGAACTGCCCAAGTGAACTGCTTTTAAATTCCTAACCTATAGAAACAGAGAGAATAAATGTTTATTGTTGCTTTAAGCTATTGAGTTTTAGAGTAATTTGTCATGCAGCAAAAGATAAATAGTATAGAATTTGATACCAGGAGTAGGGTGTTTCTAAAACAAAAACCTAAACTGTGGGAGTGGTTTTGGAACTGAGCAGTGGCCAGAAGCTTACAGAACCCTGAGCATATTTATGAAAGTCTGAAGGGCCTTGAAAAGACTGTTAGTAGAGACCAAGTTGGAGAAAGTCTTATTTTGAATGGATTTGTGGGTGTGGTTTTATCCAAGGTAGTGGGTTCCAATAAGAATAATAGGAGACTGTTGAAGTTTTTAAGAGAATTGAATTGGCAGTTTACCATAAGCCTGGACTAAAAGAGACAGAGACAATATAAAATGAAAAGAAACCTTTGAACCTTCAAGTTTCAGCAAGCAGGATGCATGCTTAGAAAACCATTCAGCAGAAAACATGATCTACCTTTCATAGAAAAGGAAGGATAGCCCAGAGGATAGAACTTAAAGCTCAGAGAGTGGAGCCTAGAGCTTTGGAGAGTCACTTTCGGGTCTTGAGTTCTAACCACAGAACTTTCAACAGTTGCCCTGATGGATTTCAGAATTGCTCTGGGTCAAGATCTCCTCTATGTCTCCTGTTTTCCCTTGTTTTGAGTGGAAAGCTCTAGAGTCATTATCCTGTGCTTGTTACACCATTGTGTATTAGTGTGGAAGGGGAAAGGGGGGAAATAACTAGACTCTTTAGGTCATAGGTCTTCAGATCGAGAGGAACTATATTCAAAGTGTTGTACTAGAACTGATTTAGGTAACAAGATCCTGGACTTCAAGCTGCTGTTGTAAAGGTATAAGACTTTTAGGGAGTCTTTGGTAGGTGAGTGTATTTTGCATGTGGGAGGAATGTAAACAAGATGTGGTCAGAAAGTGGTAGACTGTGGTAGTTTAAAAATATGCCTGAAAATTCCTTAACATTCCTCCTTTCAACAGGTGGAAATTAACTCTCCCCACGCCCCTTGAATGTGGGCCAAACATATTGACTTACTTGTGACAAACAGAATGTGATGGAAGTGGCAATGTGAGATTTCTGCAGTTAGATCATCAGAGGCATTGTTACTCATGCCATGGTCTCTTGAAGCACTCACTTTGGGGGAAGTCGGTGATAATGTCAAGAGGAGACTCCAGCAGCTTTCTGGAGAGGCCTGCATGGAGAGGAGCTGCAGCCTCCTGCCACTGGTGAGCATCAGCTTGCCAGCCATGTGAACAAGCCACCTTGGAAGCATATCCCCAGCCCCAATCAACTGTTTCTTGTTGTTTTGAGCCACTAAGATTTGGGGGGTAATTTGATGTGAGTTTATTGTTGATGAAGCAAATGAGTAATTATGTTAGTGTATTGATGTGAGAGAAAAGAGCTAGAGGTATAATAAGATTGATGCGGTAAAAGAAAAATACTGTTACTGTGAACTTGAATTGAAATAACTGCAATGATGCATTGTATTTTAAGAAGAAGGAAGAGAAGGAAGAGGAGGAGAGGAGGTGGAAGAGGAAGATTTTCCTAGCTCTGACTACTGAAAAGACCTTGAAAATGATTACATTATCACCCAGATTGCGGTTTCTAAATAAATTTTCCTACTGTTAAACACATTTATAAGATGAACCTGGAATATCTTGTTACACCTAAAAACTAGGAAAAAAGTTCTAGAGTCTTGTTAAGGAGTAGGAAATCAAATTGGAGGGGCTCCCACTGGCCAAAGATGGGACAATTGGAGCTTCATTAAGAATAATAACTGCAACCAATTAAATCAAATATGTTTAAATCCATGAGTTCATAATGATACTGAAAAACAACCTAATTCCCTTTGGATCATGCCAAGCACTTAATTCATTATTTTGAAAAGTGGCAAATAAATGGAGTGGATTAAGCATCCTCATATGAACTGTACTTTATAAATAAAATAGCTGATGAGGAGACGTTTATTTTTAAGGAATTATTCCAGCTAGTAAATGCATAAATAAAAGCAAAGTTAGAATATCACTCTTTTGAAATTCCTAATGAAGTAATAGATCTAGGCAATGATAATCAATGGCCACTGATATCACAGAGAGGATGACCAGGCATTGGGTATCTCCTAGGAAGTATTCTCCTTATGAAATATTCCTGCCAAAATAGCAAATGGAAATCCAATCAACCTCTAGATTTGGCTACCAGTTTTTAGGAAATATAGGGGACAGAGGAACATGATAAATGGCAACATGGGAATCCAACTAACAGAATGCAGACTGTAGGAAATTTTACAGGAAAAATGAACAGGCTTCCTTAACAATTAACAAATGCTTTGCAAAGACAGAGGGATGGGGAGAGAGAAAGAGAGAGAGAAAGAGAGAGACATTGCTTCAAATGATATTTATAATATGCAAAAATGTCCACCATATATTATATTAAATTAGGAAAATCAGGCTATAACACTGTATTTACAAAACAAATCCATATTGGTTTTTAAAAGAAATATACAGTACAAAAGAAAAAATATGCAAAAATAGTAACAGTGACTGTCTCTGTATAGCAGGATTATTGGTAATTTTTAAATATTATTTTGTATTTTCCAAATGTGTTTTAAGGAGCAAATATTATATTTATGATCACCATACTATATCTCTCTTGAAATAAAGAGAAATGAGATAAATTAGTAGAAATATGCCTATGGTCAGGTTAAAAAAAAAGCATATCGTGTTTAAACACTGTTAATTTTTTTTCATTTGTTGGTTCATTGTTTCAGCCTTTTTGGAATCTGGTTTCTACAAGAAAACTGACAAATCCCATTGGATTGTTAACAGGTTGATGGGTCCCGTCTCCCTAGTAACAGGTATGTATTTTATTAGGGGTTGTATGGAAAAGGCCAATCCAAAGAAATGGATCAGAGCTCGCCTTCCAACTTTGAGATGGGTGTGAGAAGTTCTGTTAGCCCTCGGGTATAGCTCTTAGGAAAGTTGGCATCTGAACTATGGAAGTCGGACTTTCCGTGACTGACAAACAGGAAAAGGAAACAAACAGCCTCAGCATAGCCTAGGTTGGGTACAGATGGTCCAAAAGCAACAAGTTTATTCTTCAGTGTTGCTAAGGCAACAGCAGCTGCTTCTGACATCATGGAGTAGGGGAGGGGGACCCAGTACAAATAAAGAGAACGTACATCTTTCCTAGGAAAATCAGAATGGATATTGTAAAATATCAAATCGTTTCTGGGTGAACATACCTCCGTAGCACTTGAGGAATCACCACTGAAAAGGCAACTGGTGTTATTCATATTATAATCTGCCTAGTAACAAATAGGAGCCCATGGCTCTTGTCATACTGTCATTTTCCCTTCAACGACTCCAAATAGCAGTGGATGAGGCTTTCTCAGAGCTCTATCCCCTTGAGCGGTAAAACACATTGATGTTTTCTTGTGACGGTTGCTACGGCATCTAGTCACATGATTGGAAGATGCCTATTACATTTTGACTGGGTCCAGACTTGGAAAGGAAGAAGGGAGGGAAGGAGTAACATAGGTCCCCCTCCTTTCCTCCTCTTGGCTCCCAACTCCAAAGGAAGAGGGTGAAGGCAGCAGGTTCGGGGAGTGTCCTAGAGGTATTTTCACCCAAAGGGGAGCAGCCCACAGGTGACCCTGGCAGAAGTCAGCTGTGAGAAGGAGGCTGGGATATTGTGATTCAAGCAATGGAAGAAATTATAACAGTGAGGTGGAGCCGGTGGCCACTGGACGCTTTCGGGGCAGGGAGGGGAAGGGCAGTTGAAAAACAGGGGCTTTTTCGGGACTTGGGGGTTGTCCTGAGTGGCGTTGCAGCGACAGATGTAGACCATTTTACATCAGCATATACCATGCAGAACTGTGTGGGAGAGAGTGTGGTCTACGATGTGAACTGTGGTCTATGCTTGGTGGCAAAGCCCCAGGATGTGTAAGTATCCATTACGGGTGATGTGCCACATTGATGAAGGATGTTTGTGTGGGATGTTGTGGGAGGTGTGGGAGGTGGGGAACATGGGAATCCCTGTCATTTCTGTGTAATATCTAGGTAATCTAAGCACCTTTTAAAATATATGTATGTATATATAAATAACATTTATGTAAAAAAAAAAAAAAAGGAGGAGGCTGGGAGCTGCCTGGGGCTATCTGAGCAGGGCTGGAGTCCAGCTCAGCGTGTAACAGGCCTTGGAGAGGGAGAAGCACCGGAGATGGAGACACATGGAAACAGCCGGTGTGGATATATCAGGCATGGAAATCGTTTTCCAACGGGAGAAACTGTGAGATCTGACAGGCTCCGGGAAAGCCTCGTTTCCCACATCCCAACCTCACTCAGTATGTCCCAGAACATGAAAAACAGTCTCTGGATGGTATTAGGGGTTGAAGTGTGCCCCCCCCCCCCCAAAAAAAAAAAGATATGTTCAAGTCCTAACTCCCAGAACCTCAGAATGTGACTTGATTTGGAAATGGGGCCTTTGCAGCTGGAATTAGACGAGGTCACACTGGAGCAGGGAGGATCCTTAGTCCAGTATGACTGGTGCTCTTATAAGAAGAGAAGAGGCAGAGACACAGCGGAGGAGACCACGGGGACACAGCAGCAGAGCCTGGAGGGGTGCCGCTGTAAGCCCTGGAACGCCAAGGATGGCCGGCTCCCCGCAGAAGCTGGACGAGGCAAGGAAGACCCCTCCCCTGGAGCCATCGGAGAGAGCACGGCCCTGCCGCCCCCTTGACTTCAAACCTCTAGCCTCCAGAGCTGTAAGAGGCGAGGTTTCTGTCCTTTTGAGCCACCCAGGCTGTGGTCATGTGTCACGGCAGCCCTAGGAAACGATGCAGGTGATTTCACCTGCTGAGAAGTAGAAAGATGTTAGAGTCCTCCAGATAAGAACTTCTTGTGTCCTTGCTCACACCCGGTTGGGATTGACCATTTTTGCAAATGCCAAACCGTTCTTTAAACAGGGCAGGGCGACCGAGAGGTTAAACTTGTGCTCTGGGGAGGCTGGCAGGGCTGGCAAACCCGGTTCAAAGTCCAAGCTTGGGGCCGAAAGCCGCTGGTTGAAGTTGGAGTCCTGTCCACAGGGCCCGAGGCGGGACACCCAGCCTCTCCAGGCCTTGGCTTCCTCCCTGTGAACAGGCCCTAAGGCAATCTCCGAGAGCACTGTGTTGTGAAATAGGCACAGCACCCGGAACGGTTTTATTATAATTATTCTCATTCAAACATGTCTTCGGAAAACTGTGAAGGAACAGAGTTCACCTGTGTTTGCTACTAGAATTGGAAAGCTAGAGCAGGTAATGTCAAAAACCCCGACATTATACTACAAATTGGCCCACAGCCCCCTTAGGGAATGGTCCCCAAATCAGTAAACCCTATGCTGGGAACCTCCTGACAAGTCATGTTCCTTGAGCCCAAGGAATGGCCCATGCAATGAATAGGGCTCGATTAATGAAAGCATTGAACTTGGGGCCAGAGTTCAACACTCCAACTGCCTTTTAGATGAGCATCCTAATCCTAGGTAAAGCAGATAATCATACCTAAGCAAATAAGGGAGCTGGGGGGACTACAATCATCAATGTAAAAGCACATGATTGTCAATTATACTTGAACCTAGAGAGGGTTGAAAGTAGAAACCTTGCTGGGGTAATTTCATTGAGCAATGCTGAATAAACACAAGATGTTGCTACATTTTAACCCAGAAAGGAAGGAAAAAGAGAACTGAGCTGCGTGTCTCTGGCAACTTGCTCTTTTCTCTCTTTCTCTTGAGTAAAACACCCCTGTTTCCTGATGGGCCATCTCCGTTAGTCCTCATTTATGGCTGCCTACCCCTCTCTCTCTTTTTTCTTTCTTTGTTTGGAGCACACCAGGAGCACGGAGCTCTTTCTGTAAACTGCTCTCAGGAAAGGAGCGTGTCCTGCTTTGGGAGTTCAAGGGCAAATGACAATACCTGGGGTTTTAGAAGGTGCTTCTCATGGCTCAGGGAAATAGGCTGCCTTGAACACTGTTTCTAAAAGTGTAAATCGGTACCATATTTCTGGACGGTGTAGCAAATGCCTCAAAAATGCATATGTACTTTGGCCTAGCAATTGTGCTCTAAGAAATTTATCTTAATAACCAGACAATTATGCAAAATGTATGCCCAAGGATGGTCATTAGGATATATTTCTAATAGTGAAAAGCTGTAAGCAACCTAAACGTCCAACAATAAACAGGATTGAATTAATGATTGACAATCCATATTAAACATAGACTATTATGTAATCATCAAAAATAATAAAATGTTGATGTGCATGTGTTCATCTCTAATGAATATATTATATATTATGTACATGGACAGATATTGATGATATATTAAGGAAGAAAGTAGGTCACAAGATATATAACATTAATTCCATTTTTGAAACATACACACAAATGAAAAAGTCTTGATTTTCTCTGGTTAGTAGAATGTTGGTGGTTGTTTTTTTTTTTTTTTTTTTTTTACCTCTTTTTTGCTTATCTATAATTTCTCTTTTTCTGCATTGAGTATATGGTTCTCATATAATTAAAAAAAATAAGGGGGGATGTACTTTACTTAGATATTAATTATTTGTTCTATTATCTGCCTTCCAAAGATGAGAAGGGTGGTTGTGGTGTATTCTTGAGGCCCATGAGGACCTCTGGGGAGGAAAATTGTTTTCAGCATTATCTGTCATTTTTCACCCTCCACTGGCATTTTAGCATCAATGTTATTTGATGGTAACCTCCTAGAGTGATTCTTTCTCTCTCTCCCATTAAAAAAAAGTCTAGTAGACACAAACATCTGATGGTGCTTTCTAAAGAGTCTAGATCACATACTACCGCTGGCTGAAAGCAACCATTTAATTCCATAAGAGGGCTTGGAAGCCTTATTATCATAAGGATGATATTTCTTTGAGGCTTTGTTAGCCTCAATTCATCGAGGAGGCTCTGGGGGTAATGGCAAAAAACAGAAGTCAGGTAGTACTGAGAAACCTTGCTGTGTGTGTGTCTGCGTGTGCTTCAGTGAGGAGGGATGATTTTTTCCTTCCTCTTGGCAGACCATGAGATCTGATATTTTCAGTGTGTGTAATGGCAGGGCCTGAAATGATGCTATTTCCTGATAACTCTGGGACATTTCATCCTTAGTGCTCATGGTGTCGGTAACCTCGAAAACAGCCAGGATTTTTTCAGATGGGGCAGTGAGGAAATGTCAGCCTGTAACCACGGGAGCCTGTTCTTCCCTCGGACTGCTGGCTTGTAATCAGAGCTTTTCTCTCCTGACTGCAAGACGTTAAGACCTGTTGAGGGGGGCGGATGTGGCTCAAATGGTTGGGCGTCCGTCTGCCATATGGAGGGACCTGGGTTCGATCCCCGGGACCTCCCAGTAAAATAAAAAAAATATATATAGAAAGCGCATGGGCTGCCAGGCTCTGTGTGCCGCTGAGCTGTCGGGCCCGGGAGCCATGCGGCAGGATGATGACGTAACAGAGGAGAGACAAGACGAGATGCTCCGAAAGCTCCAGAAGCCAGGAGCTGAGGTGGCGCAGGCAGCAGAATACCTCTCTCCTACATCGGAGGTCTCCAGGATCAAATCCTGGTGAAGACTGGAGGAGGAGGATGAGAAGAGATGGCAGGAAACAGACACAGAGAATTGTCCAGCAAATGGACACAAAAACAGCAAATGGGGAAGGGGGGGTTTAAAATGGATAAAGTAAATAAATAAAATCTTAAAAAAAAAAAAGACCTGTTGAAGCCATCTCAGACTTCTAGACCCTGATACCCAACACAGGGAGCAAAAGGTCAAGAGTCATCCATTTCTTAAAGAGGTGGCTAATTGTGAGCCAAGGTGGGCATAGGGAGGGGGTGAGGGTAGGAGGACCCAAACCCCACCCACATCTGCAACACCAGTTTGGGTTCAGGAACCTGGCAATCGGCATTCTGTTGGGTGCTTTCCTTCTCCCTTATGCTCACATCACAATGTAGATAACAGACTCTACTCTCGTCAAATCTCTGCCAGCTTGGAGCACCTCTCTCTCTGGGCATTTACCTTATCCTGCCTTGTGTTGGAGTAACATATGAACGCTTCTACTCTTACTAGATGCCAAGCTCCTTGAGGGCACCGGCTGTTTCTAAATTGCCTTGGCATTGGCCGTGTACAGTCCTTCAAGGATTGATTGAATGAATGAATCAGCAGCAGGCACTCAAAATTTACTCACCTTAACGGATGGAGAGAGCAAGAAGCTGGGGCTCTTTCAGGAAAACAAAAGCTAATTTTTCAAGCTTCTAATGGTTCAATGGATATACGTGATTCTCCCTTGTCAAGAAAGGAGCTGGCCCTGGCAGTGCTGACATCACAATTTCGATGCTTTCTTACTCTGCCCTTCCCAGCAGTGAAATCTAGAGAGCCCTTTACCAAGGATCCATTCTCCATCTGGGATTCTGCCTCATCAATTTCTCCTCACACTTCACTGTTAATGAGCTGTCTGAAGGTGGAGCCGGCTTAGTCTTTCCACTTACAATCTAGCAGTGGATTCATAAAGTCAGTCAATATGCATTTATTATTCAATTACTATGTGCACAATACTAAGAGGTACAATACTCTTATTTGTAGAATTTTTTGGACTGAGCACAGTATGCAAAGTGATTTCCCATAGATTACAATGAATAGGACCAATCATTTAATCCATCCCATTTGCAGAAAAGATTGCACTACACCATTCCAGGGTATGATCATCATTATCAACAAGCAACGCCACCGCCTTCTCCTCTTTCTTCTCATCATTATCATCATCAAAGTCATCAGCAACAACATTTACCAAAGACCCTGTGTACAGGGTACTGTGCTAGGTGTGTAAAAAAAAAAAAAAAAATACAGAGAGGTGTAGCTCAACTAATGTGTGCCCTTGGAGCTGTTTTCCATGGTTTGGTTTCTCCGCTATAGACTGAAATAGGGGCTGCAACTTCTGCTGGGGAAGTTACAGACACACTCAGGGGCCATCTCCTATGCCCTCCTTTTCCCCTCTTGCTTGTTTGCTTGCAGACGTTTCCATATGTTTCCATTTTATAGCCCAGGAGAGATGTTAAATCTCAACTGTGTAAAACAAGCTCTCCAGAAGTGGAATGGCCTGGCTGTACCTTGAACTCAAAATTGGGAGCAAGCAGCCCCAGCTGCTCTGCACAAAGATGGCTTGATACACACTTTTTGTTCAGTAGCAGGCCCCCTCCCCTGGGGTGTCTAAAAACCCAGTCCTCAGGCAGCACTGGTTCCCTCATCTCTGCCACCAAGTGGGGCTTGCAGAGCTGCCATCCACTAAACCTCACCCAAGAAGTTTCCTTTCTGGGGGGCCGGCCACAGTGGGATCTCTTCCCCTGCTCTTTTGGACCCTCTGTGTTGTGTAAATGATAAAGTAGTCATTTTCTGAAAGTCTCTCTTGTGCCTGAGCCTGTGTTCCTACCACACACTATAGAGCAACTTTCTCCACACCTTCCATTTTTAAATGGCACCCTAGTACTTTGTTGCTACTTTGAAGGACATGCTAATAGCATTAAATTGAATGCACAACAATTTACTTGCATCCTACCCATTTCTCTCACCCAGGGTGGCCCAGGCATCCTGGATGGAAGCTCCTAGAAGAAGGAGGCTGCTCTTACAATCGGTAGTGCCCCCCCCCCCCAATCCTGAACTCCCCCAGGAAGTGAGAGCCATACATTTCACCCCATGTACTCTCAGTTTGCCCATAGTTCTTTCTTCTTTAAACAGAGCCTCACACACTCCCCAAATCATTGGGCCAAACCTGCCAGGAGTCATAAAGGCAAAAAATGTTTCAAGGAGTGAGTTATATATGGCATGAATTCATACACTTTGTGAAGCTTCTTGTTCCCTTTCCTTATGTTAATTCCTCAAACCCAATAATCCATTTCCCTTTTCTTCTTATATCCCAGCACCACATACTTTTTTTTTTTTCCCCCCTGATGAAGCAGCTGATTGATGCTTAAGTCAGATTCCATCCAATTTCGTGATGGTCTGAGCACTCAAGGCAATTGCCCTGCAGTTGCCAGGAGCGTCTGACGCACATGCTAAGACAACCACATTGTCAGCAGACTCATTTGGGCCTGCAAAGGAGGTTGGTGGTACCAGCTAGGTGTGCATTTAGGAGTTTGTTTGTTTGAGGTCATGTGTCCTGGACAAATGCCAAAGTCAGGGAGTCTATCGAAGGTTAGCCTCATATTTCCTCTTTAATTTGCCTCAACCTGCCTTTGTGCTGCCCTGGGGAGGAGCTGTCCCAGCCTGTTGGCATTGCTCTCTCGCGCCGTCTGCCCTGACTCCATGCTTATTTATTATTCAATTATTATAGTTATTGGATGTGCTCATGCTTATTACCTTCTGGGCTGCATTTACAAGTAGGACAGGAAAAATCCAAGGCAGCTTAATCTGTTTTTATCAAGAAGTGTGCACCTACTGTGAAACACTGTCCTTGTTTAATAAAGCTTTTATGGCGTATTTATCTTCTTAGACCTTGATCTTCCTTTTAGGGGCTACCTAAAAAATACATACACCCTCTATTTAAAGCGTTGGAAGCAGATGTTGCTGGTTTAGAGACTGGACTAACAGCCAGGAGCTGCAGATTTTGGGGAGGGGGCCCCATGAGCTAAAATCCGCTCCCTACAGGGAGGTACCTGGCTCCTAATTATGCCAATGTTTGCTTCATGGACTGTATCTTTTCCTTCCTAGTCTTTCCCTGAAGCTCATTTTATCTCTTTATTTTGTACACAAACATGCACATGCACATACACACATACACACACAGCTGCAATATTGCAGACCCCTACCCTCGACACAAGCAAAGAAGCATTCACAGTTTTCTGGGGGTAAAAGGGACACATTTCATGTCATCTCAGCAGATCCTCCCTCATGGACACATTTAGAGGACAGAAAGTCCCTACTTTTCTGCATTGCTTGTGTACGCTCATGCAAAACGAGGCCTCTGAGTATACACTGACTCAACTGCATCGGGGGATGCTCTTTTCCTCTGCAAATAAGATGACAAGGGATCCAAAGAATGCCAATAATGTTGCAGAACATTTTGCCTCCCCGTTTAGAAAGAGGAATGCAGGAATGAAAGGGACCCTGGAACCTAACTAGACTTTATTATTCTGGCTAGAAATTGTCAGCAACTGGCATGAAAAGAGGGGAAAGTGAGGGCTCCTTCATTTCTCCTATCTCATTTTCTTTCTTCCCTGTCCTTGCCCTGCCACAACCCACCCCAAGGATTAGGCTGGACATGGGGTACAGGGACCAGCTGGTGCACAAATTATGTCTTCGGCTTTTGGCAACTCATGCCGAAAGTTCTGGCCCTATCTACCAGCCAGGTCTTTATCAGAATAATGTTCTGTGTTCTACCTTCTTGTGGTTTGGTAGGAACTAGGCAGTGCTAAACTCTAACCTCTGCCTCCAGTGAGACGAAGCTCCATCCACTCATCTTTTCAAGGCGTGCATAGGGCATGTCCTGATGTACTTCCGAACAAACGGAGCCCGCCCTCCTCCTGCCACTCTCGGCAGAAGGGCCTAAGGGGGTTTCCCTAGGTGGGTGGGCTCCTGGAAACGGCATCCCTTTGGCTCCCACTGTGGCCTCACTGGGTTCTGGAGCCTGTCTGGGGGTCACTCTTTGCCGACCTTGGAGGTTTAGAGGAAAACCAAGGGGTCCAGCAATGCTTTCACTCGAGGGAGGCTGGAGGTGTGAGAAGCCGGTTCCTGGCTCTGAGCAAAAGCGTGACTCCCTTGGATTTGGGTTGTGAGAGTTGGCTTGCTCTGGGCTGGGTCACGCCCAACCTGAAAAGCAACACTAAAGCTGAAGCACGTCCCGAGTGGTTTAGCACTAAAAGAGCATTCCCTGGTTGTCTACTGATTGTTTCTACTGCGGCTCTAGGATTTGACCAGCAAGTAACTCTTGCATCAGCAAGCCACTCCCTCCACATAATTTGCCACCCACAACGGGACAGGACCTGAAGACAAGTGCTTTTCCAGGGGCTGGTTTATTTTCATCTCGGCATTCCTTGTCCTTCAGCTGCGCCTGCTGCAATTCTCACTCCCTGCTACATCTGTAAATAGTTTCCATCGCTTGTTTCCTGATGATAACACTTTGGTTTGACGGTAGGAAATACTGTGATTCCACCCCAGAAACACAGTCCCCAAACTGTTGCATCAGGTCCTTTTTTTCTCTCTGTTTTTTGCATCAAATGAGGAGGGTGTCTGATTCTGCTGTACAATAACCAAACAATCACTTATTGGACTGGCTTCCCAGAGGAAAAACTCCGCAGCTGAAATGCAAATGGCTGATCAAAAGAGGTAGATCCCTTCCAAGAACAAGGGTTGTGTTTTGCCACATTGGGCTGTGCCAAATCTTTCAAACAACCTTCCTGATCTAAGCAAGGTGTGATGTTGTTATTTATCATTAGTCTAAAGACAGAGTTCTTAAATTTGGGGTCGTGATCCATTAGTGAAATCAGTTTAGCAGTAGTTCACAACAAGCATAAAAGATAGAATTGAACAAAGTAAAAGAAAACTATAAGGATGCATTCATGTAATGGAAGATTCTTTGTAAAACTTTTTGTTTCAGTGTATATACACATACACATACATATGTGTTTATATATTCATAATACATAACATATGAATGTGCACATTAGGTTGGGATGTAAAATGTATTGTTGTTGTGAAATATATTAAACACCCAGAAGTATATCTACAACTTATATATTTTAAAGAACAATACAGCAAAAACCTGAATTCCCACCCCCACGGTTGAGAGCTAGAACCAGCTGGCACCTTGGAAGCCATGTGTGACCCTCCTCACCGCACTCCCCTCTATCCTGCGAGAGGCAACTCCCATCCTGAATTTTATGAGAATAATCCCCAGCTTTTCTTAATAGTTTTACCATCCATGTCCACATCCTGAAAAGGAGAGTTTAGTTTTGCCCATTCTCTGAGCTCTGTGTTACTGAATCCTACTGCGATTTTTTCACATTGATCTGTGCAGCTCTCGTTTGTTCATTTTCACCATTGTATGACATCCCTTTCCATGACTGTACAGCAATATGTATAATGGTCCATGGTTGATGGGCGTTGGGTTGTTTCCAGTTTGGGCATTTACGAGCAATGCTGCTGTGGATATTCTCTCATGCCCATGGAGGGTTTTCTCTGGGTTCACCAAAGAAGAATGCTTGGGTTTGTGGGTCCCTGCGTGTTCAACACGGAGAGGTGGAGTCCAGTGTTTGTCCAGCAGGAAGCAATACGGCGGTTTCTCATAAAAAGCTAAAAATAGAATTGCCATGTGGCCCAGCAATTTCACTTCTAGGTCTATACCCAAAGAAAGTGAAAAGACGGTCTCAAATACACCAATGTTTATAGCAGCATTATTCATAAACACCAGAAGGTGAAAACAAGTGTCCATCAACAAATGAACGGACAAACAAAATATGATAAAGACACACAATAGAATATTATTTGGCCATTTGAAAAAGCATAGTTCTGAGACATGCTACAACATGGAATAGCCCTGAAAACATTATGCTCGGTGAAATAAGCAAGGTACATAAGGACAAATGTTATATGATATCACTTATGAAAGATGACTAGAAATAACAAACTTGCACAGATAGAAAGTAGCTTGGAGGGTGCAAGGAGATGAGTGAAGAGGGAAAGGGGAAGTGTTTGGAAAACTGTGAATTTTCTACAATGTGAATTATATCTCAATAAGGAATATTTTTTGAAAAGGGATCACTTCATAACCTCCCCAAACTGATCTTTAATGGTAAAATTTCAGCCACCAGAACTAGCCAACCAGAGAGATAAGTTTGAAAAGAAGGAGCTGCTGCCTTCTCAGAAGCTCTGACCAGCTCTTGGCCATATATTGTCAGAGTAGAGTGGTGTTGGGGTATTCAGATGGCAAAATCAGTGACACTTAGACCACTTTTCTGCAGTTTGCCACTAACTCCCCAGTAGGAGTTCATTTGTGCTCTCAACTTCTCTGACAAGGTCCAAGGTGTAGCAAACTCACCGTTTCCATTCATTCAAAGAAAAATCCAAGCTGGAGGGGAGACCAGAAAAAGCACATTCATTCATTCATTCATCAAACATTTACTGAGTACGTTCCAGAATTGTGAAAGAGTAATGCAGAATCTGCTGCCTTGAGGAGCTTGCAATCTGGTGTGAGAGACAAATCTGTAAATACCTAAACATAACGTGGTATGGAGGTAGTAACATTACACACTGGATATTTCCAGCTCTCTGCTTCCTGTACACATGGGAAGATATTTATTTCCTAACCCCTGTGATCAGGTAGGGCCATGTGACCAATTCTGGCTGATGAATTGTAAACAAAAGGACTTCGCTGTGGGGATGAAGATTTAACTGCCCGTGCTGGTGACTCCGAAGTGCTTTTTTCCCCCTTTGCCACAGCAGTGAGAAATGCACAGATGAACATTGTTTTGTCAGCTTAGGTCTCAGCATCATGATGACTGGGGACAGAGCCCCAAGATATGTAGCACGAGCAAGAAGGAAACCTTTGTTGTTTTAAGGGTCTGAGTTTAGGGAGCTATTTGTTACTGCAGTATAACCTAGCCGGTACTCACTGATACAATTTGATAAGCACATTCATTCATTCTAATGGTTTTTGATGCTTATTTTGATGTGTCTAACACAGAAGGAGGTTTTCTCTTGGAGTGAGGCATTCTTCTGACCATGAAGGTGCCAAACATGGGGGTAATATTTCATTATCAAGGTATGCTTAGAATGTGCTAACAGATGTAACAGTTCATGCAATGATTCACATATTCATGCAGATTGGCCACGGACCAACAAAATCCTCGGTTTCTATAGCACTGCTGCAAGGCAAAAAACCGGATGTGTTTACCAGATTTCATGAGTAGCTCAGATCATGTATAAGGGCAGTGGACAAGACGACATAGCATGAAGCACTGATGACTAAAGACCAAGAAAACATGTCATCATCTAGGGAAATAAAATGACAGTTTCCATTTAATCAAATGAGGCTTACTTGCAAAGGGTCAGTCTCTATTGAATGAGGATTGGCCATATACTCTTTCAATCTGACACACCCTGGGAGTGGGTCCTGACTTCTCAGATCCCGAGCATTCAGCTGCTGGCCAGGGTGGCCTTACAGAGCCCTGGTCAAGAGGCCAGAAGGCGAGCATGCCAGGCTCTGCCACTCTCGAGGTTTGGAATCCCAGAAAGCCACTTAGACTTGCTGGAACTGTTTTATTATCCGAAAACAAGGTGTAGTACGTTTTCCTCTTCTTCCCTCACAGGGCTCTTTAGAGGGAAACCGAAATCATTGCCAATTCACAGCAAAGCCCCATACGAATACAAATCCACAACCCCTTACCTATTAAGTCCAAGACTCAAACATCCAAAATGTCTCTGCAACTAATGTGATGGCGAAACACTTGGAACCGAAAGTGTTTGCAATTCAGGTTTTCTATTTTGAGAAAGGTAAAATGGTGGTCTGAAGTATCCCTCCCCCATCATAAAGTACAGGACTAAAATGTGTGCATCTTCAAACTAGCTCAGAGAAATAAAGTCTCTAACTAGCTTCCTGTAGCTTCAGGTCAGGTTCTGTGAGCAAATGACTTACAAGAAAGTAGTTTTGAATTTTGGAGCTCAGGGGTGGCGAGGCAGGAGGTGGAAGGAGGACGAAGACCAAAATTTCATTTTATTTGCCTCAAGGTTTTGATTCTGGCCAATCCTGTTACATGATGGTTGAGGGGGGGAAATTGCTTCTCCCTATTCCTAATAGTGAGAATAATGCTGTCATTTAGAGACACGGAACACTCTGCCAAGTGCTAAATAACTTTTTTTCTCATTTATTGTTCACAAGAACCCCATGAGGTACATATTATTATCCCCATTTTTTAGAAGGGGAAACCCAGTTCAGAGACGGTAAGTAACTTGACCCAGATCACACAGCTACAGAGCGGCAAAACTTGGTAGAGCTCATGACCAGCTCACTGTGCCGCCTTTTCCCATGCGGGGAGAAGTACAAAAAGGGAGAAAGTATAACTGCTCAGAAAACACAGAAAGTCCAAACCATAAGCCCCACATCACCACTAAATTTCTGACATTCTCTTAAATCCCTTCTATTTTGGTTTCTTCTTCAGATGGCTGCCAAAGGAACTTTCTCAAAGACCTGGCATTGGTCTTTCTTCCTCACAATCAATGGCTCCCCATTAATTCCTCAACACAGGCAATGAGACTTACCCTGGCACTCAAGGCACCCAGAATTTAGCCTCATCCATCCTCCCTCCCTCCCTTCCTTTCTTTCCTTTTTGTAGCAGCACTATCTTTCATTGTTGCATTCTACTGTGCCCTTGGCTCCATGCACACTGGAGCAATCTCTTACATGTGCTGCTGTGGTCCCTCTTCTGTGGCTGCTGAATGAAGCTTGTGGTCTGATGGAAGCACTGAGGGCTCTGGACTCCTATTGGGTTGGATTTAAAACTTGCCCCTGTTTTACTGGCCCGGTGAACTTTGAGTTATTTATTTGCTCTGAGCTATTTTCCACTTGTATAAGACTGTCAAAGTAGTGAGTGGAATGCCCCTCCCCCCAAAAAAAAGATATGTCCACCCAGAACTCTTCTTTGGAAAAAGGATCTTTGCAGATGGAATTGAGTTAAGAATCCTAAAATGAAGAGCTCATCCTGGATATCTAGGTGGGCCCTAAATCCAGTAACCAGTGTCCTTAGAAGAGAAAGACCTAGGGAGGTTTGAGACATACAGAGGAGAAGGCCACGTCAAGATGGAGGCAGACACTGGAGCCACGCAGCTACAAGCCATGGATCCCTGGAAGCTCCCAGAAGCCGGAAAGAGGCAGGGAAAGATTCTCCCTGAGAGCATGGCCCTGATGACATCTTAATTTGGAACTTCTGGCCTCCAGAACTGTGAGGGAGAAAGTTTCTGTGGTCTTAAACCATCCAGTTCGTGGTGATTTGTTACTGCAACCCCGGGGAAGGAACACAGGCAGAGCTAGACCTACTGCACAGGGTTCATGTGAGGACTACAATAGGTAAAGTTCATAAAGCACTTGTCACCTATCAGAGGCTCAGGAAATAGAGTTTCCTTTCCCCTTTCAGGGAGCCCATGAGCCCAAGGGCAGGCTGAGCATGCAGTGCTTCTTGTGAGCAGGCACACGGCACTGGTCAGGTCCCTCCGAGGGCCGCGGAGCCATTTGAAAACTGTCCTTGCCCCTCTCCCCATGCGATGCTTGCATCTCCTAGGAAAGCTTTTCCTCCCTTTTCAGCTCCTGAGTTCCATGACTGACATGCTTTCTTTTCCTGGGAGCAGAGCTGGGAACGAAAGGCCTGAAAAATATCGAGCAGGAGTCTCACAGAAATTGCTTTTTTTTTTTTTAATTTGAAGAAAACAATACCCTGCAGCACAGCACGCATTAGGTTATTTACTGTACTTGCCCTAATTTAATACAACCCCCTCGAATTTTCCTAGACCATCATGACAGCCCATTCCATGGCTGGAAGCAGCTTTCTTTGGGGGAGGAGGCTGAGCACCCAGGGATGGGGGGGTCAGGGGAGTAGATGTGCCTGGGGGTCGGGGGTACGAGAAGCCAGATTCCCAGCCCAGACAAGAAGGAAGCTCATCAGATCCACAGTTGTCTTCATGATTTCACCATTCCATGGAGATTAATTTACCTTCAGGGGTAAAAGATGGAGCCATCTCGAGAGAAAACCAAATGCCTGCATTTGAAAGGTAGTCTATAGACTTAGCCCGGTGTATGCAGGAGACCCCAGTTCAAGTGGACTTGAAAAGAGGCTGGTGACCTGGGTCATTTACTGATGCTTTGCATTCTCTCCCTTGCTTCTCAATATTTATGGCACCTTATTTTCTTTGCAGCGCTTGCCCAGGGTCAAGCACGTTACGGCCTAAATGAATTTATTTCATTTAGCTGAAATAACTGAAAGCCTACATGGATTTATTTCATAGTTTAATGCATTCATTGCATTATTATTTTTTTCACATGGAATAAAATCTTCAGACCATTTGTGACACTTTTGCATTTCCCCCCACCCCCAGCCCCCAGTTGTCTGGCTTCACTAGATGTGGTCATGGCAAGATGCAACCACAGCCAGAACAAAGATTCTCTTGACTAATTGATATTTCTCCTCAATATCACCTTCCAACTTTCTGGAGACCTTGTGCCTTTACTCTGCCAGAGTCTCTCCCTCCATTTGAACAGTACCTACTATTGTTGCGGCCGGCAGAAAGAAACCCAAGGGGTACTCTTGGGGGTACGGATGAACAAAGTTTTATTACGTGTGGGCCCAGAGGAGAGTCAAGTCTCAAAAAAATCTGAGCCCTGTTTTCTCATTTTCATAAGTTTATATAGGAACACTAAGTGGGCAAATTCCTGAGCAAGCGGGCAGGCAGGGTTACAATAGCAGAGGAGCAAGGTTAGCTTATTTTCTTAAAAGCAGAGGGCCATTAGGGAGGAAAAGAGTCATTATCTGTTTATCTGTTTAGAGTTGTAAATTTCAATTCAAAGGGGCAGGAGGGAGTGCTTATCTTCCTGACGTGGATTCCATGGGGAGGGGGGGGGAGAAGAAAGAAAGAAGGGGAGAAAGGTGCATATCATCACCAACAGATATTTGTACCCCCAACTTGGTTTCACTTCTGTGAAATCTACCGTGATATCTTCAAAGACCGCCATTCCTGTGTGCTAGACACCTGCCGGAGTACGGGGGCCCTGCAAGGGGTTGTTTTTGGCACAAACTTGGCACTGGTTGCTGATGGTGGCACAGAGAGAAGTTAGCCAGGTTAGGTAGTAGTATATCCCGAGTTAAGACTTCTGGTGTAGTTTTCCCTAAGTGGGTGAGTTGGTGGTATCACTGGACGAGAGCATGAGCGGCTCCTTTTGGTACAAAAATCCGGTCATCCAGGAGCAGCCAAGTTCCTTCGGGGGTTCAGCTTCCCCCTTCTCTTTTAGCCCACTCCTGTTCTTCCTGGGTTTAGCTTAGTTGATCAGTCTCTTGTCCCAAGAGGGACAGCTGCGGTGATAATCTCGGGACTCGTATTCTATGGGTTCCGCTTGCCGAGCTGCTTTGTCGGCTAGCCTGTTTCCTTGAGCGACCATATCCATTCCTTTCTGATGTCCCCGGCAGTGGATGATGACGATTTTGTCTGGTTTCCTGATTGCTTCTAACAGTTGGAGGATTTCTTCTTTGTTTTTGATTTCCTTTCCCCCTGCGGTTAGGAGACCTCTTTCTTTATAAATCTCCCCGTGGGTATGAACGGTAGCAAATGCGTACTTAAGAGTCAGTGTAAATGTTTACTGCTTGCCCGGTGGCTAGCTGCAGGGCTCGGACCAGCGCCCAGAGTTCTGCTCGTTGTGCAGACCATCCCCGCAGTAGAGACGCCGCCGCTTCCACCACCCATTCGGTAGTGGTGACTGCATATCCAGCAAGCTTTTCCCTGTTTTTAACAAGACTGCTCCCATCTGTAAATAGTGTCTGACCTGGGGAAGGGAGTGGTTTATCTTGGATGTCAGGGCGACTGGTGTAAACTTCTTCAGTCACTTTGACACAATCATGTTCAGGAACCCCTTCCTCATCTGGCAAAAAGGTGGCAGGGTTTAGACTGAGCACTGTTTTTATTGTCACTCTGGGGTTTTCACAGAGTAAACCTTGGTAATGTGTGAGCAGGGGATTCGATATCCACAGATGTCCGTGTGAGTTCATTAAGGCAGTGACTGCGTGTGGTACCATAATGTGAATGGCCTGTCCAAGAGTTAATTTGTCAGCTTCTTTGACAAGGGTTATGGTTGCTGCCAAGGCTTTCAGGCAGGGTGGCCACCTTGCAGCCACGGAGTCCAGCTGCTTGGAGAGGTAAGCAATGGGTCTTTGCCAGGGGCTGACTGTTTGTGTGAGAACCCCCAATGCTACTTTGTTCTTTTCGAGCACAAACAGGTTAAAGTTTCAAGTTACATCCAGGAGCCCCAAGGCAGGGGCTCGGCTGAGTTGTCTTTTGATGTTTTGAAAGGCCCCCTGTTGAGCTTCTCCCCAGGCAAGAGGCTCTTTTTCTGGACCCGCCAGATCTTCATAAAGGGACTTGGCCATGGCTGCAAACCCGGGAATCCAGATACAGCAGAACCCTGCAGCCTCGAGGAACTCGAGAAGCTTTCTTTTTGTGGTGGGGGTAGGGATGGTGCAGATCACTTTCATTCAGGTCCAAGAGTCCGGTGCCCTTGTGTGATGCTGAACCCCAGGTACTTGACCTGCTGTTCACAGATCTGGGCCTTTCTCCAAGACACTTTGAACCCAGTCTGTGTTAGAAGTTGTAGGAGAGTCTGGGTTCCTCTCCAGCAGTCCTCGTCTACTTCACTGGCAAGTAGGAAGTCATTTACATATTGTAAGAGGGCACACTTGCAGTCTTCCCGGAGGTAGGTGGCCAAATCTGCGGCCAAGTCTTCCCCGAAAAGGGTAGGGGAGTTTTTGAAGCACTGCGGGAGCCGGGTCCAGGTTAGCTGAGTTTTCTGCCAGGTTTTGGGATCTTCCCATTCAAATGCAAAGAGAGGCTGGCTCGGGAAGGCCAGCCGCAGGCAGAAGAAGGCGTCTTTCAGGTCCAGGCGAGTGAACCAAGAGACTTCAGGCGGCAGCTGTCCTAACAAAGTGTACAGGTTGGGAACAACCTGATGTAAGGTGAGAGGGGCGTTATTAATGGCTTGTAAATCCTGCATTGGTCGATATCCAGTCCCATCTGGCTTTTTTACTGGCCATAATGGGGTGTTCCAAGGTGACTTGGCATTCGATTATAATCCTCTCTCTCTTCAGGCGAGCTATATGTTTGACTATGCCCAATTGTGCTTCGCGAGGGATCGGATACTGCCTCTGCCGGACCAGGACCGCTCCAGGCTTCAGGTCGATGATGATGGGTACATGGTTCCGTGCCATTCCCGGTGGGTTTTTTTCTGCCCAAACCTGGAGGAAAAGTTCCAGCAGTTTTTCAGGATTCTGACCTGAACTTTCTTCCGCATGAAGTCTCCATTCTCCACTTCGGGGGATGGTGATGAGAAGAGTGAGGCCGGTCCCAAGGTTTAAGCTTGCTGGCCCTTTAGGTTTGAAGGTAATCTGGGCTCCCAGTTTGGTTAAGAGGTCCCTACCAAGCAGAGGAACTGGACATTCAGGCAGGTACAGAAATTCATCAATCACTTCGTGGCCACCAAGCTGGCAAGTTCTTGACTGGAAAAAGGCCGTTGGCTTGACTGGTCCCCACTCGCTCTTATATTAGCAGTTTTTCCGCTAAAAGGGGCGATGGAGGTTGTGACCACAGAATGTTCAGTGCCAGTGTCCACCATGAAAGTCATTGACTGGCCCCTGACTTGTAGTTTGACCATGGGCTCGTGGGGACCAAGTTCCAGTGAGCTCGGTTGCCCCTAATCAGGGTTGAGCCCTGCCAGCCCGATAAGATGGATTGGGGCACAGGTCTGTATTTCCCCTTAGGGATGTTCCCTCTATGAGCCTGAGTCTTTTGGGGGCACTCATTTTTCCAGTGTCCACTTTCTTTGCAGTAGGCACATTGGTCTCTAGCCATAGGCACCCTTCTGGTGCTTGTCCCCCCTTTTCGAGGTGGCCCTTCTCATCTTGTGGGGTCAGGATTTCCCAAGACTCCTGCCAGTAGGGAGGCTTGATGTTTTATTCACCTTTTGGCTTCTGTTCAGCGGCTTCGTCTCGATTGACGAATACTTTGTTGGCGACTTCCAGTAGCTGAGAGATGTTCATGCCTGTGAACCCTTCTAATTTTTGGAGCTTTCTTTTAATGTCCATTGCTGCCTGTGCAACACAGGGGCATTCACCATCCTCTGGTTTTCCGGAGCTTCTGGGTCAAAAGAAGTATAGATTCTGAAGGCCTCGCAAAGTCGTTCATAGAACTCTCCTAGAGACTCGTTGGGCTTTTGAGTAACTAAAGTCGTCTTTGCCGTGTTTGTGGGTCGTTTTGCCCCCTCTCAGACCCCTCGGAGGAGTGCTTCCCGATATTGCTGGATTGCAGCCCGTCCCTGATCAGTGTTGAAGTCCCAGTTCGGTTGGGCTTCCGGTGCCACCTCTCGTGCCCAAGCTTCCGGGTTTAAGACGCCAGTAGGGACCTGCTCCTGCAGCCACTCTCGGGCTTTCATCAGAATCCATCGGCTCTCCTCCGTATTAAACAAAGTCAGGAGGAGTTGGCAGCAATCATCCCAAGTAGGACGATGGGTTTGGAAAATGGATTCCATGAGATCAATAAGGGCCTGGGGCTTTTCCGAGTAGGAGGGGGAGTGGTGCTTCCAGTTTAAGAGGTCTGAAGGGCTGGTAGCATAATACAGGCTTCCCGGGTTGGATGGTCCCATTCTCACCGATCTGGGCTGGACCCTGTGTTTCACAGAGGGGCATCTGTAACATGGGTTGTGCCGACCGAGCCTCTTGCTAGTGGGGTTGCAGGGCTTTCCTCAGAGGGGGTCGATGTTCCCGGAGGGACTGAAGGTGAGGGTGTTTCTGGGAGATCTGCTTGCACTCCCGGGCTAGGAGGAGAGGCTAGAGCGGCCGAAGCGTATGGCGGTGGGAGTGGTGGTGGGTCCTCCTCCGAGGACCCTTAATGAATGACTGGCTTCTGGAACCCCATTCCCTGTGCAACCAAGACCCTGCTCTGTCCCTTTTTTCCAATGCACAATCAAACCCAAGGGGGCAGAGTCTGGGCTATCTCTAACTAAGAGTTGATGCAGGGAAACTGATCGGGGTGGCCAGAAGTTCCTGTGATCACCAGCCACACTGCACAGACCCTGGCTATACCCAGGGTCCCTTCTGAGGGCCAGTCAACATTAAAAGCAGGCCACTCTACTTCACATAAAGTTCAGAGGGTGCCAGGGTTCATCCGGATGCCACAATCTCCAGAAAAACCCTTCTTGAAATTCTTGAGCATGCAGTTTAAGACGGTAGGTTTTGACTGTGATGAGCCCATACCCTGCGTTGGTGGCACAAGACAGACAAGGGAAGGGGTCGCCTCTTTCACGGCCACTCAGATGCCCTCCTGTCCACATCTCTTGCAAGAGCTTCGGCTCATCTTAACTAAGATGCCTGGGTAAAGTTTGGGGTGAGTGTTATGCCATATGACATAGCCGCAGAAAACAGGTTAGGTCCCACGTGGGCTCCGTAGCATAAAGCTTTGGAGTCACAGACTGGTACGGCAGATGCAAGCCTCTGCCGTCCTCACTCACTCACGCAGTCACTCAGAAGTTATGCAGTCCCTCCCCCAGGGATTTCCCTATTCTGGAATATCAGTGCCCGAGATTTCAGGAGGTGATCAGTCTCCTCTTCCGTCCGGAGACAGGCCTGACTGAAGATTTGGCACCCGGGGCCTTACCTTTCCAGAGTCTTCTGGCACTGTTCAGTCCGCCTCCCCACTGAGTCAGGCCAGGGTGCAGGGATGGCGGCCTGCGGGGACAGCCTCAGAAGGAGGTCCGGTCAAGAGGACAGGCAGTGCCCTCCTCCTTCGCTCCGAGATCGCCATCGGCCACGCCTGTCAGCCCCAGGCCGGAGGCACGACGGACCTGCTCGATTGGGTCTTTCTCAGTCAGGGAACCAAATGTCGTGGCCAGCAGAAAGAAACCCAAGCAGCACTCTTGGGCATACGGATGAACAAAGGTTTATTACACGCGGGCCCAGTGCAGAGTCAAGTCTCAAAAAAATCTGAGCCCCATTTTCTGATTTTCATAAATTTCTATAGGAACACTAAGTGGGCAAATTCCTGAGCAAGTGGGCAGGCAGGGTTACAAAAGCAGAGGAGCAAGGTTAGCTTATTTTCCTAAAAGCAGAAGGCCATTAGGGAGGAAAAGAGTCATTATCTGTTTAGAGTTGTAAATTTCAATTCAAAGGGGCAGGTGGGAGTGCTTATCTTCCTGACATGGATTCCATGGAGAAAAAGGGGGGTGGAGGAGGGGAGAAAGGGACCAAAGGGAGTTTATTTTCCTAAAGCTGTGGGTTTCTGCCAGGGGAGTTAGGGTCCCGGCACTTCCCTTATCACTATTAAACTCTTTTATTGTAGCCAAACACACAGAAACTTAGAGGGATGGCATATTTATCTCTAATTTATAATTACTCTTCTTTACACAAAGACTACAAAGAATAAGAAAAGTGATAAGTGAAGAAACTGACATGGATACCAGCATCCTACTCTCATGCTAAGCAGTTTACAGTGACATCGCATTTGCTGTTTGCAATTATCATCCACGCTAGAGTGCATTATCTCCATTTAACAGATGAGAAAATTGAGGCCCAGAGAGGTGAAATAACAAGGTCCCATGGCTGGGATCAAACTCCATGTCTAAATGCATCCCGAAGCCAGCATGGAACATCACCTAAGAGAAAAGGAACCCGAAAAGGCAGGCAGATCATAGGAGGAGATGCAGAGGGTGAAGGAGTGCATGAGAGAGGAAAAGAAAGTGCTGGGCTTCCTTCATAAGGAGGGTTCAGCACCATGATTTCTCCTGCTTATAATAACACTTACAGGGTCTTTAGTTAGCTGGGCTTATTTCTTAAGTAGGGAGAGACTTTGGCCCTGCTCCCGCTTTAGGGAATATGAATACACTCATTGATGAATTACTTTGATCACTGGCCTTCTCTTGCCCAAATAGTCAGCTCTGAGCTGCAGGCAGAGTTCCTGATTCTGCCTCAAAGGGAAATGCCCACTATTTGTCAAGACCGATAATCTTAACCAATCAACTCTGTATGTTGGAATGTCTCTGTCAAGTTGCAAATGCCCTCCAGGAGTTGCCTACTCCTGTCTGCAGAAAGACCTGATCAAATCCTTCAAGAGGCTTCCACATTCAGCCACAGGCCTGCGCGGGTTTGGCATTGGGCATCTGGCTGGTGGCCAGCCGAAGAACAAAAGTCCAGGAGGAGGGCTCAGAAGGACTGAAGGCAGTGGGTTTGCAGTGTCTTTATGAGGCTCTGCTTGATTTCCTCTGTCCTGCCTTCATTTTCCAAATTCATGGTCAAACAGTTAGAAGCAGATTTATTTTTTTATAGAAAAGGACTGACACTCAAGCTAGTGAAGAGGTAAGTGGTTCAATAAAGGTAGATAAAAAGAAAATAGAGACACTGGAAGGTTTGGAAGTTGGAGTCTGGTTTCGATTAAAGGATTAAGATCATTTTCAAGAGAGCTCAAACAATGGTGTTTTTTTTTTTTTCTTTGCAGAAATGAGATAGAAATGTAAACAGCCAAGGGGCTTGGACCCTGTAATTCAACATAAGCAAGTTTTAAAGTTATACAAACTCACTCAAGACAATGCTTTGCCAGTATATGGTTAGTGCTAGTGTCCATCTAAAGATGGCAAACAACATTACTTAGCATTTAAAGAGATGCCAAGCTCAGTTACATGTGAAAGTAGGGTTTTGTGGACATGTGTAGAAAAGATTGTTAAATGTTATAGAAACATCGGGCTTCATCCATTCTGTCTGTTTGTAAGGTCTGGTCACTTGGTTATTTTTGTTGGTTGCAACCACCCATGAGGACTTCAGAGGAGTCCATCTCTTCTGCCTGTCCTCAAAACATCATCATGGTCTGATTCCAAAGCAGGAAAACCGGACCCCAGCAGGACTCAAGAAGTACATGGTTAAAGAGCTCTAGATTCTTGGAAATCTCAGAAGAATGACACCTTCACTTTTGCCATGGGTTGGGTTCTTTCAGAAACAGACCCCGAGACAAGGAAGAGAGGGTAAGTAGTTTATTTGGGAGGCAGTCCCAGGAAATGCTGGTAAGGAAATGGGGAAGTGAGAAAGGAAAGAGAAGGAAGCCAAAATGGAGTGTTTTAATGAGCAAGAAACCACTGTGAGCAACTGGGCCTCAGTCTTGCCAGGGACCTCTGGGCGACAGTGCAGACCATGTCTCAGAGTTGTCCCACTTGAAGAATGTAGAGGACCCTCTGACTTTATTCTGCCATTGTCTGCTCAAACACAATCTTCCAGCAGAGAAAGCTCTCAGGCAGAGCCATGGGTGTCTGCAGTAGGAAATCATTGAATGCAGGATTAGTGAGCACCACGGAGGGTCTACCAACAGCATCTGCTACAACTTCAGATGAATATGTTTTGCTTTTACAATGATAATAAGGAAATTTTTATTGTAAATCATCGCAAATCCTTTTAGAAAGTTGGCAAGTAACCATTGCTTGCTAAATTATGCATTGTAATAAATTATGATTAAAAGAGATGTTTTCCTCCAAACTCCCTTTCTGAAAATAGGGTCAATTATAGATCATCTCAAATATTTAAAACTGATAATTGCATATCCAATGTTTGAACTAACCTTGTCCCTGAATCATGTCTTTCCATCTTCCTCCAAGTTTGATTTTCAGGTCTATGGCTGCAGATACCTTTGCTCACATTTGTCCCTCTGCCAGCAATGCTTTCCCCTCCGCAGTCCCTGATCATTCTGATAAATTCCCCTTTAATCTTCAAGACCAAATCACATACCACCTTTGTTTCTTGAATCCCTCAAGTAGAAATGCTCTTCTCTTCTCTGTGTGGCCCAAGGCTCCCTGTTTTTGTTCCCATTATAGAAATCATCTTAGAGAGTGTGAGTCTGCTTCTCCCTCTAGACTATAAGTTCCTCTTATTCATCCCATACTACTGAGTTCAGTGCTTCACACACAGTATTTACCCCATAAATGTTTGATGAGTGAAGCAAAGGAAGAATGAATGAATGTGGGCTCACCGGCAATTTCAAGCTCTCCATATAACACAACTTGAAAGTGGCACTCTAACAGCTCTGTGCAATTCATTGTATTTCAAAATGTGCCATAAACCAGGACATAATTTGCATTCACAAACACTTGAAAATAGTTTCTGACCATTTATTCATGCGTCAATGAAAAGGCCAATGTATGATGGATTTTTTTCTTCCCACCACATGATTGTTCTTTGAAGGCAACCATGCCGTTCTTTTCCCAGGGCCTGTCAGTATTCCATTCAAGCATCTTCTCTTAAACTCCAGCTTGCTGCCTGTCCTCAAAAAGAGCAAGCCTGACCCCATCAACCAGCAGGCTCCTCTCTTGGTTGCTCCAGCTGCCCAGCATGCCATAGCTCCGCTGGCTGAAGTTCCAGCGCAGGAGTGGGGGAAATGGGTAGTTCCCTTCTAATCTTAGATCACTTGTCTTCTTCTAGATTTCTACAAGAGTGGGGACCATCTAAAACACAGGCTGACTGGCTGTTTTTAATTTCTCCGGTCCTGCCATTGTAAATTCATCTACCATTCTATGAAGCCCAGGGCTACCACCAGAACAGTATAGAATGCTGCTAACTTCATCATCGGTATTTTTACTTGTTACTAACATCCGTATTATCATCCTTGTCAGCACCCATAACATTTATCAAGGACCGAAGGAATGAGCGGTTTTCCTTGGAGTTGTAGGTGAGGTAACAGGACCTTTCGAGCTTAGAGCTTAAATTCGATTACATAGGTATCTTTGTCCCACAGGTGTTTATTGCATATCCACCCAACTATTTAATAAATATCTGTGGCCGGCCCACTGTGTAGTGGTTACTAGGATACAATGATGAAGAAGATCCAGTTCCTACATGGATATTCACAGCAGCACTATTCACAATAGTCAAATGTGGAGACAACCCAAATGTGGTCAACTGATTAGTGGATACACAAAACGTGGTCTACCCATTCAATGGAATATTCCTCATAAAAAGGAATGAAATTCTGATACCCACGACAACGTGGACGAACCAGGAAAACATTCTGCCGAGTGAAGGAGGCCAGACACAAAAGGTCAGGTAGTGTATCACTCCCTTCATAGGAAATATCCAGAACAGGTAAGTCCATGGAGACAGAAAGCTGGCCTGTGGTTGCTGGGGGAGGTAGGGAATAGGGCCTGACTGCCTCTGTTTGGTGGGGATGAAAATATTTTGGGAACCAGATAGAGGCGGTAGTCACACAGCAATGTGAGTATACTAAATGCCACTGAATTGTGAGGTTTAAAATGGTTAATTTTACATTATGGGAAGTTCACCCAAATAAAAATAAATAAATATAAAAAGACTCAGCTCCTATTCCTCACCATCAACCATTTCCCAAGCTTTATGTTCGAAGGTATATGGGAGCTCAGAGACTCTCTAAAGTAATGGAGGAGCCTGACAGCAATCTAGGGGTGGAGGTAATATTTACATCTCAGGAGTTCTCATGTGAAAATACAGATTTCTATCTTCTTCATTACACACATTGCAGGCCTCAGTTTGGGACTGAGGGTGGGATTTGGAGCAGGAATCAAGGCCACAGATGTTCGGTGTGGACAGCCACACTGGAGCTGCCTTCCTGACCACTCCCCGGAAGTCAGGCAGCGGCCAGTCCCCGTGGACAGAGCCTGCCTCTCCCCTTTGAGGCCCAGGTCCTCAGGGACCTGCCTCGCTCCGCTGTGCCGGAGGATCAAATTGTCTGCAGACCTGAGTTACACTCTGTCATAATGAAAAGGCCAGAAATGGCATTTTAAAAATTCATCGTCTTCTAATAATAAAACTCTGTATTGACAGAGAGCGGGGCTTCTGAGAGCATCAGGCTTTGTGCAAACATCACTTCTGGAATGCTCGCAGCAGGTGCTCAGGGAAATGAGAAGGTGACTCAGCCTGGGGCTTCCACGGTTAGAAGAAAAAGGCGACTGGGATGGTGATGTCCACTCCAACTCCAAGTGAGAGAGGGCTTATATCCCATGGATATGGTGGGTGGGATGATCCTGCCTGCAGATGCAGGCCCTCTCCATTCCCTGGCATGGCCATTTCCCATCGTTGTCTCCTCACCAGGTGACTTGGATGAGTCCATTGAGCTGTAGGGTAGGAGTTGCAGCTCCACCTAGATTTCATGCACACCTGGCACATAGGTAGGCGGGAGGCTCCAGTCTCTGGAAGTATACCTAAAAACTCCAGCATCACATATAGGTTTGAATAGAAGGGACTGGTGAACCATGTGCAGGGAGGACTTATTTGAGTCTAATTCTGTCACTCTCAGGAGCACAGATTCCAAAATAGAACCCACTGATAAGGCATCAGTCTCTGGGACTATCCCCCCTTATATAGGACCACACCCCATCCTCTTGTTACCACAAACCTGCCTCCCACAGCCCCTGCTGCTTCCCTCTACTCCTGAGCACAGTCCCCACGTGGGTCTGTGTGGCATGTGGTGTCCTCCTCTTGGCCGTGAGTCTGTGTGTCTCATGGGCAACATGGGAATCCCAGTGGGTTCCGTGTAATATTTTGGGTAATCTAAGCACCTCTTAAAATATATGTATATATATATATATAAATAACATTTTTGTAACCAAATACACATATATGCATATATATTTATATATCATTTTGCAAATGTTTGTATGTATTGTGAGAATTTTGATTTTTACCCATAATAAAAAAAATAATAATAAATAAATAAATAAATAAAGGATATTAGCAGTAAAAAAAAAAAAGAGGATGGGGTGCCCCCTGGCCCCGGCAGGAGGATGTAATTGGCTTGCTTGATGATTTCATGGGCTGGCAAGGAAGAGAAACCTGCTAGATTGAGGACCAAGTCAGGTCCTGCTTGGAGGGGGAATATATCTGATGAGAGCTGAGGAACTCATGGTGAGGTCTTAGGTGCCCTGTGAAGCTTAGAGATGTCTGGACAGCATGTGAAATTTGAGGCTTTATAAGACAGCCTGTCTGCTCTCCACCACGTGGTGAGCTCCCTGGGCAGGCTTTGCCCTTTGGGGGAGGATGTGGTGGTCCAGCTCCCCAGTCATGAGATGGGCAGGTTTGTGAAGTAATAGGAGGTGGCACATCTAAGCCATGTCCTCCAGTTTCATTTTACCAGTAATAAAACCATTTTCACCTCCATATATCAGACTCCTGAATCTATCTCTGCATCGGTTTTCAGCTCAGAAGAGGGAGAGAGGAGTGTGATTTATTCCCCTAGCACCCTAAGAGGATCTCTTTATCTTTTGTATCTCTCAGTCTACCATGGGGCCTGGCCCACACTGGTGTCCACTGCCTGTTGAAGAATGAATCAGTCAGAGCTTCTGCTTTTCCTTCCCCATTATAGGAAAAGTGCAAAGGCCACCCATTGTCACAGACCAGTGAAATAACTGCTGTACTTTCCAGGCCGGAGTGGGAGGAGCAGGGGCAGGTGACGCCCCCAAATTTGTTTGGCTGAGGGTCTCCTGCCTTTGATGAGATGGTGTATGAAATGGAGAAAGCCCCAGCTTGAAATACCCGGGACAGAAATCCCTCCCTAAGAGTCATTCTACTGGAAGATTGGAAACAACATGAATTTGAGAAAGCGCTTTTTTTTTTTCAGGGATGGAAATAACAGGAATAGCAAGTTAAGTTGTTTTTGTTTTTTAAGAAGCACGCAGTTGTCTAACTAAAAGGCAACAAATGTTTAACTCAACCCTGCAAACGGAGCTGTAACTAGACTTCCGAAGTGAAGGCACCCCACTTTTGTCTTCCTTGCCTCAACCACATTGGAAAAAGAGAAGGAAATCAAGCCATTTCCAGCCCTGGCTGTAAGGAGGCGGAAACTCCAGGCAGATGGCAGGTGAGGGTTGCAAGTCAGGTGTAAGTTTTAAAGCTGCCCACAGAGAAGTGATAATTGAGGCCAGGCACTTAATAGAAGCCCCAGGGAATGACAAAATGGAAAAGAAAAAAAAGTTTATTAAAAAAGCATAAAAGTGAAAATAATAAGGGGTCCTGGTAGACATCTCAAGACATCCACCCACAAGAGAGAGAAGAAGCAGAATGTGGAATTGTTCCAAGAAAACAAATAGGATATAATGTGAAATTTTAAATTGTTGACAAAACAAGTCCCTCACAATAATCACATATTTCTGTTGTCTTCGCGCTGAAACAGCATTAACTTCTAAACTTCCCAGGCTGTGCAAAGGGTATTTTTCTTCCTGTGTATTTTTCTGCGGTATGGGATGATAACAGAGAGTGAGAAACGGGGGCACCGAGATGGCAGAGAGGCACCCCCAGGGCAGGGAAAGCTGAGCTTCAGGGCTGGTAGCGCAGGGTAGGGGGTCGGGGAGCAGAAGGTGGCAGGTTCTGCTTGATGGAGGACCCCCTCCTCCGAAAAACAACAACTACCAGGGTCCCCATGATTAAATGCAGATTCCTTTTAGGGTACTTTCCCACCAAGTCGAGGGTAGGGCTCCAGGGCTACCTGCACTGAGATGAGCTTACCTCTCCCCTGTCCCTGTTCTCAGCATCCTATTAGATCAGCTTTCCCTTCCCTTGACAACATTCCTTTCCTTTTCATTTCCTGTCCCCCCTTCACTGTAAAACACTGCCAAGTGGACTTAATTCAAATTCTATGGAATAAGATCATAAAGTAAAGCGAACTAAATGAGAATGCTTTAAGCAATGTGCTCTGCCAGCTCATTAAAAAAAAAAAAAAAAAAAAAAAAAAAACAACCCTCTTAAATTGATTACATAAGAGCGTGTGGTGCAGACTCAAGAAGAAGGAGGGGAGCTTTATGGGGGATTCTGGCTGAGCCCCAAATTGGAGTCACGCTATGGTCGCTGCCGTCCTCATTCTTTATATCATCCACACTGTTTGCTGGAAGAGCTGGGCCCTGCCTGGGTTTTCCATCCCGAGCTATAACATATATTTTCAAACAAAAACAAGGACCCGGCAGTCATTAGCAATTCCAGAAAGCTCTGACTGGACTCATTATTCTGGGCACTGTGGCTGTTAAAACCCTGAGGACCGTTCGTCAAAGATGGAGAAAAACAGGAGCGTGAGGGAGTTATCCCAGGGGTTGCTGGCAAAGACCAGTTTTTGCAGGAGCTCAGCAGCCCTGGGGGGCTGCTTTGCTATGGAGCTCCGCTCCAGTCCCAGTATTTCAGTGCAGAGGAAAATGATGGCATTTTCCCCACTGCTGGAAAACTCCTGAGATGGGAACAGTTTCTTTCCTATCCTGCTTCAGAGTCTTCTTGTGTGCCCAGGACTCTTCCACAGGACACCACCGGAGCAGATTCTTGATTTCAGAGGCTCTGGGCTGAGGGAGGGTGGCCAATGGGACCCCGAGGTTGACGGCCGTGGCCTGTGGAAGGTTGCATGGACCAAACTTATCGCCAAGTTCGGCTGGAGGCTGGGAATACCTGGCCAGGCTTGGAAATCATTGGTGGATCATAGAAGTGGAAGGTCTTTTAGGCTGGGTGTTAGACCTCCAGAGAAAGCCACCTGCTGCCGCCCAAATTAAAGAAGCTGACTGATGTGCTTTCTATGGATGGTTGGGACTGGTGCTGGCAAGATGAGACCAGGAACAACTCCCATGGTTTGGCTGTGTCCATGCGCCCTTCCCCCAGATACCAGCATGCAAGTGGACCTCTCTTAGGACTGCTGTCTTCTTGGGAGATGCATCTTGTCCTTAATGCTAAACTGGGAAGTTTCTTTGCACAAAACTCTCGATATTAGTTGGCAGTTTCCCCCCTAGAAGGTAAGATTCTTAAAACAAACCTAGAATTTCCCTGCTTCTCTTTTTCTTTTTTCTCCCTTCCTTCTTTCCTTACCTTTTCCTTTCTTTTTCTCTCCTCTTTCTCTCCTTCCTCTCTCATTCTTTCCCTCCCTTCTTTCTTCCTTCTTCCTTTAATCCCTGTCTGCCCCTTACCTTTCCTTCTTCCCTCCCTCCCTCTCTTTTTCTTTCCCTCCCTCCCTCTCTCCCTCCTTCCTCCCCTTCCCCTCCCTCTCCCTCCCTCCCTCCCTCCCTCCCTCCCTTCCTTCCTTCCTTCCTTCCTTCCTTCCTTCCTTCCTTCCTTCCTTCCTTTCTTCTGCTAAGAGTCTACTAAGTGCCACTCCACTAAGGACAAGGGGTCAAAGATGAACAAGGCCCAGTCTTGGCCTGCCAGGAGCCCACAGTTCAGTGTGGTGATTCTGAACCAGAATCACTGGAGCACTTTAAAAAAATAGATTCCTGGGCTTCACCCCAGACCTACTAAAGCAGAATCCTCAAGGGTGCAGCCTGGGAACAGGTATTTTGAAAAAAATACCCCCATGTGATTGGGTTATGTAATCAAGGAGAGAACCACTGTCCTATTGGAGAAAAAATCATTGCCACACCATGTGGTATATGCTGGAATAGAAGCATAGACACGGTTTTGTCAGCAAGCTGGGGAATGACTGATTCAGTGGTTGGGAGGGGCTTGGTGGGCAGGGAAAACTTCACGGAGATAATGTTTGAACTGTCTTGAGGGATGAATAGGAGTTTGGTAGGGGTTGTCAAGAAAAATAAAATGGGGAGTTGCCTGCACTAGACATTGCCAGGATGGAACCCCTTTCAAAGATGGGCTTTTCCAAAAGACAAAAACAATTGACTTGCAGGGTTTCTCAGAGAAAATGGAAAGCCCTACAGGGTTGCTGATAAGCAACACCTGGTAATAAAACTAGATTAGAGGGAAGCGATGTGGCTCAGGTGACTGAGTTCCCGCCTACCACAAGGGAGGTCTGGGTTCTGTTTCCCGTGCCTTGTGGAGAAGTCGTGCAAAACAGCGAGCTAATGCAACAAGATGACGCAGTGAGATGACACAACCAAGAGGCATCCCAAGAGACATCGAGGAATATGAGAGATGCAACAAAGCAGGGAGAGGAGGTGGCTCAGTCGATTAGCACCTCCCTGGGTTCAGGTCCCAGTGCCTCCTAGAAAGAGAAGATCAGCACACAACAAATGGACACAGCAAATGCAAACAACAAGGGGGTAGGGAGAAATAAAAAAAAAATAAATCTTAAAAAAAAACAACTAGATTCGGTCTGGTAGTGAGAGCTTATCAGATTGGACAAACATTCCATACTAATCAATATATATCTGCTGCCCACTCTGTAAGACCCCCCTATGTAAAATGGAAACATAACATCAGCCAAGCAAAACATTTCCTCACCTGCTTCTGCGTTCACCCTCTTTGACCTTCCCCTTTCCACTCTCTCAGCAGAGCTCCCTTCTACTTTCCGAATGGGATGCAGCTCAATTCCTGAATTGCTCAATAAAGTTGTGAGATCCTAAATTGCATGAAAAGTTTTTCTTTTATTAGGGGCTAAAAGGGCAGGTGAAAGTTGGATGGGTTGGGAGAGGCCCTTTTAGACAGAAGGAATCATATATGCAAAGACACATACACATGAAAGGAAAACTGGCAGATCTCATTGCAGGGGCTCCGTGCGGCTCTGCCGAGATGGAACTGGACGTGCAAATGGAGCTGTGCTTTAAGGCAGAGCTGGAGGGGCAGCCAGGCCCCGGCCAGGCTGGCTCTAGAGGCCACACCAAATCATTTGTATTTTTTTTTCCGCTGCAAGACAGGAAAAGCTTGAATGGTTTTAAATAGTAAAATCACATTTTCATTTGAGACAGATAAACAGGGGGTACCCTTATAAGCTGAAGTAGACAATGGACAGCATCTAGGGAGTTGTCACATTCATCCAAAAGACAGAGCTAGCATCTCCTCAGGTTCAGACTGCTAAGGAGAAGATGTCTCTGCTGGACCTCGCCGGACACTTTACCAGTGTGTCCAAGTTCTGCACTTTCCATTTATTCCCACAGAAATTTAGTTCACAATCCTTTTCCTACCGTCCCCATTGCCCCATCAACCACACACACTTGGTATCAGTGAAGAATTAAGGCTCAACTGCACCCTCACCTCCTATCTTCCAAACCCCAGGTCCTGGTGCTCTCAGCCAGGGTGGAGGCACCATGCAGGAGCCAGCCCGCCACTTGACTGAGCATTCAGCCTGTACTGAGTGCTCCCTCATTAACTCTAGCACGTCATGGCGAAAGAAAGAACCAATGCCTTTGCTTTGTGCAAAAGAAGCACAAACTTTTCTTTCATGGCTAAATCAAGAACAGCTTGTTAAATTTATTGTCTTGTGAAACCATTCCCGAATTTATGTTATTTACCCAAAACATACAGAATTGATCAAAGAAAATACGAGCTATCTTGTATACCAGTGTCAGTGTTCAGAAGTGCAGTTATTAAACAGCTCTGTTAAATAATGCATCGAGGCCCAAGACGGAGCCATCATGCTGAGCCCCGTGTCAGTTAAATGAAACTTAACTGAGTTGCTGATTCCTGAAAATATTCAGCTCCCCCAGAACCCGAAACCTCAGGCCAACCAATCATTGTCTGCCAGCTCCAATTTAGCTTGTGTGCCCTGGCTCACCCCCTGGCTTGGCATTAGCCAAATAAGGAGAATATTTTGATTCCCACAATGGAGTCATTTCTCCTGCTAGCTTCCTTGTTGGTTGTGGAAATCTGCCCAAGCCAGTCTATATAAACCCTGCCCTTTTTCCCACTCTTCGGAACTCCCTTCTGCTTTCTAGATGGGATGCTGCCCCATTCAGGAATCTCTCACTGAAGCTGTGAGATCCTAAGTTTCATGTTGTTGCAATTTTTCTTTTAACAGCACAAAGATAACTTTTAAATCAAATGCTTGTCTACATCCAAGAAATTTGCTTGAGTCTGCTTCAAAAAGCTATGTGACCTAAAAAGGAAACAGATATAGAGCCAGTTCAAAACTTCAAATGAAAAAGATTAAAACGATCTCTAAGAAAAAGATTCTAAATGGAAAAGGAAATTTACTTAAGAGCCAAATACTGACTAAAACAACAACAACAACAAAACATTATGGATTATTCAGTGTGACTGAATATTATAAATGAATGCTTTAAAATGTGGCAATACATACAGTGGTGCTGTAATATATTCCGGGTTTAAAATTAGTATCTCCGTTATTTTGTACTCAGTTCACTTATAAAATAACTTTTTTCCATTTTGAAGAATACCAGAAATGCAGCAAAAACTGATTGAAAAATGCCTGGAGAATTACATTACACTCATAAGTATAAATTGTGATATTTTAATATGCCTAAACAATGATGAAATCATCACATAGGTCAGAGCAAGCCATAAAGCCCTGGAGAAGCTATTAACAATTTAGCATTTTCAGATCATGTGGAAATTTTAATTCCGTTTACCAAAGATACGTGGAGAAATGGTATTCATGATGATTAAGACCTGTAACTGTAAAAATGGGAAATTTATAGCCTCATAAAAATGGCTGGTGTAAAATGCAAATATCCCAGCTGGGTGGGTGGGCTGCAGAGGTCTCAGTTGGGTTCCTGCCTGAACTCATTAACATCCGGATTTCAGCATGGGCTTTGGAGGTTTTTTTTTGAAAAGACAGCATGTTATTCTTAAGAAGATGCTTTGATTATCTTCTAAGAGTTGTGAAGCCTCTTGAAACAGAGAACAGCTGTGCCAGGCAAACAAATAAGCAAAAAGTATGTTAATTGGGGGGTGTATCAGGGCCTCTTCATATGTCCATGCGACTACGAAACAGTTCACAGAAGTTTTAGTAAACGAATGCTATCTGGTGTGCAAGAAGAGCAAGAACCACTCAGATTACATGTTTTTGGACAAAAACTGTTGGAGTGTTACCGTAAGCATGGCACGTTCCAATAGAAGGGCCCTTCCGGTCTGGCACCACAAAGGAGAAACACGTCTCTCAGTGAGAAGGTGATTTATTGCAAGTGTACAAGCAAAATACTGGGGGAATCTTCCCCAAATCAGTTCAAAATGAGAATGGGAGCTAGGGTTTTTATAGGCAAAGGAGAGGAATAGGGGAGAAGAAAAACAAGTGAAAAAAATTGAAAACAAGTGAAAAAAATTTGAAAACAAGTAAAAAATTGAAACAAGTGAAAAAAATTGCAGGACCCTGTAAGGAGGGTACATGCAATTTCTCAGTTCTGTGTTGTCTCAAGCACATTCAACTTTGTTTTTGTTTTCAGTGGCTAATTCACCACAGTTTAGATATTCTTGTGTGAGTGCAAGGTCTTCATGATTCCTTTCTCCGCCAACCACTCAAGGATATCAAGCTTTTTGTCTCTGAGAAAAAAGATTTACATGATTTTGTCTGGTTTTGCCTTGAGATGTTAACTTATTCCTGTAAGCAAAACTGAGAAGGTCTAGTTAATATCCTTCAGGGAACTCACTTCTAAAATTAGATTATTAGAAAACCAGCTCACTTAGTGTATTAGAATTTTCAGAGCTGCTTAAGTGAAGAAATTTTAATAAGCACATTTGCCAGCTATCAATGGAGAGGATGGACCGTGATGGCCATGTTTTGTTGTGGGGACCCCACCACCCCCACCCCCATTCCCAGTCCTGGCTGAGTGAATCAGGGTCAATTTAATGGCTTCAGGAGGATTGGTCAGTTTCCCTCTCAAGAATTTGAACTAAGAGACACTTAAACTCTGTTGGGAGTTGGCACTGTACCTGTATTGTCATGTCGTCAGGGCACCAGGAAATGCAGGGAGGTATTTTGGCTAGAGATGAGGAGACATTTCTAGCATTGATTGGGCAGCGGCAGGGGTTGCTGAATACCCAGCCATGCACAGGGCAATCCAGCTCAGCAAAGAATTGTCCCACCCAAGAGGCCCAGGGTGCTTCCACTGGAAAAACGCCAAGCCTAAGGAAGAACTGGTTATGCTGCTGGGGCCCAGGCATGGAGAGAGAGCTGGTCTGGAGCAAGAGACAGAAATGCCATGATGAGGGCCACTGCTGAGGGAGGGGGTAACCCTGGCACTTGGTTCTGTAGGACATTCCTATCGTCTTCCAAGAAGGCCTCTCTCAACTTCACCTAGTTTGAACTGGATTCTATTTCTTACTGCTAAATGATTCCAGGCTAAGACAAAAATATAGGACATAGTCACTTACCTGAGGAGCTTAAAACTCAGGTGAGCGCCAGGACAGTGTCAGTGAACACCACGGGAGGTTACGTGATGCCTTCACTAGTGAAGATGCTGCTTGGCAGTGATGCACTTCTTTGCCTGGTTTTGCTTTCCTGAAGGCAATGTAAGAAGGGTGTGTCTTCCAAAACAGATCATTAATTACTTATGAAAATCACATCAAATGTACTCCTTTCAAAAAAGAAAATAAAACCAAGATAGATAGATAGATAGATAGATAGATAGATAGGTAGATAGATAGATATGATATGATATTATAGGTGGGTGGGAGGATGGATGGAATGAATGTATGAATGAGGGATGGATAGATGGATAGATAGATATGAGTGTGTAGATAGATAGATGATAGATGGATAGATCAGACAGACATAGATAGAGTGTGTAAATAGAGAGAGAGATGATAGAAAAATAGATATAGATAAAAGGGTGTGTTGATAAAGAGACAGAGAGAAATAAAGAATGTGTGTGTGTGTTTATGGGACTTTCATGGCAGAAGAAAATGTAGATGGTATTGTTTTGTTTTGTTTCTTTAAGAGTCCCATGTGGGAAACGGATGTGGCTCAAGCAATTGGGCTCCCGCCTACCATATAGGAGATCCTGGGTTTGATTCCCAGGGCCTCCTGGTGAAAGGCAAGCTGGCCCATGCAGTGAGCTGGCCCACGCAGAGAGCTGGTGCAGCAAGATGATGCAACAAAAAGAGACACAGAAGAGAGACACCAAGAGACTCAGCATACCAGGGAGCTGAGGTGGCACAAGAGACTGAGTGCCTCTCTCCCACTCCAGAAGGTCCCAGGATCAGTTCCCAGTGCCCCCTAAAGAGAATACAAGCACAGAAGAACACACAGAGAGCACATAGCAATCGCAAAACAACAGGGGTGGGTGGTGGGTAGAGAAATGAATAAATAAATAAAGCTTAATAATAAAAAAAAAGAGTCCCAGTCCCATGCCACTTTCAGGCAAGAGGCAGAAAGGGGAAGGCAGCCAATCCCAAGCTCCAAGACACCCATCACATACATTTATACATTTGTTGTTTCCTCTGCTTAGCAGTAGGATAAGCAACCCTTTCAGCATAAAAGCGATTCTTCAAAAATAAATATACTTACATTTTCTCCTCTTTCAAATGAAAATAGCATTATTGTGTACCAGAGAAACCGAAATACAATTTTACAATGAAGACGATCTACTTTATTTCACAGGACAATATCAGTGAGAAAATTGACACAAAAATATTACTTCCCGAGTGTATACAAGAAAAATTAACACAAATGTAACTTTCTATTCCATAGTCCTGAAATTCAATTATAAATTCTAACAGAGTTCAGTGGGCCCCATAAGCAAGTTGTGGTTTGCTTGAGATAGTCTGAGTTTACATCTGTTGTACTGGCAGAATTATAGTGTCCCCCTGGTAGTTGCAAAGGTGTCCCAGTTTGGGTGATAGCATCATGCTACCCATAAGGCTGATTGTCTTCTGCTGATTCAGAGCAGGGAGACAGGTGGGCAGTCCTGTGCCAGGGAAGGGCTTTGGATCCTTAAAGCAGTCATCCATCTCTTCATTTGACTATTAAGAAGCATTTGTCTGGCAGGTAGAGAGCCTCGGGCTGTACTGGGGCTAGAACAACCTCAGAAGCAGTGAGAGAGGTTAAATTCATAATGCTTGGCTGTATCAGTGAGTAAAGATAGACAAATATCCCTGCCCTTGTGGATTTAAATTCTAGTAGGAGGAGACAGAGACGAAACTATGTCTGCAATAAAAACGTATTCTGTAATGTGTTAGAAGGAGAAAACGTCATGGGGAAAACAGAAGAATAGAGCAAAGTAAGAGGTGGAGATGGAGGGTGTTGGGGTGGGGTCATTCCGACTGCAGAATAAATAAGGGAGTCGGGGGAGACCTTAGTGAGAAGTATATATAACATTCAGAATTTCTCTGATAGGTCATAATTTCCAGTATTGCCAACCAGATTGTCATGGATTGTGGTGATTTCAGCGGTGTTCTCAGATTTTAGTGAACCTCCCAGTCGCCTGGGGACCTTGTTAAAGTGGAGATTCTGATTCAGTAGGTCTGGGTGGGGCCTGAGACGCTGTAGTTCTCTTTGGCTCGCGGGTGACTTGGGCAATTAGGTGATGGCAGGTTCTCAGACCATTTTCCTAAACTCCTAATCCCCTGCATTGTTTTAACAGGTGCTTTGTAAATACGCATTGCCTAAGTGAACCGAGGAAAGGGACATATTTTAGGTGTTGAGTGGCTGTGGTGATTGACTCTCTTAATAGATTCCTTCTTGGAAGCAGGACCTAATCACAATTATGTTCGTTTGAACTTCACTATAAGAACATTTAAACCATAGAGAATTAATTTGGTTTTAAATGGGGATGTCATTGGTGCTCCTGAAAGATTTCTTGTCCTGGAATTTTTAATGAGTCCATCATGAATTTAAATTTGTTCTATCTCTGGTCTTGGGGCTGGCCTCATGCTTAGAAAATAACCCACCTCAAATGATTTGATGGTTGCCCGAATGTACCATCTGCTCCAAAATGTTTCCTGCCCTGACTCCAGAAAATTCACCGTCATAGTTTCATTTACTAAGTCAACAGATAATTGGATTGATCATCAAGTCCATAAATATTTACAAAATGCCTACAACTTGCCAAGTACTGTAGGTCATAGAAGGATGAATAAGACACAGTTCCTGCCTGCAAGGACCTTTCAGCCTGATGGAAAGATAGGGAATTGATATTTTAAAATGCATGGTTGGGAAGCGGATATGGCTTAACCAATTGGGCTTCTGCCTACTACGTGGGAGGTCCTGGGTTCAGTTCCCGGTGTCTCCTGGAGAAGGTGAGCTGGCACCATGGGTAGGCACGGTAAGCTGATGTAACAAGATGACGTAACAAAAGAGACACAAAGAGGAAAGACAATGAGAGACACAACAAACCAGGGAGCCAAGGTGGCTCAGGTGATTGAACGCCTTTCTCCCACATGGGAGGTTCTGGGTTCGGTTACCAGTGCCTCCTAAAGAGAAGACGAGCAGACACAGAGAGCACACAGCAAATGGGCACAGAAAGAAGACAGCGACTGCAAACAATGGGGCAGGGTTGGGGGGGGATAAAAAAGTAAAATAAAACAAAATGCTTGGATCATATAAAGCTATTTGTTTGGAGCTCTCAGGTTGTATGCAAAGGAACAACTTCCTAGTTCCATAAGCTTTGCAATCACTAGGGAGTTTAATGGTGGAGGAAGATACAGTGTAATGATATAGTCCATGCTTATAATGTCGTTGGAGTTAGATGGGGATGCATGCCGTGTGCCTCAGAGAAAATTATTTCCTTCTCTGAGCATGTTTCCTCATCTGTAAAAGAATAATAATAACCTCTGCTATCTGTGTTGATCTGAGATCTATTGACATAGCGTGTTCGAAGCATTTCGAATATTATACCTTCTACAATGCCTGGCCATAGAGTAGATGCAACACCAGTGTTCATTCCTGTCCCTCGTCATTTCCTTGAATAGAATTAGCTGTGAGCATCGCTCCTTTCTTCAGTTCCTCCACCAAATACTCATTATGTGCCCGATACCAGGCGAGATGTTCGGGCTAAAACAACATATGGAATCGTGTTCCTCTCCTTGCAGAGAAGTAAGCATCACAGGATGGCCCGCTCAGGGGACAGAGGTGAGTGCAGGACCCTACCGGAGAGGCTGAGCCAGGGCGAGAGGTCAAAGGAGCTCCCCAGGGAGGGGACACTGGAGCCCCGAGGATGGCGGCACTAACAGGAGCCCAGGAGAGCACAGCTGCAGGGCAGGGGACGGAAGGCTGGAGGCAAGGAGCCAGCTGGTGGCTCTTTTTCATCATCCAACTGAGAGGGGTTTGGTACCTGAGATCGCAAGTGGAAGTGAGAGTGTAAAGGAGATGGGCACTGAGACACTGAGGAGGAAGAATGGGCAGGTGTCAAAGATGCTCCAGCCTTCAGCCCTGGGTGTGGCTGTAAGTGCCAGCGCCTTTAGCAGGAAGGTTGTCATCTGGGAGGGGAGCTGGATGGGGAGGTGGCAGCAGGGCCTCAGCTCTGACTGGCTGAGTTTGCAGTGGCCTCCATGAGGGAGCGACATTCCTCTGTGCTCCCCAGCAACAAAGTCCCAATATCCAGTGCATGCAAGACGATGTGTAAGAGAGAAAAGGGGGCGCACAGAGCTGTGGGTGCCACTTCCCCTTCCCAAAGGCTAGGCCTGGCCTCACTGTGGGCCTCACACTAACACTGCTGGCTCCTCCCTCGTCACTACCTAGAACATCTCAGGGTCACAATCCCCTCTCTGCCCCATCTGTGAAGGTTTGGATTTTGTGAATCCCAGAAAAGATTGTTTTTCAACTACTCCATTTCTGTGGGTGTGGGGCCCTTTGATTGCACTAGATTAGATCACTTGATTAGATCCATTTAGGGCTTTTGATTAGACTATGTCAGTGAGGTGTGACCCAAGTTGGGTCTCTGCACTCTTGCAGAGAACACACAGAGAAAGAAGAGACCCACAGAAAGGGAGCGCTGCCATTTTGACTCTGCCATGTGAAAGAGATGACTCTAGGTTTGCCTACAGCTGCAGAAAGACAGAGAAGCCCCAAGAGGCTCAAGGAGTTGAGGCCCAGGGAGAGATGCCTGATCATCCACAGCTGAGCTCCAGGAGAAAGTAGAGAGAGAACGGCAGACCTGCCACCTTGCCTCGTGACATGGAAAGACTCCAGGATCTGCCAGCAGCCAACATTTGGAGAGAAGGCATCTTCTGATGGTGCCTTGAATTGGACATGTTCATAGCCTCATAACCATAAGCTTTTACCCAAAATAAATTCCCTTTACAAAAGCCAACCCACTTCTGGTACATTGCATTGGCAGCCTTTGGCAAACTAAAACACCATCTGTGTCCCTTTGCAGCTGGGGTCATTCTCACTCATTACATGCTCCTCCCATCTTGAGATCACCCACACTATTGTATTCTCCTCCACCTAAAAGGAAGGCCTACCCACCCTGTCTTAAAACTTAAGCCCAAACCAAATATCCCAAACTTTGCTACTGTTTTCTTTTTTCCCTTCCTTCACTTCTGAACTTCTCAAAAGATAAATCTGCAACCCTTGTCTACTTCCTCACTACTGGCTCATTCCATCTGAAAAGCAACATTTCCTGTTTCCTTGGTTATAAGCATAATTCACAATTACCATAAAAATTTGGAAAATGTCGAAAAATGTAATAAAGAGAATAAAAAGCACCCATAAACCCACAATGCTGATATAACCACTGACTATTGACATTCTGAGAAGTTCCCTATTTAGTCTTTGTTATCTATGGGAATACATAGATGATAGACGTAGATAGATGATAATGATAGGTAGATAATAGGCAGATTGATAGAGTCGGATTTCTCCCAATATTTCATTTTACAAAATTTGTTTCACACTGAATATAGTGTTTTGTGTCCTGAAGTTTGGTTTAACATAATATTGTGTGTATATTCCTAGGTGATTAAATATTCTTTGTAACCATAATTGTAATGGCTAAATAATATTTCATCTTTGATATTGTGTTTTGGAAATTTAGGTGACTTCCATTTCTCACAATTATAATCAGGTTGTAATAAACAGCCTATATCTTTGTTTGTATGGCTAGAAATGAAACCCTGAGTCAAAGGGTACAAATATTTTTAAAACAATCAATTTATACTTGATTAGCTGTGTTTGAAAGGGTGTCTCATCCAAAACTGGATATCACTTTTTATTCACTTCTTAACTGTTTTCAATCTAGTTTTCTTTTTGCAACTTTGCCAAAATTGTTCTCGGGGGTTCTTTGGCGATTTTGTAATTCTTGAATACAAGATTGGATTCTTGGACTTTTGCTCCACCCTCTCTATGAGTCTCTCTCTCTGCGGTGCCCCACTCGCTCATCTCCTTGAGGCCCTCCCCTCCCCTAGCTTCCTTGGCCACCCTGTCTGGACTCTCCCACAGCCTCTCTGGCTGCTTCTCTCTCGGCTCCTTGGCTGCTCGCAGCTGCCGCTCCTTGTACTCTCTCGAATACACGAATGAAACCGAAAAGGCAGATGCTGGTCCTTCCAGAAGTCAGGCCATCACAAAGAAACATATGGGTACTTAACCCCCCCTCCAAAAAACAGAGGTGAGTAGAATGGCAGAGGGAGCCAGTGACCCAGGCAGACAGAGAAATTCGTTTGGAGGAGGAGGAGGAGGAGGCTACTTTGGCTGGAGGAATAGGACTTGGTGAGGAGGACAGAATGGACAGAGAAGGGACACTGCCCTAGGACTCACCTGCATCCTCCAAGCCCTGCCACTCCCTTGGGGCGGGTCCCCTGGCACCCACCTTTTCTGTTCTGATCCCACCGCCACCTCCAGAAAAGGGATCAGCTTAGCCTGAGAGACCAGCAGCTCAGCACAGCAGAGCCACAGGTCACTGGGAGAGAGGGCAGCACCAGGGGCAGATGTCATGCGTGGGCCGTGGGGCAGCAACCGGGAGCTGGGTGGAGTTCTTAGCCCACAGTCCACTCCACAGGGAACACGCCGTGAATGCGGAGGTCCATGTGGCATGTGCGGTGGACGTGCCTCCCTGCCCTTCCCCCCAGGTAGTTGTAATTCAGATCTGGACAACGGCTCACCTTGCAGCTGCTCTGCTTTCCATCTGTAGAAATAAAAATAGTAAAACCATCATCTGCCATTCCTGGAAATTCTGCCATGGTTCGTGGTGTGGTCCTATTAAAACATCAGGAGCAGCGCCATTGATTGAAGATGTGGATTGGGTGAGAGGCCAAGTCCTTCTCTTTTATTCCTTTCTTCCCATTACCTGCAGCATTTTTACACAAGGACAGGACATTACTTAGAAAGCTGTTACTGTCATCCTGAGAACAGCCGCGATGCTTCAACATCTTAATGGAAAGAAAATCATTGGTGTGATCGCGATCAAAGACCTTGGCTTCCTGATGGGGCATTAACCCTTCCACGGCCACCAGAGACCTGCAGAAACTGAGGGAGCCCCTGGCATTCACGGAGTTAACAGGGGAGCCTTTGACCACAAGAACAAATTGAGGCTGATGAGCTAAGGACAGTTACTTAGTGAAGGTCTCAGTGTGGCTTTGTCTTTTTTTTTTAACTGGTTGTTTTATGAGGGAAATTATATGCTTGGGAGAATTGTGATGGCCTTGCAAATAGCAGAGCTATGTCTACATTTTAATCAGGTATTTAGTATTTCATTCATCTATTCAAAATTATTCTCTACCTATAATCTACCTACAGTACACACTGCTCAGTGCTGGGTGCTAAGGCTGCTGCAGCAATTAAGGCAGACGTGGGGCCTGTCCCCACTTATGCTTATTTGGGGAGACAGATGAGACCAATGAGTAGGACAGTTTCTTACTATAACCTGTAGAAAATAAAACCAGGCTAGAGAGCGATTAGGGAGGAGCTACATTAGAGGGGTGACTTGGGTCTCTGAGGAGTTGACATTTGGGCTGAGCTCTTGGGCGCTCTCACCTCTCTTAGCCACAATCTCCTCATCCTGCAGAGGGAAGGCCTTGGGTGGGAAACCCTCTGAGGGGCCATCTTGTGTTCAGTTCCCATATATATAAATAAAGAGGTTGGTTGAGCCTCTTCCAATGAAGGCCTGGGAGCCATCTCTTCCCTGCTCTCCAAGCTCTCGGACATTCCTTTTCCTGATAAATTCAGAGGTGGGGGATTAGATGTGAAGTCCGTGGGAGGACAAGAAGAGAAAGACCAAGCAGTGACCCCCCCCTCTCTCAGAGGTTCCTCAGGAGCTGTTTAAAATGGACTGGGTGACATGTGGAGGCAGCGAGGGATCACACCGGGACTCCATAGGCACCTGCCATCTTCTCGGGTTGCCTCCTAATTCTGTGCCCCTGGTGTCACCCCCAGGAGAGACCAGTCCCCATCAGAGTAGAGACCGCTGAAGCCCTCAAACTGGGCAGGGAGATGGCCCTTGAGCCAGGGTCCCCTACTGATCAGATGTAGTAACCACACAGGCCAGGAAAAGAACTCTTACGTAGGGTTCTGCTAAAACCATCTGCCACGCCTGTTGGCTGGGGATGGCTCAGAGGGAGAAGAAGGCACCTGGTCCTGGAAAGTGGGTGAGGGCAGCAGGATCCCCAGCAGCAGGAGCAGACTACCAAGGCGGTGGGGAGTAGTGCAGGAGTCTAGCACAGTGCTTCTCAAAGTGTAGTCCCAGACCTACTGATCTGAAAGTCTGGCCATGGGGCCCAGCCAATGTGTGTGTTTGTGTGCGTAAAATACCATTGTAAAGTGTGCAATTCAGTGGCATTTAGTACATTCCCAATGTGCAACTCTCACCACTTTCCAGTTCCAGAACTTTCTCATCACCCCAAAAGAAAACCTCATCCCCATTAAGCAGTCATTCCCCACTATCCTCTCCCCCAGACCCCGGAATCACCCATCTCTTTTCTGTCTCTATGGATTTGCGTCTTCTAGGTATTTCATGTAAGTGGAATCATACACTGTTTGTCCCTTTGTGTCTGACCTATTCCACTCAACATGATGTCTTCGAGGTTCATCCATGTTGTTGCATGTATCAGAACTTCATTCCTTTTGACGGCTGAATAAATATACATAAACATCCATTGTATGGCTATACCACATGTTTTTATCCACTCATTTGTTGATGGACATTTGGGCTGCTTCCACCTTTTGGTTCTTGCAAATATGCTGCTATGAACGTTCATGTACAAGTTTTCATTTCAGTACTTGTTTTCAATTCTTTGGGGTATATACCCAGGAGTGGAATTGTTGGGTCATATGGTAATTCTATGTTTAATTTATCAAGAAACCAGCAATGTGTGCTTTAACTAGGCCTCCTCCAGGTGATTCTGTTGTGCTAAAGTTGGTTAGGGTATCAGCAAGGTGATAGACTGCCAGCTCTCCTTCACTGTGTCTTCCTGTGGGAAACCCTTGCCACATCAAATGGACAGGGAGCACTGAACACCCCAGAGCCACCCTCTCCGTGGCCTGCCATCCCTCTCCAGTTTTTGTCTCTCCTGTTCAAGTAGGCACAGGAGTAGATCAGCAAGTCCACTGCCTAAGCAATGTCTGTCTAGAGAATGGACTGCCAGTGGTGTTAGCTATGTAATTTTGCGGGACCCAGTGCAAAACCAGTTAGCAATTATTAGGAATTTCAAGATGGTCATAGCAGGGCATTAAACCAAGTGTGGGGTCCTTACTGAGAACCTGCCCTGGGTGACTGCACAACTCATATGCCCATGAAGCCAGCCTTGAATATCAAGTTCCCCTCTTGGCAACTTAGCAGCTCTGGAGTGATTCTCTTGGTGCCTTCCCTCTCCCTTGTCTTGAGGGCAGGGAAGTACCCCTCTCCCATCCCTTGGATCATCTCACTCCACACAAGGCCTAACCCCCTGATGCTCTTCCCTCCAGTCGTCTCCCTAAATAGGCTGGGATGGCGCAGCTGGCAGCGTGGTTGGTGAGGCAGGGCCAAGTTGGCAAGTTTCTTGGTTAAGCTCTTGGTGTTACTCTACAAAGTGAGAGCATGAACGACTTGTATTTTTGGCCAGAGCCAAACTCACCAAATCTAGGGCAACAGGAAAAGTCCCCCTCAATATCCTTTTATGTTAATGCACTTTGACCTCCCAGTCTCAGCCACAGTTGATGCATCCAGAGGAGGGCACCTGGGCAAGAGGACCAAAGAGGCCTGACTCTGGGATTCCAGAATTTGGACCCAAGAGAGTTGGGTCCACATCCCTCTGGAGGATGAAACTGAAGCCTTAAAGCTCCTGATTGCTGGTGGCTGGGTGTTTACTGACATAGGGCTCAGAATGGGAGGGAGCCAGTCTGCAGAGAGAGGGAGAGAGGGGGAATGGAAGCAGCTGTGCAGACAGGGGCAGAAGAGAAGGTAGTGTTGCTGGCTGGTTCTGGCTGGGCCCAATCCCTGTTCCCTTCTCGTCCAGGGTTCCTTTGTATACTAGCAATCTTGTCATGAGTTCCTCTTTTTTCTTAAGGAAGTGGGACTTCAGTTTCTGTCATCTTCCCTAAAGATCCCAGACTAACACAACTCTTTGTTGGTGAGTGGGGCTTCCCCAGTACTCAAGAGTCTGACCTGCTTAGCCATGATTTCCTGGGAGCTGAAAGAACTATAAGGAGAGCAACCCAAAAAGCAGGGCCTCAGGATTATGGGTGATGGAAAACAGTCGGGTTCTGCAGGAATTCAGGACTTAAGTTACTATTGTCACTTTCTAATACCTCAAGCTACCTCACTTGTGAAGTGGAGACTTTCAACCTGTTTGGTAGTTCCTGTTTTCAACTAAACTGGAGATTGTATGCAGACTTTGCCAGTTTTGCTCAGATGATCATTTGATTTGTTTATGCATGGGCAGAATCATATACTACTATCATGTCCTTCAAAGGATTTAGTGTGACTTTTTCATTTATTTCATATTCTGAGAACTACAAGAACCAGGCACCATACTAGACTCGAGATATAAAACTGAACAAAAGAGATACATTCCGAGAGATAAGAGTCTAGAATAGGAAAACCTAACCATTTCTCATCTCCCCTGGGATGTATCTAGCCAGCTGCTACTATTACTACTACTGTTTCAGGGAAATGGAAATTTTCTTCCACTCTGTATAAACCAACATACCACAAAGATTAGGAAATTAGTGCTTTTACCCAAGAGCTGTGCCATCCAATACTGGCCACATGTAGCTATTGAACACTTGAAATATAACTAGTTCAGCTGTGGATCTGAATTTTTGGGTTCATTTCATTTCATTTAAATATAAAATTAAAAATGAACCAGCATAAAATATTTTTCCATTAAACACAACTTTATTGGTTTGTTAGGACCATGTTTCATGTTACATATTGAAAATTTAGCATCTGAGCTGAGATGAGCTATAAAAGTGTGAGAACACATCAGATTTCGTAGAATTACTATGAAAACAAGGGAATGTAAAACGGCATTAATCATTTTTATACTGATCAGGTTGCTATGACGATATTTTGGATATATTGGATATGTTATTCAAGTTAATCTCACCTCTTTCTGATCTGTAAACTGTGACTCCAATCATATTTCTGTTGGACAATGCTGCCCTGCTGTCGGCTGAGTCATGGGAGTGAGTGGAGGCAAACCAAGTTCCAGCAGGGTCCTCCAAGATCCAGTGACTGAAGAAAGGTTTGCCTTTCTTGCCTTCCTCTGTTTCCTGTGTCCCCACCACTATGCTCACAGATCTTTGGGAAGGTGCTGAGGTCTTGGCAGGTGGAAGATTTAGGACAACAACCACTTTCTTTATCACCATCTGGCTAAAGCCAACCTCCTGTGCTAAAGAAAGGCTTCCCTTGCTCCCGCTGGGGCAAGCCCAAGTACCATGAGCTGCCAGGTCCTGGTGTCACTCACTCCTCCTGCAAAGGATGTGCACAACTTCCTTAAGATCCCAAATCAGACTCCTGCCAGCTGAATCAATCACTTTAATACATTAAGCTACTTGAATCCCATCTTTATCTGAAAACTGCAGACAGATTGTATGTCTATATCTTGAAAGACTTAAGATCTTAGTGAAAGCCTAGCTTGCTGGGGTCGGGGGCAACTATTTTTTGCCCTTGGGTCTGGGCTTTGTAAAGTGAGCTAGGTCGAGATGAAAACAGGAGAAATGTGACTGAAGGGAGACACTGGGTCAGGGGCAGACCCATACTTCAGGGGGCGGGGGGCAAGCTTGGGCCATTTTAAGGATCAGCCTTAAGAAATAATACACAAATATCTACGATTTTTCAAATTTTACAAAAGCATATGATCTTATGAAGACATTTTAAAGACCCTTCTGGGGCCTTGGGAGGAGCTCCTAGATGGGAGGAATGCATCATCTTTGCAATATGGCTTCATGGTCCCCATACCTGTGAAATCAGCATCACCTTAGAAATGCACATTCTTTGGCCTCACCCCAGACCTACTGAATCAGCAGATTTCGGCTGGGCCTGGCAATCTGTGCTTGAAGAAGATGTCCTTCAGATCATTCTGATGACCCCCTCGAGTTTGGAACCACTGATCCACTGGCTAAAAACATGGCCCTTGGAGCAAGACTACCTCAGATGGAAGCCCAGTTTTGGAGTTTATTACCTGGGTGACCTTGGAAAGTTACTTAATTACTCAAATCCTCAGCATCACCCTCTGTAAAATGGAGCAATGATAGAACTGACCTCAAAATGCTGTGTGAGTTAAATGAGATAATGTATGTTGTACAAAGCATAGTGCTTGTCACGATGTATGTACTTAATAAATAAATATTATTCTTCTGTGTAGAGGGTATATGTGGCCTTGATGGAAGGAGGGGAAGAAGGGGCAATGTGGAGATGAGAGGTTGTCTTTGGCATAGTCACAAAGGAATTCAAATGCGACCTTGGCCCTTTCCCCCAGGGCCTTCCTGGCAGCAGGGAGTAGAACCCCTTCCTCCCAGCTTGCCTGACCATTACCCCTTTTTAGGATCCTGGGCCAACCTTCCAAACTGATTGAATTAATATGACTAATTTAACAGGTCTACCCTTTGAGGAGTCATGGACCTCCTGGAAAACACAATGAGAGATAGGGACCTCACTCTAGAAAAGTGCATTATCACACATACACTAAATTGGCAAATAATTTCTTAGAGCCCCTGAAGCCCAGGTCAGGGGCTTTCAATGAAGAACCCCAAGCAAATCCATAGTGGTCACTCATTAATATTTGAGAAGAAAGAATGCTGTCTCTTTTGGGTGATGCAAGAGTTTTTTAGTAGATACCTTCTTGAACACAAGGTCATATCCCAAAAATGTATTTTTAATTGTGGGAATTTCAGGCACCATGGCAAGGAATAATATTTGGGACAGGGCATGCCTTTTAGTACCTTTCAAATCACATCACGGAAGTGCCTTCAAACTCCTCTCATAGGTAAGGAGAGTTCTGTCGGGAAATGTCCATTTTAAAGACCGTTACAATTCCAAAAGGACCATTTAGTGGCTGAAGATTATCTAGTGCTGATGAAAGTATAAATGTGGTTAAATCAGAAAAACAGATGAGCCAGAGATCCATGTATGACATATTAATTTTTCAGCCGGTTTCTGTCATTCTCACTGAGCTTATGAGGTCTGTGACATGTTTGTGTTGCATTTAGCTGTCACCTAGCTGTAATTTACAATGTTCTTCGAGATCACACTTTAGGTTGACTGGGGTAGAAAGAGATTCACGATGACAGCCTTTGTGGCTTGGGGCATTTCAAGTCCATCTGATGATGTTACTTGGATTGAAAGCAGATCAAAAAGAAAACAGGAACAAAAGAAAACACCACCTTGCCCTGAACAAGAAGACAGGTGACCAGCATATAGTCAGGAGGCACCTATGGAAATGTGGACTTCCACAATGCCTTCCCCAACAGTCTCACAAACTGCCTACACCCTCTGGGTGTGCCAAGAAAACGAGGTAGGAGTATACCTAGGGGCAGAAGACCTGGCCCATCTGACCTCCAGCCCTCTGTGCACCAGGGAGCCAGGTCATGAAAGGGGAGTTCCAACCAATTCCAAGTTAAGGAGAGAAGAGACAAATTGAGACTGAGAACTAAAGCATGGTATTAGATGTTAGACAACTGAAGGTAAAACCAGAGGAGCAGAAAGGGGCCTTGACAGTGCAGGTAGGCATAGAACAAGAAGATTCTGGAATCTGCCACCATTTCCCCATCCTTTACATTCCTCTCCATAAAAGGGAAGGGTTCCATGGACAGAGAGAGGCCAGGGCATCCTGGAACTCTGATCCCAAGGCAATCACTCCAAGCCTCCCTGGGTCCACAGCTACTACCACCTCCAGTCCATCTTTCCCAGCTCCAAGGAAGAACTCTGTGCAGCAGCCCTTGGGTGTGGGTGAGCGCCCTCGGGTCCACCCTGCCACCCTGTTCCATAGTGAACACTTTGACTGTTGAGACCTGCCACTCCAGGCCAAGTGGGAGCTCTCCCTGCAGGGGCAGGCCCACCCTGGACATGCGTTTTTTTGTTGTTGTTGTGTTTTTTTGTAATGCCAGTGAAGCTGTTGGCTTGGGAAGCCCCAAGGCTCTAATGGAAAGGGTCTCCTTCAGCCATCCTTCCCGGGAAGAGAATTTGAACACTGAACCTGACCTGAGCTTCTAGAAGAAGTGGGGGTGTGGGGTGTGGGTCTAACTGTCACATTAGCCAATCACAGCAATGAGGTGTCAGAATGGAGCTGCTACACTGGAACCAAAGAGCCTGACCTTGAGTAAGTCCACTTGACCTTGCTGAGCCTTCGGTTTCACCATCTGTAAAGTGGGATGACAAGACCTACCTCTGAGGGTTCTTGAGAAGACCAAACAAGGGAGCCTATGTGGCAGTGCCTAGCAGATGACAGCCACTTCCTTGTCTCTCCTTTCCCCCTGGATGGTGGGGATGTAGCAACTTAGATGCCAGTGGGCAGGGTGTGAGCAGGCGTGGGGTGAAGGTCAGGCACACACACAGAGAACAGGCTGAAGAGTCCCCCCCGACCACTGCCTGGTCCTGCCTGTCAACCCCTCCATAACCTCTCCTACTTGGGCCTCCCTCCTCTTTGTCCATCTTCCTTTTCAAATGAAGGGAACAGGCACTGGCTTACATACTTAACTGTATTCTAGGATTGTGCTCTGTGTATACTATCAACTCATTTAATCCCCCATAAAATACTGTTTGGTTTTTTTTGAGGATGAAATAGGTACAAAGAACTTCAGGCACTTGCTCCAGGCACTGAAGTAGTGAGGGGTGGAAGAAGAATTCAAAGTCAGGCAGTCTGGCTTCAAAGTCTGTATTATTAAACTTTATTCTAGAGTCCAGCAGTTTTCAAACTGTGGCCCCAGGACCAGCAGCATTAGCACTACCTGGGAATTTGTTAGACGTGCACATTCTTGGGTCCCATCCAGGTCTGAATTAGAAACTCTGGGGATGGGACCCTGTTAGGGATTGAATCCTGTCCCCCGCAAAAGGCATGCTCAGGTCCCAATCCCCAGTCCTGCAGGTGTGAACCTATTTGTAAGCAGGAACTTTGGAGATGCTGTTAGTTAACGTGTGCCCAAACTGAAGGAGAGAGGGCCTTGATCTAATATGGCTAAAATCCTTATGCACAAAGAAAGCTATGAGAAAAGCAAGAAGCTGGTAGTCAATGGAACCTGGAAGAGAAAGGAGAAGAGGCCGCTATGTGTATTCCCATTTGACGGGAAAGCCAAGGACCATGGATTGCAGGCAACCAGCTCGGGAAGGCCACGGTCTTTGGGGAGAAAGTCTGGCCTTGCTGATGTCTTGATTTTGTACTTCTCCTAGCCTCAAAACTGTGAGCCAATAAATTCCCATTGTTTAAGCCAATCCATTGTGTGGTACTTGTTTTAGCAGCCCAGAAACTACAAACAGGCCCCACAATCTGTGTGCTAACACGTGCTCCAGATGATTCTGATGCATACTGAAGCAGGAGAGCCAATGCTCTTTTATCTTCCAGAAAGTCCAGTGTTTAATTTCCTTAAAGTCTGCCTGAAATTGGCTACAGCTGATAACATCTTGTTTTTAAGGGTATTGGAAGGAAATGGATGGAAAATATTGATGTGGAAGTACAGAGCAGTGCCGGCTGGGAGCACAAAGGCAATTCTCCAGTTTATGGTTGAGAAGAGAAAAGAGGAACCACAGGCGCCAGGGAGAAACCTGGGTCTCAAATCAGCCTCTTTCCCACTCCAAGCTTTTGACCTGCTCAAGCAAAATGACTTCTTAAAATCTCTCTCAGATTGCTGTTTCCCAGGCAAGGCCTTGAGCATTAATAATGCAACCCAGCACAAAGAGTCTGGAAGGGTCCATTTTATCGTATTTTTATTCTGTCTTGTTCATTCTTTCGAACACACAAAGGCATATCTACCTATGCACATACCTATTGAGTTTGGCCCAACCTAATGATTTCCAAACTCCAGTTCTAGATGGTTGCAAGGCAAGTTGATGCATCTCAGAGCTGCCATGTATGGCAGCAAGGCTGTGCATCGCACACTCCAGGGTGAACAAACAGCAGTGCACCTGCCCTCTGGAGTTGTGCAAAGCTGTGTCCTGCTGCAGGTGCTACCTCTCGCCACCTGGAGAATTGACTCCCCTTTGCCTTTCTGGTTAGCCTCACCCTCTCTCCCAGGCCTTGCCTTCTTTTTTTCTCTTCCAAGACCTTAATTCTTCAAATCTTTGCCTCAGGACTGAAGGCTGCTTCCCACTGAGGGGCCTCTCTGTCTAATTGTCCTGGAAAATGGGTCAAAACCTACCTCCGTGGAGCTCCACAGACCTTGGTTTCCAAAACTGAGAGAGAAGCACGCTGTGGGCTCTTCCATCCCTTCATCATCCATTCCCAGCACCGTTCTACAGTCCCCAAGGCGACACTCTACTACAGAAGCCACAGTATTATTTCTTGCTTTCAAATTAAAGTATTTAATATTTTCATTAAAAATTGTTAGTAAACTATGAGTTCTTATCATAAACAAAAACCTCAATGTATGTCTCCTATAAACACGAGTCAACATGAGAACAGCCCACGAGAAGTGGCTTGGGTCTCTGAAGAGGGAAATGATGACTGTTAACAAGGCTGCGTTTGCCTCTCGAAACCTCTATGTGTGGTAGGGGGCAGGGAAGGGAGTAGGAGAGAATGTTATTGGAAAAAAGCCACCCCTTGAAAGTTTGCTTCCCTGGCTTCACAAGAAGGGCTCATGAGCAAACATCTTAACAAGAGTCTTCTTCACACTCATTTCTTGCATACCTGAGGATATGCTTGGTATGTAAAGGTTTTGTTTGTTTTTTTAATTAGAAGATAAAAAGTAAATATAATATCAACTCTATCTCATCCCCATTGACTGACATTTTGAGCTCAGGTCCGGTTCTCTCCATCCACAGGCTGACACAGGTTGTCTGTCCGCCATGTTTTGAAGAGCAGGAACTTGCCTCCATTTTTCTCTCCAAGACAAGGACACTGGGCCTAAAAGTTCTTAAAGAATCACTCTCCGTATCATCCCATTTTGTGTTCCCCTCTCTTAAATATAAATTCTTACATGGGAGAAAAAGCGTTTGGCTCTGCCAACCAGTTTGTGTCCTTAAGCAGACTTGGTTTCATCCCTTCTTTTTTTCATCTGTCACATAGGAATAACATTAATAATTGCATTTGCCTCATGGGACTGTATAGAGAGAGGGTCAGCAAACTTTTTTTGTAAAGGTCCAGATAATAAATATTTTAAGCTTTGCAGACCATGATATTCTCTACACCAACTACTCAACTGTGGCATTGCAGGGAGAGCCAGCTATAGATCATACCTAAAAGAATAGGCATAGTTGGGTTCCCATAACAGAGACAGACAGAGAGCAGGATTTGGCCCACTGACAGTAGCTGGCTAACTCATGATTTAGGAAATGAAGCAAGAAATGCATGTGAAGGTAAACTGTAGAGTACCATCTAAAAGTAAGGAATGATGAGGGGAAGATGCCACACAACAGGTTCAGGTGACCTCACTGGTACAGGAGAAGTGCAGCAGTTGTAGAGTTCCTGCTCTCTGGACAGCCTGGGAGAGGTGAGCTTGGGCCCAGGTAGGCTGGACAGGCTCTCTCACAGAGGAAGTTCCTCCCTTTCAGGGGTCCCCCATTATGGAATAAGCATGAGAGTGGACCTGAAGCTCAAAGCAAAAAGTGTCCATGTTTGGGCTCCAAATGGTCTGCTATTTGGAACCAGGTGTTTACAGCCATGGCCGGGAAAGTCAGCTGACCACATCTGGAGACCCTACTGGGGAAAGAGGAGCTTCTACTATCAGCCAGCTCATTGCAGACAACCTAGAAAGAGATCCTAGGCCATTTCCACAATGCTGCTTGTTTGCACAGAAGATGACAAGGCAGCATGGAGCCATGGAAAGACCAGAGGCTTTGGGGTGAGACAGACCTGGATTCAAGTCCCAATTTCACCCTATAATAGAGAAGTTAAGTCACTTCTCAGAAACTTTTCATTTGTAATAAGTAAAGAACAGTCCTTTGGTCTGCTGTGATGATTAGTTAATCTGCATACAGTGTGTGGCACACAGTTACCTCTCAAGAAATGTTAGTTCTGAATCCTTGGGCAGGAGAAACTGGTTTGTGGAGATATTATAATCCCTGACTAAAGAGGATTTACTTATTCTTATAATTTATGATAACTGAGCAATTTCTAACATTGCTGTAACCAGATGCCCTCCTTGCCCCTCACTTACAGCCAGTTTGTTTAACTTATTTCCATTCCTTTACTTGTTATTTTATGTTAACTGAGTGATTTACAACTCTGTTGTAACCTGTAACCAAATGCTTACCTCAACTGACTTTTGTCAGTTTTCAAGGACTTCTTGGGTCCCTGCTCCCTATTAACTCCCTATTAACTGTAACCAAAGCATAGCCAATCAATATCTGTAAACTTAAATAACGTCACTATCTCCACCTCCCTTTGTTTAAATCCTATAAAAACCCTAAGCTCTTTAGACTCCGTGAGACAGATTTGAGCTGGGGTGGGGGTGGGGTGTGTGTGTCCTGTCTCCATGCTGGTCAACCTTACACTAAAGCTCTTTTCTCAAAATTCTGATGTCATGGCATTTATTTCTGTGCATGTTGGGCAGTGAGCCTTGCTCAGTAGCAGTTCCCTTCTCTTTTTTATAAACACATTTGTTGGGTGGGTTTCCTCCAGGTAGAAGGGGTGGTGACCTTGGATGCCCAAGGGGAAGTTTAAGGGGGAAGGCCTATGAAGAGATACTTGTCTCCTCTGCTTGAGGTGATGCTTCTTGTAATACTGAGGAGGTTCAATTGGTTGTTCTCTCTCCTCTACTGAGGATTATTCAAGATTTAAGGGGCTTACATTTCAGCATTTAAAGTCCACAGTTCCATGATACTTCTAAAAATTAATGACTTTTATTTTATTTATTTATTATTATTATTATTTTTTTAAAGATTTTATTTATTTATTCATTTATCCCCCCCTTGCTGCTTGCGCTCGCTGGGTCAGCTAACCACGCCATGCGGGCGGGCTTGCCTTCACCAGGAGGCCCCGGGAACCAAACCCGGGGCCTCCCATATGGTAAACGGGAGCCCTACTGATTGAGCCACAGCCGCTTCCCTAAATTAATGACTTTTAAATGAAGGAAGAAGTATAAAATTGGGTATCAGTGAGGAGTTAGCATCTTCATACCTAGAGATATGAAGCCCTTATCATGATCATTTAGTCAATGAATGTTATTGCTGTGCTCCACTCTGGGGATTCAGAGATTTTAAAAATCAAAGCTTTTTGTCCTTTGAGGTTTTCATACAATGAAGTAAGCACTATGAGAGGGGGAGCCATAGAGCAGGGGGCTCTATGGAGTGCAGGGTGGTAGGGTAGGTCTCCCAGACCTTCCTGGGTTATATTTTGAAGAAGTATCCAAGTGAAGAAGAAATGAAGAAGGGCTATGGTGAGAGGTGTATAAGTATTCTAGGCAGAGGGGCAATATACCTTGGTCTTGAGGTCCCAGGAGGAAAAAGATGGGCACAAAGAGGGGGAAACCAAAAAGAGTTTAATAAAGGGACTACTTACTGGAGTGTGTGTAGAGTTAAGAGGAACCAACAAAGAAGGCAAAGCAACTTGGGGCCAACAGAGAAGGCCTTACTACCTTCACCTGGTAGGGCAAGGAGAGGAAGTGGTCACCAGGACCCAGAAAACACACTGGCTATAAGAAAGGGAACTGGACAGGAGATATGACCTTTGGTGGAGGAATACAGCCACTCCTAAATCACAGCCTGGCAGAGAGGGAGTAGAAGAATAAATATATTGACTTCTTTCTCCTCCTTCCCTCCAATCTTTGCTGGTTCCTCCTATTGGCCAAACACAATGGGAAGCCAGAGGACAAAGTTGCCTTGTAAACTTAACCCAATCCTGATACAATGAAGGACAGGACTACACGAGACATGAATAGCAGGATCCAAGGACCATTTGGGAGCCATCTTGGAGGCTGGCTACCATAGTCCACCCTCTGGCTCACAGTGATTCCTATCTCTCTCATATGAAAAATACACCCATCTCCTCCCAAGGCCCCCCAAAGTCTCATTCCATTACAAAGTCAGCTCAAAGTCTAGAATCTCATTGTCTACATCAGGTCCAGGTATGGATGAGGTGCCTTGGGTGTTGTTCCTTAAGTACTGCTCCTTGAGTTCAGTTCCTCTCCCTCTGAAAACATTGAACTAATGAGGCAAGTTATTTGACTTCCCCACATACCCAACATACAATGGTGGGGCAGTCATAAGATAACCACTGTAGACATTCCTATTCAAAAAAGGAGGAAATGGGAGACACACAGGAGTCACTAGTCCTTAAGAATTCTGAAATCTACCCGGGCACAAGTTGACAGTTCCTTGATTAGACTCAAAGCCTGGAACTAATTCTCCATGGATGTTGGCATCACCCTGTAAGTCATTCTTCCTTTTCCATAAAAGGAAGTCCATGTCTTCAACTTGGTAGTCTGCTTCCTGCCTGTTAGATTGTAAATGCTGACCCTGAGCTCAAGATACGCTCCATTCACCTCCTGGTCCCTTCTTCGTGCCTCGAGCCACAGAACACTAACTCCCCCAACTGATAAAGCAGTTCTCAGAACAAAAGTTCCCAAAATGTTACTCCCTACCCTGGGAACCGCAAACCTGGTACTTTTCCATCCCATATCTTCACATCCCCCTCCAACCCTGCCCAAATCCACCAGTTCAAATGCATAGTGCCCAGTGCAGTGGGTGGGCTGAAGTCTATTCTTCAGACCCCCTCCACTGGGAGAACTCCTCAATAAATTTCCTGCCTGCAATCATAAGTCTCCATGTCCCAGTGAATGTGGTTTTTCTCCAACACTGCCTGTAGTGGTCTGGGAGTCAAACACCTCTTTTTATTTTTTGTATTCTCTGTATTTTTCAGCTGCCAGTGTTTCTTCCAATATAATTCACTTAAAAAACATGAATCATTCATCAATATTATTTGGATTCACACTGTTAGACAATAGCCAAACTCACAAATCTCTTTGAGATAAGCCCTTCCCTACTTGGGCTTATGCTGAGAGCTGAAGAACAATGCTCTTGAGCTTTTTGTCACATGATTCCCTGAGGCACTGTCTTGGGTCTTTCTGGTATTTTAACAAAGAAGTCTACAGCCACACCATTGACCTCATTCTCAGACTGTTTATCCTGGAAGCACCCTGGATTTTATCTTTTCTCAGAAGTAATTTTGTTATTTTAGCATTGTTGTTCATCTAGAGATACTGAGAGTCTTTGAAAGAAAGATACTGAGAATCTTTGCAGAAAGCCTTGACTCCTGTTTAATAGTCCTTCCTTTAGTTTATCTCTCACCTTTCACATTATGCTAAAAGTGGAAAGAAGAAACCAGGTGGCATCTTCAACTATTTGCCTGGAAATGTCTCAGCTAGATCATCCAGTTTATTAAACACATTTTCTATTTTCCAGGATACCAGAGGTGACAATGTTGCTAAATTTCGGGCAGAACCTAATAAGAATCCCCTTTATTTACCTTACTTTCCTGCAAACACACACACATACACACACACTCAAAGGTCATAAATCTTCTACCAACAAAAAACCAAAGGCTTTTCAGACTTTCACTTACTCCTCAAAGTCCTTCCAGCTTCTGCTCAACGTCAAGCTCCAAAGCCACTCCCACATATTTAGGTATTTCTTATCATGGCACCTACTTTGAGATACCAAAAATCTGTATTATTTATTGCTGCATAACAGATTACCTCAAAACAGTGGCTAAAAAACAAATATTTATTATCTATTCAGAGTTTCTGTGGATCAGGAATTCAAAAGCATCTTAAATGGGTGATTCTGCCCCAAGGTCTCATGAGATTGCAGTCAAGATGTTAGCTGGGGCTTCAATGCTCAGAGGCCCAACTAAGGCTGTGTTCTAGTTTGCTAAAGCTTCTCAAGCAGATACCATAAAACGGGCTGACTTTTAACAGTGGGAATTTATTAACTTACAAGCTTACAGTTTCAGGGCTGACAAAAATGTTCAGATCAAGGCATCATCAGTCAATGCCTTCTTCCCAAAGACTGGCTGCCAGCAATCCTGGACTCCTCTGTCACATGGCAAGGCATATGGCGGTGGTTGCTGGTCTCTTCCTTCTCTTCCAGATTTTGTTGCTTTCAGCTTCTTGCTTCCATGGCTTTCTCTCTCTTTGCCTAAATTTCATTCTTTTATAAAGTGCTCCAGTAAGAGGATCAAGACCTACCCTGGGCCGACACCTTTATTAAAGTAGCCTAATCAAAAGGCCCTACTTACAATAGGTGCACACCTACAGAAAGAGATTGGCTTTAGGAACATACTATTCTGGGGTCCATACAGCTTCAAATCACCACAGGCTGGAAGATCCACCTTCTAAGCTGGCTCACATAGCTGTTGGCAAGAGGCCTCAGCTCCTCACCACATGGATATCTCCCTAAGGCTGCTTGAGTGTTTTCACAATATAGTATCTGGCTTACCCCAGAACAAGTGATCCTAGAAAGAGAGAGAGCATGAGGCAAAAACCACAACATCCTCAGAAGTCACACATCATCATTTCTGTCCTATTCTATTGGTCATACAGACCAACCCTTAGACAATGTGGGAGTAGACTATGCTAAGTTGTGAATTCCAGCAGGTGGGGATTATTGGAGATCAGCTACCACAGAGTCTACACATGTCAAGCTTCTGAGACACAGCAGGGTAAAGAACGGAGAGTACATCTGGAGGGACAGAGGAGAAATAACCAGCACAGAATAAAATAAGCCACATACAGGTAAGGGTCTACATTCATCATTTTTTCTTCTTCAACCTCCCACCACCTTGGATCACAGTGCTCTTTGTTTAATATTTGTTCAGTTCTCAGCAGACTATACAAGTTAAGTTTCACATATCTCATCTGACTCTTGAAACAACTCTGTGAATAGGTATTTTTATCCCCATTATACACATTAAGAAACTAAGACCAAAAAATAAAATAAAATAAAATAAAATAAAATAAAATAAAATAAAATAAAATAAAATAAAATAAAATAAAATAAAATAAAATAAAATAAAATAAAATAAAAGTTACCTCAAAATAAAAAACAAGAAGGAAAACGCTGGATTCTAGGTCCAATACTGGGTGCTGTGAATTCGAGCTTGGGGTCTTCCCGCTTCATTCATGAACCCTGTTTTTCATGGGCACACACATCTGCTACTGAAGGAGAATTCACCAGTCACCCAATATCATCCAGACCAGATGTGAAGCTCCAGGTGTGCTGAACACACACTTTGCAGAATTTTGCAGAAAAGTGGCTTAGAAAGGGAGCTAATGGGACCAGGTGGCCCCAAAGGCTCTGCCAGCTGCCGCTTGCCCATGCCGCCACTCTGAGGATGAAGTCTGCCTTCTAGACCTCCCACCAGGGTAATCAACCCTAACTTCCAGACATTGCCACAGGTTGGTGACCTGTAGGGCCGTGGGCAGTGAGCTCTGACACTAGGAATCCAGGTCCCTGTTAGAGACATCTCCAGCTTCTGTCAGAGTTTTAGTACAATAGCAGCAATACCATTTATTTAGCTCTTGATTGCCAGATACTGGGTAAGCACTTAACAGGAATATCTCATTTAATACCCCCCTTCCTAACAAATGAGGGAAGTACTATTATTACTTCCTCTGAGAGGATGATGACCTTTCCTAATATAACCATGTTAGTGAGTGGCAGAACTAGGACTGAAAGCCACATCTGCCTCATTCTAAAGGGCTTTATTCTACACCACTCTGAGCTCCCTATTTTGTCTATGTTTGAGGGATTGGAACTGTCAACCATATCCCCCCTGCTACAGGCCTGCAGCCCCATTCACCCATATAAACCCCCTGGATATCATCTTGCCCCTTATCTCCACTAATTCACTCATTAACTTATTCACTCACTAAGTATTTATTAAGCATGTACTGTGTTGGGCCATGTGCTAGGCACTGGGTGGAGCGTGATGAGCCAATTATACATACCTCATACCTTCTTGCCCACATTCTGGAGAGTAAGATGATAATTGCACAGGAAATTAGTCAATGATAGATGGTTGATGGAAAAATACAGAGTATAGGGGAAACACAGAGCAGGGACAACTAAGCTATTTGGAGGGAGGGCCACTGCAGCTGGAAGCTAAACAAGGAGAAGGAATTCAATGAGCAAAGAAAGGGGGGCTCCTGACAAGGCACAACATGTGCAAAGATCCAGAGGCATGAATATGCTGGGGTGATTTATCAGATGCAATATTCTTTTTTCTGTTAAAAAATCGTAAGATTCTCTTTTAGATAATATAAGTTACCTACCCACATGTGGTGGTCTGACGCTATCTGGTACCCCAGAAAAACGTGTTCTTAAGTTTAATCCATTCCTGTGAGTGCAAACCCATTGTAAGTAGGGCATTTTGATGAGGTTATTTCAGTTAAGGTGTGACTGGGCCCAATCAAGATGGGTCTATAATCTTATTACTGGAGACCTTTATAGGCAGAATGAAATTTGAATGGAGAAAGCCACAGAGGGAGCAGCCAGAAGCTGAAACCAAGGGAAAAGAAGGAAGAGTCCAGAAGAGGCTGCCATGTGCATTGCCATGTGACAGAGGATCCAAGGGTCAAGGATCACGGGCAGCCAGCCCAAGAATGCCAGTCTTCGGGAGGGAAGCATCACCTTCAAGGTGCCTTGATTTAGACTTTCTTTTAGCCTAAAAACCATGAGTGAATAAATTCCTATTGTTTAACCTGACTCGTTTCATGGTATTTGCTTGAGCAACCCAAAAAATGAAGAAACCACATAATTAAAAAAATAATAAAGCTCTAAATGTAACACAGAAGAAACAAAAGGAAATTGGTTTGAATAAAATACTATGCATTTCCATATGTAAATGCCAAAGCACAACGACACTAGATGATATAATGAAGGAGGCAGAAGATTACACTTCTAGGTGGAACTACAGTGAATGTGATGTGCACATGTTGTGAGAAATTTAAATGCCATGAGCAACACTGTCAATGGTGCTGTGAATTTCTGAAATAATGAACAACACTTGGTAAACGTTCCAAATAAAGCAAAGTGCAAACTTTCCTCGATTTAGACAGTAATTGCATCCCCAGAAATTTTAGTTTACACAACAAAATACTTTGTGTTTACAAGTAAAATGTTCAATCTAGGCTCAGGATAATGAGAACCAGTTTTTCACCTATCTAATGTCTGCTGGGATATTCAAAGCGATGGAGGTCATGGGATAATGCTTTGTCGTGCAAGGCTGCTCCTGTGATTGCAGGACTCCACATGATCCTCGAACCCAGTACACTATGTTAGGAATACCTTCCCCAATCAATGTGGCCCCCAAAAGCCTTCCAAAATTTCCAAAAGGCCTTCTGGATGTTGTACTGTCCCTACCCCACTGCTACCAAGAAAGACCAAATTAAAGAAACACTAGAGTAATTCTGTCCTATAGAAATACATGAGTCACATATGTCATTTTTAATTTTCTAGTAGCTACATCAAAATGAAGTAAAATGAAACAATTGAAATCTATTTGAAGAATATATTTAACCCAATATATCAAAAATATTATTTCAACATCATCAATATAGAAAGTTACTAATGAGCTATTTTGCACTCTTTTTTTCTTCATACTAAATGTCTGAAATTTAGTGTACATTTTACACAGAGAGCACATCTCAATTTGGACTAGCCACATTTCTGATGCTTAACAGCCACATGTAGCTAATGGCTGGACAGAAAGTATCAATTCTCCTCCTTTGGTGCAAGACCTTCTTTTCTGAATCTTGGAAATCTGTTTCTAGAATATTCACATTTGGCAAAATAAAGACTCAGATTTTGCAGACGGGTGCATGGAAACCCAAACACAGGGCCAGGAGCTCCACTGTGAGCTCCACCCCTGAAATGCAGTGGAAATCCTATTCACGGCCAGCCACAGAGCATGTCAATGCAAGGGCTGAGTCGCACTGCCCAGCCACCACCAGCCAGCTCCCACCCATGAAGCTTTATGAAGTCACAATTAACTGCTGATAACCACATGGCTGAGCGCTGGCTGCAAATTGAGGGCCCCCTTGAAAATTCTGGAAACAGATGTTCTGAAGACTCTGACCTCTCATCATTAATTTCAGAATTTAAATGCCTGTTAATTTCCCCCTTTTATTGCTGAGCTCCACACAGGCAGCAGGCTCAATGTCAATGTGAATATCCTTTGGGGGCATTCAATATATCAAATCTGAAGGTCGCAGGAAATCTGGGCACTTAGAGGCAGGAGGGGAGGGACAGTCAAGAGTGGAGGGGGTACCTTGGGGCATAGAACAAAGTGGAGTAGAGGTTTCTCTGGTTGGAATCAAGGGCTGAGCACAAGAGCTGAGCACCCCACACACAGCTGTCTGACCTCGGCCAGCTCAGAAACATAGTATGAGCTTTGAAGAGGAAACATATATGAGTATTAGTAAAATAGATTGCATGATTCAAGGTGTGGGGGCATAGAGAACCATACCTGGCCTTTACCCCCTCCCTGAGTCTGAAGATTTCTGTTTCTGTGCAATGAGCTCAGTGTGGCTTACGGGGAGCTATTACCCAGCAGTGGATAACACACAGACTCTGGAACCAGGCAGGCCCAGGTTCAAGTTCTGAGTCCTTACTTTCTAGCTGGCAGACCTCCACGGGGCCTCCACTTGCTCAGGTAGAAAATGGATAATAGCACCAACCTTGCAGCTTGATTGGCACTACATGGACTAACAGTTACAGAGCGCACAGTACAGCGCGTGGCACACAGTAGGGCTTAACAGATGTCCCTTCCTTCTCTTTTCTCTCCTATTCTCAGAGTCTTGGCTGACCAGGCTGATGGAATCTACAGCAGCAGGTGATGATAGCTCCAGAGAGTTCTATTTTAATTATTTAAGGTATCTCCCTCACCCAGCACCGTCCCTCTAGAGCAGACTGGGTCTGCGCATGTACAACGCTAAGCATCCGGGCATCGCCGAAGGGCTCTTGGTAACCCATACTGAGGGGAGAGAAAGTCAGATCCCAAGCAGGGAGCGGAGGGGGCAGCTCCATTATTACCAACGATAAGAGGGGATACCACCAGGGATGCCTCCGGGACACTCCATCAAGGCAGCCTGACCTTGCCCGCTCTGGAAACAGGCCCCGCCTGCTGCAGTGGTTCCTGAGAGGAGCCCGTGACCTTGGCCGGGAGCTCACCCCTTCCCATCGCTAAATCACCTGCACTCAAGGATGTCTCTGCGTTTTTCTTTTCTTTAAGCATTTCACTGAAGGGCCCATAGTTTGGGGTTGATATTTCAGCCAGTTTTTGTGAAGAAAAATGATTACACTTTGTCAGGACTTTTGGAGGAGATAGTTTCCTTCACAATAGGAATACCTCTAGGGCTTTTACCATTTTTTGTTTAAGAGAGGAGGAAAAAAGCCCTCGGCAGCCTGCAGGGTCTCAAGGCAAATCCCCAGAGAATCCCCCAGCGTTCACAGTGTCATTTTTGCCCTTGTGATTTGGCCCACTGCTTGGGAAGGACGACCACGAGACAGGGAAAAAGACACACACCCCAACCACAGACTTTCTGGAAACTTCCAGACTTTCTGGGAACTTCCAGCATCTCTTTGGCAGCCATGACTTTCTGCAAGCATGGGGCATGCAGGTGCTGCTGGTGAGCTGACCTGGCCGGATGGGCCTCGGGTCACCTTTCCTGCCTTCACCAAAATTGATGAGGTCATGGTCTTCTAATGAGCTAACACCAGAGAAACAGCAGTTAACGAGCGCCCCTAGACTGTGGCCTTGCTTTTGGGTTTACCCTCATCTTATAGCCACCACAGGCCAGGCAGAAACAGTGAGGCCAGCGCCTGCGGTGCTTGTTGGAACCGCTTTCCCGCCCTTCACCATTAAACATCAAGTCTCCTGGGGTTCCTCACTGGCCAGGAGGACATTTGAGGTGCAGGTGTCCCGGCCCTGGCTCTTCCTTCTCTTTTGCGGGGGTCTGTTTCGTGATTGATAATCCATTGAAAAAGAACCTCAAGACAGTTCTGTGCCTGGACTGTGGTGGTGGTTGCACAAATCGATATGTGTAATTAAATTTCATAGTAGTACACAAATGCACGTGTACACACATGAGTACATATTAAAATGAGTGTGATCCAAATAAGGTCCATAGTTTACCAGATAGTATTGTACCAATGTCAATTTCCTGGGTTTGAAAAGTATTCTAGTTAGGTAAGATGTTATCTTTGGGGAAAGCTGGGTGAAGGGCTGTTGGGAACACTCTATACTATGTTTACAACTTCTTTGGTGTCTTATAGTATTTCAAAATAAAAGGTTTTCCCAGAATGTCACTCAGGCCATAGAAATAAAGCCCTGGGACCTGTCTGACCAGCCAGAGTTCCCTTGGTGGTGACACCACCTTTGAGATGTTTGAACCTCCCTTTGGGATGTTTGCCAAGGGCTATTTCCTTCACTGGGCACCAAGACAATACCCATATCCATTGTGCCTTTGGGATGCTCCCCTGTGGGAAATAAATTTTATTTCTGCCATTTATTTATTTGCTCTTGACAGGGAGTCATTGGTGGATCACACAACCCCCAAATGCACTTTGTCACAATTACTTGGAATCTCTGAGTTCCTGTGAACAGCGAATTGCTGCCCCCACCCCACCCAACCTGAGATCACTCAGTTTCTTCCCTTTATTCTCTCTTTTTATTGCTGCATCCATGCTTGGCATGGAGGAGGCATTTAAGATATCCTGTGGTTTTCTGTGCAATTCCATATTCAACCCCAACCCAGAGATCTGCATACCAGGGAAGGAAAGTGTCTATTACACCCTAAGAAAACAAAATAAAACAACACCAACAAAAACCCAGGAGCTCCTCTTGCACTCTTTAGCTTTATAAAAGGAAATAACTCACGTGATTTTTTTGTATAAGGTAACTTGCTGTCTCCACCTCTAGCCATAAGTAGAGGCTAGTTTAATTGTAAAGTTCTACCTCACCAGGCTTCCAGCTGATACTTTCAAGTTGCTTTGGGAGAGTCTTAGATTCTCCATAGATGGATGTGTCTGGATTGTGGGTCCCAGCCTGCTTCCAGAGTCTCTTACAGAGTTACTGTTACATTTCTTAACTTAAATTACAATTTCAGCTCATTTTGTATTTTATTTTATTTTATTTTTTTAGAAGGTACCAGGGATTGAAACCGGGACCATATACATAGGAAGTAGGTGCTCAACCACTAAGCTACACCTGCTTCCTCAGCTTATTTTGCACCCTAAAATGGAAATTTTAGCCTTGCTGATTTAAATCACTCAGCTGACGCTTTCCAACCTACCCCTTTCTTTTTCTCCTCCTCCCACTCCACTCAGTGTATTCCCCATTTCTTGTCTTCTTCACTTTTAATTCTTGGTTTTTTTATTTCCCTCACCTCCTCTCCAATCTCTTCAGTTTCTTCGTCTCTTCCCCTTTCTTTAGCTCCCCACAAAATCCCCTGGCCCACTCCATTTTCTTCTCTCATTTTTCACTTGAAAAGGACAGAAGTCAAGCACGCAGAATTTTCACATATGCTCTCCCTTCTGCCATCATCCAGAGAGATTTACAAATATAATAACAATGAAAAACCAGCTCTCCTTCTTCTGGGAGTGTCGACTGGAGATAGGTTGGTCCTGGTGAGCTGGGGGAGACCAGCTGTCTCACATCTGCAGCCCCAATACACACCTGTCCTGCTCAGGAGCAGGGTTTTCATTTTGTTTACATTGACAGTATTCGGGAATGGCACAAATAGCAGGCAGTCCCTGGTATGAGATGATGATAGGAAATTCCATAAAGAATTAGGCAAAAGCTGGAGATTAGGGAAAATGCCCAAATCACATTTCTTGGCCTTTCAGGAAGTGAAGGAACAGGGAGTCTAAGCCAGGAGGATGCATGAGGCTGTAGGATGCCCTGTCCACACGCTTAATCCCACTCACAGCAAAGGGATAACTCGCTGGGATCCCTTAATGTCAGAAGCCCCATTTGACAGGCAAAGAAAACACAGAGGACTTCTCTTTAACCTTTAGATGTACATATGAAATGCAGGGCAAAGGGTATTTAAGAAGGAGCAGGAAACCTAGTGTTGCAAAGAATTATTACATTAAAACCAGTTTTGGGGGAAGAACTGAGCTCAGTGACATGAATAGATATCTGCACACCGATGTTCATAGCAGCATTAGTCACAAGAGCCGAAAGTTGGAAACAACCGAGCTGTCCATCAACTGATGATTGGATAAACAAATTTGTGGAGTATACACACGATGGGATATTATGGAGTGGTAAGAAGAAATGAAGTCATGAAACATAAGACAACATGGATGAACCTGGAGGACATTATGTTGAATGAAGCAAGCCAGACACAAAAGGATAAATACTGTATAATTGTCCTATTATGAACTAAATATATTATGTGAAATATAAATATATTATGTGAAATATGAATATGGGTAGAATTGCATATGTAAGACCATTGTCTTTGAAGCAGAACAAATGTAAGTTAGTACTACAATATATTAATATCAGACAAAAAAAAAACCACATTGTACTAATGAAGGAGACCAGACACAGAATACTACATATTATATGATTCCATTTATATAAAATGTAAATATAAATCAATTTATAAAGATGAAAGGAGGTTAGTGGTTATGTAGATCTGAAGAAGGAATGCTAAAGGGTGTGGAGTCTTTCTTTTTGGAGTAATGAAATTGTCCTAAAAATTCTTTTTTTAGATTTTATAAACGGGAGCCCTACTGATTGAGCCACAGCCGCTTCCCTGTCCTAAAAATTTTGAAGGGAGCTGAGGTGGCACAAGAGATTGAGCGCCTCTCTCCCACTCTGGAAGTTCCCAGGATCGGTTTCTGGTGCTGCTTAAAGAGAAGACAAGCAGACACAGAAGAACACACAGCAAATGGATACAGAGAGCAGACAACAGGAGAAGGGGAATAAAGAAATAAACCTTAAAAAAAAAAAGCATGTCAAGAAGGAGGGAGTGATCAACTGAAGCTAAGTGAAGAAAGTGTTAAAAAAAAATTTTTTTAATAAAATTTTTGAGATGATGAATGTACAGCATTGTGATTATTCTAAAAGTTATTGATTATACACTTTGGATAGAGTAGCCAGAAACAACAGCTATGTACAGTGGGGGAAGCATAGAGGGATTGAGAGATGAGGTTCTTTCTTTTTTTTTTTTTTTTTTTATTATTATTATTGAAATAATGAAAATGCTCTAATAATGATTGAAGTGATAAATGCACAACTATGTGATTATAGCAAATACCATTTATTGTACACTTTGGATGAATTGTATGCTTCATTAATATGTATCAATAAACTTGGTATTTAAAAAAAACAAACCAAAAAAAAAAAACCAGCTCTGGAGGAACGGGCGAAGCTCAGTGGTTGAGCACCTGCTTTGCATGGAGGTCCCGGATTCAACCCGTCGTACCTCTTAAAACAAAAACAAAAACAAAAACAAAACTCAGGTCCGTCTCCCCAGTCAGTATGGCATGCAAGGCTGGTCTGTGAATGTATTTATTCTTGCTTGACCACAGAATAAATATATTAAAAGGGTGACCGGCACAGTTTATCTGCAACCCATGTGCCAAATTGGTCCCCAGCTGGTACAAAAGATTGCCTCAGTGGGAACTTTTTAAAGGTCATCTGGAGAGAAAAAGACAAATGGAGTGGAAGGAGAGGCTGCTGACATCTATCAGGAATCAATCCTCTTCTCTCTCTCTTTTCCAGTTTTGGCCTACAAATAGACCAAAATTGTTAATCAGTCTATGTCCTGCAGAAGCTCTGAAACTGTATTTCACCTCAATGGCTGCTATCAGTTCTCAGACGTTTTTCCTCTCTTCATGCAATTGTAAACCCGCTGCCAAAAACATATTTTGAGGTCATTCTTGTTCTGAATTATAGAAATGCATCCTTAGGGAACCTCCAGCAGGGTGTTTTATTGATTGGAAATTTAGATAACCGGTACAAAATAATGGGAGAGAGATAAAATCTAGCAACGAGGTTTCTTGTGGATGTTGGGTCACTCTTCATGCTAATGAGCTATCTTCATTAGTTAATGGGTCTGTCCAAAGAACTGATAAAGATGGTTAAATATTGATCATTCGGTCAGCATTATTTAAGGAACTCATGGGACTGGGCTAATTGAGACGTCTCTTTTGAGTATGGAGAAGGGCAATGCAAAAAAAAAAGCAGTAATTTAAAAATTCCAGGGAAAAACAAGACTACAAAATCAGGAAGTTTTGCCATTTTTCTTCAGTATTAAACTGGGTACTCTTTAAAGTTTCCTCCAGTCACAAAAGCATTTTACAAAGTTAGCTAAATGTGTTAATCATTGTTATTGATTGTGATTTGTCCGTGCCTTCTCAAACTTCAGCTTTATGCTTTTTTCTTTACAGAAAAAAAAATATCCTTCAACAGATACCTATTGTCACAGCTGGCTTCACCAGAAAGATTGAGATCCTTTACAAACATTACCTAATCCAATCCTCATGATAACCTTGTATGATGTTTTTATCCCCATTTTACAGCTGAGGCATAAAGGGATGATAGAACTTCACTGAAGCCATACAGCTCTCACACCTAGGAATTGGGATTCATCCCTGGTCTCTCAGGCTTGCCAAGGAAAAGTATTTTCCTTGGCAACCAAGTCTTTCTTGACTGAGAGAGCATAAGATTGGTATCAGACTTCCAAACTGCAATGCTTTATGCTAGAAGATAAGGGATAGCGAATCTAAAATACCCAAGGAAAGAAAATATGAACCAATAATTCTATATTCAGCCAAACTGACCTTAAAGAATAAAGTCTACAGCAAATTGTTAGGAATATGTGAGAATTCAGGGAATATTTTTCTTTGAGCCCTTCCTGAGGAATCTACTAGAGAACAAGCACAACTGACCAAAATGATGGGTGGGTGACACCTTGGCATAAGGACTGATGGTGAGCATTAAATACCTATTTATCTATAGAAGTAATATTAAATGGTGAAAATATGGGAGACAGTACAGTAAAAGCTATTTGCCTTAACAATGTATACATAATCCAAACATCAAAACATGGAGAGAGAAAATGGAGAGTATATAGAAAGTAGGAAAGCTCATTGAGAGCATGATAATATTAACTGTGAAGAAAAGAATATTTCTTTAAATTAGGTGTTGGGGGACCAGGGTGGGAGGGAGAGAAAGAAAAGATTACTTACTACTTAATACTGCTCAAAGTAGAAAACTGATAGTATCCAAAAAAGAGGGATTACGGGTAAAATAAAAGTTTGTATAAAGGTAGATTTTGGATGGAAATAAAAACCTTCCCAATTACAAAAAATATACAAGAGGGAACAAATAAAATAGGAGACCACATAAAGAATATGAGGCAAAATATATCAATAAAAGCAAATGGGCCTAACTCACCTATAAAAATAAAAATATTGGCTAACAAAACAAAATGTGAAGTTATGCTGTCTTCGAGAATATCATACCTAAAACAAGGGGATTCTGATAAGTTAAAAATAAAAAGCTATTGTAAGACATGTTCCACACCAATGCAAGGTGTTGCTGGTGGGGTGGTATATTGGAATCCTGTATTTTGTGCATGGTTTTCTGTAAACCTACAATTTCTCTAAAAAAGAAAAAATAAATTAATTAATAAAATAAAATAAAAACAAAGGCCGGACCTAAGTATACTAGATAAACAAATACAGTGGAACTATAGCAAGGATCCAATTTAATTTAGATGCACAATAAGGTAGAATTCATATCAAAAAGCATAAAAGAGAGAGGAAGAAAATAAGATCTACAGTCCACCATGAAACTATAATTTATTATATATGTGACAATAACCAAGCAACAATTCTCAGAAAGCAGAAACTAAAAGAGATACAATAATAGTAGGAAATTTTAACAGTCCTTTCTCATCCAAGACAGATCAAGTGGACAAAAAATATCACTGAACACTATATAACACAATCAATAAAGAAGGTCATTTATGTGTGTATATGCAACTCTGAATCTTGATAATAGAAAATACACCTTCTTTACAAGGGTATATAGGACATTGAAGAAAACTGGTCAGATTGTAAACAGAACCTCAAAACATTTCAAAGAAAAGAAATAATACAAAGAACATTCTCTGACTTCAGTGCCACAAAATAGAAATTTATAGCAAAAACAAACCAGCAAAAAAGGCCTATTTACCAAGAATTTTCTTAAAAAACATGTAAATTTGGGGGTGGAAGGGGAAGTGGAGACCAAAATTTCAGGATTCTTGAAGGTAATGACATTGCAAATACAAATTTTATACAATTAGATATCTACATTAATTAAAAAATCAAAATAAATTAAGACCAACTCAAAAATCCTGAAAACAAACAACAAAGTAAACCAAGCAGAAAGAAGGAATAAATAACATAAGAGCAGAAATCATCAGCATCTCCAACCCTAGGTATTTACCCAAGAGAAGTGAAAGCATTTGTCCACAAAGACTTGTACAAGAATGTCCACAGCAGGTTCATTCATGAGAGCCCCAAACTGGAAACAACCCAGGGGTTTGTCAACAGGACAACAGCTAACCAAATTTTGATCTTTTCCTAAATGGAATATTACTCAGCAATAAATCTGAAAGAACTACAGGTATGCAACAATGTGGATGAATTTCAAAAACATTATGCTAAGTGGAAGAAGGCTTAGACAAAAGAGTGCATTCTTTGATTCCATTTATATCAAGTTCTGGAACAGACAAAACTAACCCCTATAGTGGAAAATATCATAACGGTAGTTGCCTCTGGAGGAGTGAGAGGTGGGAATTGCCTGGGAAGAGGCAGGAAGGAATTTTCTGGGGAGACAGTAAAATTCTCTATCTTGATAGGAATTTGGGTTGCATGATGTATGCATTTGTCAAAATTCAAAAAGTTTATAGAAGGAAGCAGATGTGGCTCAAGCAGTTGGGTGCCCTTCTACCACAGGGGAAGTCCCAGGTTTGGTTCCCGGTGCCTCCTAAAGAAGACAAGCAAGACAGTGAGCTGACGCGACAGGCTGGTGCAGCAAGCTGACGCAATGAGGTGATGTGACAAAGAGACATAAAGAGGAAACACAATGAGAGACACAACAAGCGGAGAGTGGAGGTGGCTCTAGCCATTGGGCATCTCCCTCCCACACGGAAGGTCCATGGTTCGGTTCCCAGTGTCTCCTAAAAAGAAGACGAGCACACAACAAACAGACACAGAAAGCGCAAACAACAAGGGGAGGGGGAGAAATAAATAAAATAAATCTTTAAAAAAAAGTTTAGAGAGGTACACTTTGGACAAAAATACAAACCTTCTTAAATACAGAAGATATATCAAAGAAAACAAATAAAATAGGACACTGCATAGAAAAAGAATGAGATTAAATATATCAAACATATCAAGCTAACAAATAAAGCAACTATATATAACAAATATATAGCAAATATAATGGTACACCTTAGATTTGAGCATTTCAATCTATGTAAATTTTATCTCAGAAAAAAAGACTATAAGCAAATATTGAACTATATTTGCTATATATTTGTTAATGCTAAAGTGTTTAGGGGTTAAATATACTGTGTCTTAAACTTACTTTGAAATGCATCAAAACAATAAGATACATTGATGGATGGATATACAGTTATATAGATGAATAGACGTGATAAAGCAAATATGACAAAATATCCATTATATGTGGTAGGTACACAGTTGCTTGTTGTACAATTCTTTCAAATTTTCTATATATTTGAAATTTTCCATAAAAATGTTGGGGGAATTATAAGAAATTACAAGTCTCTAGGAAAAGATTTTGAAATTTTAAATCACATAGATAAATTCTAGAACAAAACAACTTACCAAATTGACTCTAGCAGCATCAGAAAGTGTGAGAAATCCTATTACTACAGAAAAATTAGAAAAAGTGTTAAAGAACTCTTCTCAAACCCCGCTCCCCACAAGGGAAATTCTACTGTATCTTTGAAGATCAATCAATCTCAGTCACTTAAACTATTTCAGAGCATAGGAAAAAAAGGAAAACACCCAAATTCACTATATGAATTGAATTACTTTGAGTTCAAATCTTAACAAAGTTTGTATCAAGAAAGAAAACTAATATTACTTTATTGCATTTTTGGCAAACATAACACTACTGTCTATTTTTAAAAATACTACATCATGTTGAGGTGGAAATGTATTTCAGGAATTTAGGGTGATTGAGTATAGTCCATCATATTAACAGAGCAGAACATAAGGTCACCTCCATTTTTAACCCATTAAGGTTAAGAATTCAGTAAAATGGGAATTGGTGCATACTTTATTAATATAACTTTTATTCATACACACACTTACAAATGCATATTAACATTTGTGAAGGGTCTGAGATTTCATTGCACTTGCAAGGGAACCAGCTAGTCTGCCACAGTTTCACACATGCTGGTAGAAGACATGAGGCTCCTGGGTCTGATGAAGGCTGGATTATTATTCACAGCTATAGCAATAGTCAGAGTATCTGCATTTTTGCATGGGTTCCCTGAACCCCAAATCCCACAAGATGATTGGAAGGTCAGATGACACCTGCACAGGCTGCTTTACCCTGAGCTTAGGGAACACAAACCTTTTTATAATATGCAATAACCATACCTGCCCTTTGTCCTATCTCTATTTTCCAAGATTTTTTTTCCCTATACAAATATCCTTGAAAAGATAGTCCAATGCAAAGGGCAGCCAGTGCAGAAACGAGATGTGTGGAAATGCCAGAGTCCCAACACATCACCCCCAAAACTAGCAATGTAATGCTTAAATCAGGTGTAACTACCTCCAGCGCTATTTAGAATTGTGTTGGAGGCATTAGCCAATGCAACTAGTCCAGAGAATTAATTAGAAGCATAAGATTTAAAAGAGAGGAAGTAAAAATATATCTGGAAAATCCAAAAGAATCGATGAAAAACTATTACAAAGAGGAAGAGGATTTCATTATAAAATTAGCAGGTTATAAAGAAAGAGGTTATAAAAATCAATACATCAAAATTATTAAACTGTATCATCTAAATTGTAAACTATACTGTAAATCACTGACAATGTTTAGTTGCTATATTTTGCTATCTGCATAACAGTTATAACAATGCTAACAACCAAAAAATAAAAAAATAAAAATGGTAGTTCTAAAAAAAATAAAAATAAAAAAATAAAAAATAAAAAATAAAAAAAATAAATAAATAAAAATAAAAATGGTTAAAAAAAATAAAAATAAAAATCAATATATAAAATCAATAGCCTTTAAAATGTTATAATGGAGGATAAGACCCCACTTAGTGAAAAAAAGAGGAAAAATTAGGCATGAAGTTCACAAGAAAGGTTTAACACTATTTGAGAAAAACTATACAATGATTCTAAAAGACTTTAAAGTGGACTTGAACAAATGGAAAGACATAGTTTCTCTTATACAGGAAGACTCTAAATCATAAAGATGTAATTCCTCTCTATGTTAAACTTTTTCTAAGTTAATTTTAAATATAATGTGATACCAATAAAAAGATAATACGTTGTGTTATTTTTCTGGAACTAAACAAGTTGATTATAAAATTCCTTTGGAAGAACAAAGAAGCAAGAATAGCCAGGAAAATACGGGGCAAAAAAGAACAATGAAGAGAACTAGTCTTATGAGATATTGAAATGTATTATAGAGACTTCTATAATTAAAGCAATTCAGATGGACCAATGGAAAAGAATAGACATCCCAGAGAAAGATTCAAGGGCATATGGAAATTAAGTATATGATTTAAAAAAAAAACACAGGGAAGCGGCTGTGGCTTAATCGGTAGGGCTCCCGTTTACCATATGGGAGGCCCCGGGTTCGGTTCCCGGGGCCTCCTGGTGAAGGCAGGCCCGCCCGCACGGCGTGGTTGGCTGACCCAGCGAGCACGGGCAGCAAGGGGGGGATAAAAGAATAAATAAATAAAATCTTTAAAAAAAACCCAAAAAAAAACAAAAAACATTACTTTAAAAAAAAAAAAACAAAAAACACAGCATCTCAAGGTAGTGGAAAAGAGATGGGCTTTTTAATAAGTAATGTTGGGAATAACTGGATAACCATGTGGATAAAGACAAAATTGGATCCATGCTTCTCATTGCATATGAGCATAAATTCCAAATGCATCAGAGATTTAAATGTAAAAATGAAACCATACATTACTAGAAGAAAATATGGGTAAATTTCTCTATAATTTGAAAATGGAAAAAAAAAAAAAACTTTCCTAAAGATGACTCAAAATTGAGAAGAAATAGGGGAGATGATCAAAATTGAATATAGTAAATTAAAATAGAAACATTTGTCTGGAAAAAGTAAAAGCATGTAAAAAGGAAAATGACAATGGGGAAAGTATTTCCAAATTATACCACAGACAAAAGGTTACTATTTCTATATAAAGAGTTTCTAAAAATAGAGAAGAAAAAGATCAACAGCCCAATAGGAAATTATGAGCAAAAGATACAGTTCACAGAACAAAAAATTAAAATGTTTCCTAAAATATAAAAGAGGCAACCTTGCTGATAACAAGAGAAATAAAAAGTAAAACTACACTGATAAAACTTTTCTCATCTATATTATTGGGAAAAACTCAAAATATTTATGACATCTTCTGTTGGCAAAACTATGGGGAATCAGTTACACTCACAGGTACCGGGTGGGAATGCAAAATGGTAAAACCCTGTGGATGAGAAGTTAGCAATACCTGAGGTAATGTTTACCCAAGCCAAACCTTGCCTCAGGCGTTTGCGGGGCACTACGCCCCACCTTCTTCCCGGACCCAACTTCCCCATTTCTCTCAGCCTATCACAGCATTCCCTCACAGCCATAACCTTATTTGGACATGTTGGCCTTCTCCTCTAGCCTCCCCCCTCCCTCCCAAATCTTCCCTCCACGCCCAGCAACAGCTTCGCCCTATCAGAAAACAACACGCTCACCCCCGCCACCCCTGCCTATATAACTGCGCAGTTATCCCTGAATAAAGGTCTTACCTTCCAGCAAGCAAGTGAGTGGTGTCTCTTCATTTAGTACTGTCAGGGAGACCACAGGGCACCAAACGGCGACCCTGTGACAACTTCTCCTTAACCTCCGTGAAGACCAGGGAGCCGGGCCTGCGCTCTCCTGACAACTTCTTCACCCCCCCGCCGTTCCGGAGTGCACGCTGGACGGCCCACAACTAGCTTGTGTCGCTCCCCGGGCTGCAGCAGGGCTGATCACCCTCAGGCCCGGAAACAAAGCCGCAAATACCCACAAAATTTACATAAACATTTTTAGTTTTTGACCCAGCAGTCTTACTTTCAGGAAAGAATCCTAAAGCTAATCTGGCAAAAATAGAAAAAAATGTATAAACACAAACCTATTCAGAACTATTTTTAATAGCAAGAAAGTGCAAACAACCCAAATGTGCATCAAAAGAGGAATGGTTGAATAAACCATGTCATGGTTACATGATGGAGGACAACATTGCTGTAAATAGAAATGTGAATATAGCTTTCTTCTACCTACTGCTATGGAATGATTTCCCAGAAAAATCGAGGAGAAAAATGTGCACAGTATACTACCAGTTATCTAGGAAAATGGGGATTTTCTTATATTTCTTATATTTAAACATAATGTAAGAATAAGGTCAACATTTTTTTTTGAGATTTATTTTTATTATTTATTTCTCCCCACCCTCTCATTGTTTGCACTTGCTATGTCTGTTCGTCTTCCTTGTTTTTTGTTTTTTTTTTTTTTTTTACCGGGAGGTCCTGGGGATCGAACCCAGGTCCCTCCATATGGGAGACGGATGCCCAACCAGTTGAGCTACTTCCACCCCCTTCCTTGTTTCTTTAGGAGGCACCGGGAACCAAACCTGAGACCTCTGATGTGGAAGGGAGGAGCCTATTCGCTTGAGCCACCTCGTTCCCTGCTTTGTTGTGCCTTTCGTTGTGTTTTCCCTCCTGTGTCTCTTGTTGTGTCATCTTGTTGTGTCAGCTTGCCGCACCAGCTCACTGTCTTCTTTAGGAGGCACTGGGAATGGAACTAGGGACCTCCCATGTAGTAGTCAGGAGCCCAATTGCTTGAGCCACATCCACTTCCCTAAAGTCAACATTTTTTTAATGGTTACTTAAATGTTTAGAGGAAATAGGATAGAGGTAGAGACATAGAAACTAAACATCTCTGAAGATATCCTGGTATTTTTTTAGTTGTGACTCTAGAACCATTCAATTATTTTTCATAATTTTAAAACTATTAAAAATTTCAAATGAAATCTATAAAACTCAAAAGCAATTTATGAACCAAACTATGTACATGTTGGTGATATAATCACACAGAAACAAATTATATCCAGTGTCTTTACAACACAGGAATTTGACACATCCTCCATGGGAAATATTCTGAAGAAAATAAAAACTGGAAAAAAAATTAAATGAGTTTTAGTAATCACCTTGTTGGTAGCAGTGTTGGTATTGTTATTCTGAGCTCATGATGTGAGTATTGCAGAGAAAAGTAAACGAGTGGTTATGTTGATGGTGTTGGGAAGCAGAATTTTTAAAGTGGAAGAAAGAAGATGCTGATGGAAGATAGAAGCAAGTAAGGAAAAGCTCCGTAGTTCCGAAGTGAATTCTAAGTATCGGTTATAAATATTAGTGTGAACTATAAAATATTTTATCTCTCAGAAGAAATCTATACAATTCCTAGCTCTGTCCAATGAAAGCACCCAGAAACAAGAAACCTGGGCAGTAGCAAGTAACCACATCTAACACCGAGACGTGGGGTTTTATACCATTTTCCAGTAAAAGAAAACAAGGATCTTTGGAGAAAAGGCTGATTCCAGGTCTTGGTCAGGAAATGTACAAAATGATTCTGAAACATCCTCTTATACCAGAAAGCAGGCCAGCTATTCAAACATGCTGGGCTTTATGTCAAAAAGATTTTGGAGCCATTTGAAAAGACTTACAGTGGCCAGAGATGGATAATTGGGGACTTCTAAGGATACCAACTGCAGTGGATTGAAGCAGATGAAATATGTATGAATCCATGACTTCCTAATTATATTTATTTAAACACACACACACACACAAAAAAAAACCTCCATTACCTTTGGGAGTGACTGGTCGACAGAGGGAAAAGAATAAGTTCTTAGCCGGCCTCTCCATCCTTGGGGGAACCAAACCAAGTAATTGATGAAGGAAGTTACTCTTCATGCCAGGCTTCCCGTATATACCAGGAGAAGGAAGGATAGAATCAAACTATTTCCATTTTGAAACACTCAATGAAATAATGGATCTAGACACTAATAATCAGTGGCTACCAACATTGCAAAGAGAGAGACAACTAGACATTTTACACCTCCTCTAGGAAGTACCCCCTACTTATGAAAATTTTGGCCCCCCCAAAAAATCTAACCTCAATTGTATTCACGTCTCTATTCTTCAGAGAAGTTACCACCTCATCTAAAATGGCACCTGTGCTCGTAACCATTTTAATTTTCTTTGTATTACTTTTATAAAAATGTATTTTATGATGGGTTGACTTGTTCATTGGCTCTTGATGCCACTAGATTCTAAGATTTACATGGCAGGTGGTTTGTCTGTCTTCTTCCCCCATTTCATCCTCAGCCTCTGGAATAGTGCTAGGCTCCGAATGGGCACTAAATAAATATTTGGATCAATGGCTTCATGGTCCCCAAAAGACCGAGTTATTATCAGCTAATTCCTTACTGAGCATTAGTTGATAAGCAGTTGAAGGTAAGATTCCGCCATCATGGAGAGGAGGGAGGCAGCTGGAAATCTGGAGTGAAGGAGAGAACTGTAGAGGGTGAGTGAAAGGGAGGAAGTGTTGAGGGCCAAGAGGAGGACAAGACTAACTTCAGAATTTAAATGACGAGTTCATAAAACGAAGCCTTTTAAACACTGGCTTTGTTGCTATGAAAGCTCCTCAGGGAGAGCATTTTGCATGCATGAAATCTTCACAGCTTAGTGGCTGCAAATGTGCTTTGGGATCAGATAGTCTGAGTCACGTCACCTTGGGCAAATCGCTTGCTCTGAACCTGTTTCCTCATGGGAAAACTGGGGCTGATGGTATCTTTCTTCGAGGTTAAGATTCAAGGAGATAAGAATGGGAGTATGCTTGGCACATATTAGTCACTCAACCAAGGTCAGTTCCCACATCCTCTCCTCTGCTGAGAATAGTGTTCATGGAGCTTTTTTTTTCCTAACCGGGAGGTCCCACGGATCGAACCCGGGACCCTCCATATAAGAGAGGGACGCCCAACCATTTGAGCCACATCCGTCCCCCCCCCTGTTCATGGATCTTTGAGGAAGGCTTTATAGTGCAGGGAATAATTGCAATCAGTTGAAAGTGAATTTTGATGGTCATGGCTATTTGTGATTTTTTGACTCGGCATCTTTGAGCATCTTTGCTGTGTTGTGAGACTTCATCTTGTGGATCTGTGCTTCTGCAAAACAGAAGGAAGAAATCCACTCCTCCAGCCTATGTGGCTGGGTCGGGCATGGGACGAGACTCTCTTTCTATTTCCTTTCATAAGCCAAACTGTTCAAAAGATGGTTCTACATGAGCTGTCTTTACTCTTGCCTTCCAGACATTCTGCCTTTCGCGCCAATCTGGCTTCTTCTCCTAACATTGCACTTTAGCACTCAGGAAACTGTCCTTTCTAAGGTCACCATTGACTTCCATCTCACTAGATTCTAGGGATATTTTCCAGTCCTTTTCCAACTTGGCCTCTTTGCAGTATTTTCCAGAGATGACTTCCTCCTTTCTTCACTCTTTCCTCAATTTCCATGAACACCTCACTCTCTTGGTTTTCATCTTTGCTCTCTCATGGCTCCTTCCACTCTTACCAAACTTGAAACCGGTTCTTCCGGGCTTGGTCCTCTTAATACTGTCTTCTGCTAAGTGAGTTCAACCTCTCCCATTGCTTCAATTATCATCTGTATGCTAGTAACTCTCAGATTTCAATATCTAACCCAGACTCATCTATTCAATGATTGACTCAACATCTACTGGCACTTCAAACTCAACATGTTTGAAAGGAAACCCTAGATTTCCTCTCCCAGGGCACAAACCTGTTTCCTTCAAGTCATTTCTAGCCGAGGAAATAGCAACACCATCCATGCAACTGATTATGAGAAAACCTGGAAACCCTCTTTGGCTCAACTTTCCCCCCTCACCCTAAACCAAAAGATAGCTTGAATTTGCCTGCATTCTCCTTGTCTAAGAGTCTTAGTTTAGACTTTAGACCCACCACTCTGACGTCTCCCCTGACTCCCGAAATAGCCTCCTCTCGGGTCTCTTTGCCCACGCTTGCTCCCATTCAACCTACCTACCATATAATGGCCAGCATGAACTTTGACAATTGTGTCATGCCAACAGGACAAAGAGCCAAGCAGTGCTGGAGCCATGTTCATTGTGGAAGACTCAGGAAGACAGGGACATTAGCAGCTGTGTAGGACCCAATGCCCGCTGCATTCTAGGGCAGCCTGTGGAGATCTAGCAGGCCTGGACATCAATCACAAAGGAAAGAAACCAACCACCTCCAAACCCACCAAATAGCTCCTTCCCACGTTAAGGTACTTGCACATTACCCTTTCCCCCATTTTCCCCCTCAATAACTCTTACTGAGGCTTCAGATTTCTGCCTAAATGGTACTTCCTCAGGGATGGAATCTGATGCTCCAGACAAGGTTAGTACTCCCATCTTATGTTCTCCTGAACTTATTTACTTTTTTTATAGTATATATTGCAATTGTAATAAAAATCTATATGTGTATATTATTGGAATAATGAAAGTGTTCTAAGAATGATTGAAGTGATGAATGCACAAATACGTGATTACACCGAATACCACTGATTGTACACTTTGGATGGATTTATGTTTTATTAATATGTATCAATAAAATTGATTTATTAAAATTTAAAATATATATATTTGTGTAATTATTAGTTTAATGTCTTTCTTCTCTGAGAGACTGAAATTTCCATGAGAAAAGGAACCATATCTGCTTCTCTACCTTTTTATATTCTGCACGTGGCACATATTGGGCTTATAAGAAACAGTTGTTTTTTGAGTGAATGAATGAATGAATGAATGAATCAGAAGCCCTGGGGTGCTAGCTCCACCACTGTGGCCTTGGGTTAGTCCCTCTGAGAATCACTTTCCCTGTATCTGGAATGCCTCCCTCACTGGTCACTCCAGTACATAATGAGGATAAAAATGTGATAATATAGGTGAATGAGCTTTGTAAACAGTAAAATGCTCCACTGGTACAAGTGATCATTATTCAAATGTGGACTCTGCTTGTAGGAATGCTACATCTAGGAGCAAATGGTGGTGGAAGTCTCCTTGGATAGTTATGGACATGGGAATGATATTTTAAACCCTAAACTGTGTCAAATAAAAACAAACCTGGACTCGGGTAAGGAGAGACTTTATTTGAAAAGGGGCTACTGCAACGGGGAGAATGTTTCCACCTTAAGGTGCAAACATCTTCGAAGTCAGGCAGAAAAGGGCCTTTCTTTTATGGAGAGGAGTAAACGGGCTGGAAAGGCGTGGGTGTGGGAAAGTGGGGTGAGTGGGGCTAAGATGGGAGAATTGCTGAGAGGAAGATTTTCCCTGTGCTCAGCTGATTCCCTGGAAGAGCCCTTAAGGAGAGGTTGTGCTGCATTCCTTAAAAACAAGGGCAGGTGTAGCTCAGTGGTTGAGCGCCTGCCTTACATGTTCTAGGTCCTGGGTACCTACTTTAAAAAAAAGGTGGGGGAGGGGGTGGGTCAAGGCCCAGGGCCCTTGGGGTTGGGAGAAGCCTGACTGACGTTTGGTCAAGATAGTGGCTGTTTTGTCCAAACCGGTCAGTGGAAATAACCATTGGCTAACCATTAGAGCTGGGAAGTTGGAGAGTCTGTGTGTGGCCTTGTCCTAAATAAACAAGGGGGCATCTGTGACTTATCTAAGCCACATGGGGAAGGATGGTTCTTCCATTTCCTGGAACACAGCCAGGCAGGGCTCAGGTAAAATTCAACATTGCCAATTGAGAATATTGAGAATTATATAAAATGACTATAATAATAAGAATATGAGGAGGAATAACATCCCTGCCTAGTCATTTGACAGCCATAACTTTCATTTTTCTGATCTTTTTTGTTTTTTTGTTTTTTGTTTTTTATTTCTGATCTTTTCAATCATAATGGCAGGTATTAGAGAGGGTGTGCAGCTAAGACAAAATGCACCCTGTATAGGGCAATAAATTTTGAGCTGGGAAATAACTAATGAAGCATATTTCAGTGTTATCCATAAAGCCCTGGGTATTTGGGAGTTTTACTCAAAGGAAAATATAATTTCAGCCTACTATGGATAAGACCAGATTGATGTCTTTTTAATTCAATATAGATTTTCTTTAATTCTTAAATTTCATTGTTTAAAAACTGTTTCCAACTGAATAAGTCTTAAACCAGCTCATCTACCATGTAAATATGTCTGTACTTAGATTTCAGGGAGTTCATTATTTAAACATATTTTATGAGCCCATTGTTAAAGTCATTAAAGTCAGTTACTTTATGCTCAGCAGGTTCATTTCAATTCTCAGTGTTTAAGCTGTTTTTGCAGTTAAAAAACTAAAAAAAGGCTTACTCAACAATATGCACCACCAGCAGGAAAAAACATTTTCATAATTCAAGTAACTTTCAATTTATGTAGACAAAACAAATTCAAGAGCAAAGAAATGCCTCCTACCCATCCCATGTATCATAAACAGAGAAAGAGTCTCTTTCCACAAAGAGAAATAAAGAGGAAAGAAAGAAATGTCCACACAGATGGTTTTTGGAGTGGGGGAAGGGGACAGGAGAATGGTGTTGAAGGCCAGTAATTACCCGCCTTTCCCAAAATTGTCATCTCTCCATTACCTGTGGATAAGCAATGGAAGGAAGTTGGAGACTCAGCTACTCAAAGAACAGAAAACGCCCTGTTCCTTTTTAGGGAATTAATTATAAAGTCTCCTTCTCATAACCCACAGCCCCTGCACATATTCCCATCCAAGCAGTAGAGTCCTTTTGTGTTTCTGTATTTGGTCTATTTCACATTTCACAGGTGAAAGGAAAAACAGCACAAAGGTCCTGAGACACGAGGAGAACAGTTTTGGATTAAGTGGTTGCCAGAATCCATTTTGTACACGGACTTCCAGTCCAAACCATGACCAAAACTTGTGGTCATATGCTCTCCAACTCACATGAACCCCACATGACAGGCCAGTGAGAAGCGAACAGTTTAAAAGCAAACAAACTATGTGATAGTAGAATGAATTTGTCATTACATCAGAAAGTTTGTTTAAAACTCACAGATCAAATGTGCCTTAACGAATATTTTTTTTTCATTTAGATTTCAAACGATGGGATTGCCATTTTAATATATGTCATTGGAGATCTGCTTATTCGTCAATAGCCTATTGCTTATTTGGAAAAATAAACCAGTGAACAATTTAAAAAATTTAAAAAATGTCTGTTTCTGGAGTTTAGTTTTTCTTGCATTAAATTTTTAAGTAGCAGCATTGAAAAAAAAAAATCCAATGTCATCTCTTCTGGGTTAATTATATGAAGTTTTGGATGGGAATTTTTTTTTTTTTTTAACATAATGGCTGCTCAATCTAACAATGCTACTATTGGCACGTGCTAATTCCTTTCCCTGCCAAAGTCTGCTTGTTAAAGATAAGTGCTAGAAATTTAATTTATGCCGCACCCTGAGGAGTCTTGATTGAAAATAAAAGCCAGCATCTCTTAAGAATTGTAATATGAGGTTCTTTTTCCAAAGGAATGGGCAAAGAGCTTCGGGAGAGATGGTAATAATATCTCATATGGAGCCACTAGAAATGTCATCAAGTTATTATAAAATTATCTACTAGCCTTTTAAACACCCAGATGACTAAAAGAGCTTCTAGGTTGTGGCTGACTGTAATAGGAAACCTGACCCCATTTGCCCTTTAGGGAATTCACATTCTCAGTGAACAATCAAATTCAAAGATGAACTCATTTAACATCCTCATTAGCACAATACAAAGATGAATTAAGTAATAATCCCTTTAACTCTGCACTTCAGGTTTGTTAGTTAACTTCTTCAGGCTAAATCCAAGGTGGTGAGTGTTCCAGGCAGCCGGTTAACCATAGTAATTTCGACAAGGCTTATTGTTGCCTTGAATTGCCCTTGAAGATTTGTAACAGTTGTAATGAATTCATAAATATTATGCACAAGACAGCAGTGCAGATGGAAAAAAAAATCAGACTTTATCCGTGGGGGACCGGAGACGTGATTACCGCCACAGATGTAAAAATTATATTATTAGTTTTAATTGTAAAATAATTTTATTGCAATTTTTAATCATTTTGGTCTTTTCCCCCATTACTACAAATAAAACTTTAATTGACATGGAAAACTAATGCAGAGATTTGACGTCTGGGAACAGAATAAAAATTAAGGTGGCCTAAGAATCTTAAAGACCTATATTTACATCTTGATGGGTGGGGGGGTAGTAGCTACACTAAATGGATGAAAGTTTTAAGTGGACTCAACTAGAATCTGATAATTATAATGATCCTGCCCTTTTACATAGAGGAATAAATACAAAAGGGAAAAGTAGGTTTTAAATTGTATGACACAGTGGAAGAAGTTTACTTAACCCACAACTCCGTTCTGTAAACATTTGAGCCCACCACCCACGGGTCCATGAGCCGGAGGACCCCCGGCGACCCAGGGCAGACAAAGTGGGGCCGGAGTGCGGCCCTGGCGCCGAGGGTGTCCCTGGGGCTTGGCCGGCTCTGAGGACCCTGCCCATAGGGAAGCTGGCCCTTCAGCCCTGCTGTCCACGCGCGCTGACTTCCAGGCTCCGGGACTCACACCCACGGCGGCTTCCTGTGGCCCTTTCAGCAATAAAACCTTAGCCAGGGACGCAGAGTGTGAGGAGCAGGCCTGCCCCAGGCCCCAGACCCAGGGTCCCTCCACCTCCCTCTGCCTCCTCCCTACTCCAGTTCTTTCGAGGTCCACTGTGTAGGGGGAACACTTAACTGGGGTGGAGGGGTTGGGGTGGGGGCACTAACTTGCCCAAGCTGGGCAAACACCCCGGTCACCCAGAGCTGAGAGTTTAAAAATCTTAAATTAAAAAAAAGAAAAAAAAAAACACAAAAACTCAGGGTTTTAATGAGCTGTGTCATCTTTCTCCAAGAGACTATAATAATGCCCAATAGAGAAAAAAAACAAAGTGCCTGGGGAAGAGAGAGGAGGGAAGAGTGAATCTGGCATGGAGGAGAAAGGTATCACAGGAAGAAGTGGCATCTGAACTGTCCCTGAGGGATGAATGCAAACTGAACAGGTAAAGGAGACATGTGAGGGGATGGCAAGGTGCAGGCAGTATTCAAGATAAAGGAGGGAAGTGGATGTGGCTCAAGCAGTTGGGCGCCTGCCTACCACATGGGAAGACCCGGGTTTGGTTCCCGGTGCCTCCTAAAGAAGACGAGCAAGACAGTGAGCTGATGCAATGGGCTGGCACAGTGAGCTGACGCAACAAAATGATGCAGTGAGATGACACAACGAAGAGACACAGCGAGGAAACACAATAAGAGACACAACAAGCAGGGAGCGGAGGTGGCTCAAGTGATTGGGTGCCTCCCTCCAAAATGGGAGGTCCCGGGTTTGGTTCCCAGTGCCTCCTAAAAAGAAGACGAAGAGCGCAGACAGCACACCCAGGGGTGTGGCGGGGGGATAAAAAACTAAAACTTAAAAAAAAGACAAAGGAAGCCACATCCATCTCTTGAACCACTGGACATCTATTAGGAAACTAGTATGTACAGGTACTGTGTCCTACACTGGACATGCAAAGATGGATAAAACACAACACCCAAGATGCTCAGAGACGGCTAGGAGAGCTCCTTGAAGCCGTGACAGATGAGTGGCAATGGAGGTAGGAGATATGGCTAGAAGTGCATTGGGGGTGAGACTGTGAAGGGCCTTTGCAGACCAGGCAATGGGGAGCAGTAAGCCCAGTCCTTTTACTTCAGAGGTAGAGAAACTGGCACTGGGAAATGTAAGTGACTAGCTGAAGTTGATATGATTTGACAGTGACAGGACCACAGCTAGGAACCAGGTCAATTACATCTGTCCTGGAGAATGGCTTAGAAAGGTTATTCTGGTGACAGTGTGGAGAAGGATTAGTGAGCTGGGGCTGGGAGAGGGTGTCAAAGCAGCAGCAGCAGCCAGGGGGCTGGTGAATGATCCAAACCAAATCAAGAAATGATGAGGTTCAGGACTGGGTATTAACAGGAGTTTTTATATCTTTAAAAAAAAGTTATAGCAATATTATTTACAAAGGTGAAAAATGCAGGCAGTTTTTGAAAATGCATACAAGTAAAAAAATATGTTAAAATACCATTACATTGTTCTGAATCATTTTGATGTTTTTGTTAGTTTCCAAACTCAGTGTAATGTACTCCAAAATCAGAATCATTCTTCATATCCATTTTCATACAATTCTCTGATTCTCCTGATGCTCCCCCCTTTTTTTTGGAGGTGCCAGGGATTGAACCCAGGACGTCATACATGGGAAGCAGGTGCTCAGCCATTGAGCTACACCTGCTCCACTCTCCTGATGCTTTTTAATCACACTTTAGAGATAGGAAATAAGGTGTAAGTTCCCCATTCCTCGACAGCAAGTGCTAAGTAGGCATATCCTGTATAAATTGAAGGATGTTTTGCCCTAATTCATGGGCAATGCAAGAATGAACTACTGTTTTTGATGAATTGTAGATAGTGTGGTGTGGTATATATAAAGGCAACTGACTGCAACTTACAATGCTTAATAAAAAGTATTTTTCTTTGGGTATTAAAAAAGTGATGTGAACCTATACTTAACTATGGCTGTGGAAATATATAAAGTGGAGAAGTGACAGCACTAAAAGCTACCCCATGAAGAATCAGTAAGATGTAAATGTCGGCTGCAGTTATCTTGTATTTGTATAATGTGTATAATTTACACAATTTTACATGCTTATCTCATTTAATTTGAATAGACTTTTGTTACATGGTCCAAAGTGCTCTTGGATAAAGGTGCACCTGAAGAAGAAGACTGATGCCAATTAGGGTTTATCTGGGATGACTGAATGATGGGGTTGGAAGATGCCCCAATTATATTCCAGTAATCTTTAAATCCCAGATATCCTTAAGGTTCTACTTAGTTTGAAGCTAACACACAGACAAAAATTTAAAGTATGATTTAAACGTCATATCTTTTACCTCTTCAGATGAAGGAACAAATTCAGTTTAAAAAACAAAAACAAAAACAAAAAACAAAACAAAACAACAAAGCTAACAAGGTAGAAGGCAGGCTTGACTGGGGCTGTAGGACCCCTTCTATGACGGCTATCTCACCTGGCTGCTGGCAGAAGGCCTTCGTGTCTCACCACACTGACTTTATAAGGTGGTTTGAAACAGTCACAAGACATGGCTGATGGCTTTCCAGAGGAAGTGACCCAGAGAGAGAGCAAGCAAGAAGCCACAATGCCTTTTATGACCTCAGCTCGTAAGTCACACACCTTCACTTCCACCACACATTCTGTTCATTAGAAGCGAGTCACTAAGTCCAATGTGGCCCAACTCGAAGACAGTGGAATTAAACTCCACTTGAGGGGAGGACTATCAAGGAATATTTAAAAATTGCTATGTCAGCCTTTAATTTTAAAGCTCAATATGTATTTTTAAAAAATCTACATTAGTATCAGGAGAAAATCCTGACCCAGATGTCCTACTCTGCATTAAAGTTTATCTGTGATGCAGGAGGAAGACTGAGAAGCATTCAAGAATCCTGTCCTTTTCTCACTTTCACTGCTAAACCCCTTCTCCTACCCTTTACTCCAAATGGTATTTCCAGCTCCTGACAAACTGACACATCTCTGGCATGTCTCTGAGCTATTGCATGTCAGCTTTCTGTCTAAATCTTATCATCCTCTATTGCCTGTTTACTTGATAGATGAGGAAGCCAAGGCACAGTGGCTTGCTCAAAGTCACACAGCCAGCTGTGGCAGAAGTACTATGGGAACTCAGTCTCTGGAGTACTGGTTAGTCTTAAGAGGTTGGCACCAACAGGCCTGAACCAGTTCCCGCTTACTACTGAAATTGTGGAAGACACTTCTGGTTGGCAAACTGAGCATCTATATCCAATATTTATTCCTCTGATCACATCCAATATGGTGGCTAGAAAAGCTAAATACTCAATTTCCTAATCTCCTTTGCATTTAGAAGTGATCGGGTGATATAGGTCTGGCAAGGGGAATGTGAAGAGACTGATTCCTACCTATCAGGATGACATCAAATAAATGAATGAAACTTTATTCCTCTGGCTTGTATTAACATATCACTAGTATTCATTCATTATGGGTGCCCATCTATGACAGCCTGCATCCCAATGGAACTATACAAGCTGAGAGTGGCCACTGGATTAAATTTCAGTTTGGAGAGGGCTTCAGTAGGAACATGGTTGCATAAATTAATACTGTTTCCTCTATCCCCCTATAGATCATGCACAAGCAACAAAGAGACTGTGAAAACTTCATAAATTCTATTTCCACTGAAACTAAGTGACAGATATAATGTTCAGATGCCAAAAGAGACATAAGGGCTGCCGAAAGAGCTGAGATTTAGCAGAAGTAATGTGGGGAGACAGTGAAAGGTGGAAGGGCGGAGGGAGTCAAGTGGGATCCACAGATCTCACAAAGTATCAGCCAAAAAAATATTCTTTTTTGAAGGTGACAAGTTCCCCCTGAAATGCAATGCTATGTCCTTGGCTTGTAACAATCAAGTAGGGGAGCATCAAAAGCAAGACTGGTTGTGGAAGCTCTCCTGGGCCTGGTTTGGCTCCACGGAGAAGGCAGGGCTCCGGGAGGAATCATGGGAGGGGCATCAGCAGAAGAGAATGGAATGACTGTCAAGTCTGGAAGTTTACTCTAGCCCCTTCCCTGTCCCCCAACCCAGTATTTTCTGCAAACAAATCACTCAATATTGAGTAATTTAAAAAAGGAACTGCCGTAAGAGTGATAACAAAGATACTATAAGAAAACCCAGCAAAAATGAACAATGTTCATCTCCTGGAAAATTGTGCAATTGAACAGATGAAAACACTTCACCAGGAATATTAAAATGCAATGATTCAATTGCCTGTATAAAGAAAGTCCACAAAACAAAACACAATAAGTAAAGGAAGAGATGCTAAGATAAAACCAAGGAGGAAAAACCATGAGTGAGAAAAAAAAAAAAATCACAGAAGACCAGGTAAAAGACATAGGGAATACAATGGTGAAGTATAAACTCAATGATAAGGAAATAAAGAAAAATTTTAATTTGCTCTTCTAGTAATAAGAGACAAAGTAATTCAGCTGAGCCCTCATAACAAAAACTACAGAAGCTGGACCAAATACTAAAATAATATTACCAATGTGAACATTGGAGAGCCAGTAAGAAGGTGGAGAATTAGTTCCCATGCCAAGATTCAGAAGATGAAAATTCAGAGGTGAACTTGGCATTTGAGGACAGTTTTGTCCAGAGGCCATTGGACAATCTGGAAAGGGGCTGAGTGGAGACTGTGATGTCCTCCTGGAGAAGGCAGACAACACTGGTGTGCAGGACCCACCAAGGATGGAGGCTCTTATAAGCCCTTGGACTTTGGATCCAGAACTAAGGGCTGACCCTTGGGAATGAGCTGAGCCAGAAGGGCTCCTGCTTGAACTGCAGCCTGGATTCAGCTCAGCTGGGCGACTCATGTCATTACAGTTGTGAAAAGTGGATTAAGGTATTCTTAGTTTGATAGTGACCCCAGGTACCTGGTAGAAACAAACAAAACTTGTGTTTGGAGGACATCATCATCCTACCAGTTTACAAATACAATTTTGGCAAGTAATTAAAGATAACCAGGCCACAAGTAGCAAAGAGAAAGACAAAGAAAATAACAACAGAAACAACACACACAGAAGTAGATCCTCAAGTGGCACTAAATATTGGAATTGTCATTCACACAGAATTTAAATGAACAAGTCTACTCCAGAAAAATAGCTAGAGGACAGGCTGAAACAGCCCTGAAAAAGATCTTCTAGAGTTTAGGGCAACAGGCGAAGGCTGGACACCACCTACAGGAGAGAGGGACAAAGAAGGGAAATCACGATGACAGAACCGTGAGTTGAAATGAGCTGTTGCCGGCACCATCCCCCACACTAAAGACATTTTAGAATTCTTGGGCCTCTGGGCCTGCGACCACAGACAAAGGGGGCTCCAGGGATCTACCATCTCAGGAAAGGAGAGAGAGAGAAAAACAGCCTAAGGCGAACTTAGCTTCTGACCCACAAATTTGGTCTGCTCTACCCCACGAGCCTTTGCAGGCCAGCTGAGACCACACAGTGGTTTGCTCTGGGAGCCAGGGAAAAACTGGAGAAATCTGACCTTCTCAATCTCCCTCTCTTCAAGCTGGGCCTAATTGTTGAGGATGCCCCAGGAAAGGGGAGAGAGAGGGACACAGCCTAAGGCTTACTCAGCATTTGACTCACAAATTTGGTCTGCTGTGTCCCAAGAGCCCTTCCAGGTTGGGTGGGGCTGCACCATTGTTTGCCTTGGAGCCTGCAAGGGGCTAAAGATATACAACCCTCCCAATCTCCTCCTCTACTAACAGGGACTGATTGTTGAGGACTCAGAGGGGAGTGGAAGTATTTCCTAGCTGGGAAAAGGGAGGGGGCTGCCAGAGAAGGCTGGAGAACTGTGTCAGAGAAAGTTTGAATTACAAGGCTCCTAGCTTCCAGACAGGAAGCTCTATCACACAGATCTGGTCTGTGTTGCAACAAATACACTCCAACCAGGCATTGATCTGAGAGCTGCCAAAGAACACCATCTCCTGGCAGATCAAGGAGTGCATACAAGAAAATATAAAATAAGTAGGAGAGGCTTTTTCTGGCTTCTATACCCTTCCTGCCCAAGGCCCGAGGAAGTGATGCTACAACCAATTACTGGGTCCAGTGCCCAGTTTTGAGCAACCAGCAGGACAATCCTAACAATTCAGGTTGAGCCAAAAATCAAAGAGCAGTGCTAACTCACAGCCTCCTGCCACTAAATCCCTACAAAAGAGAAAGAAATTGAGCATCTGAGTAAACTACATCCTAATCAGATGTTTAGATATCAGCAAAAAATTACGAGCCATACTAAGAAAATAGAAGACATGGCCCAAGAAAAGGAATACAGCAAAGTCCCAGGAGAGATGCAGAATTTGAGAGAACTAATCAGCAAGATGCACACAAATTTCCAAAATCAAATTAATGAGTTGAAAGACAATATAGTTAAAAAGATAAATGACATCAAGACATTGAGCGAAGGCAAAGAAGAATTTGAAACCCTGAACAGAAAAGTAACAGAGCTCATGGGAATGAAAGACACAATAGGTGAGATCAAAAACACATGTAAGGCATACAACAGCAAGACTCGAAGTGACAGAAGAAAGAATAAGTGGTACCGAAGACAGAACAGCTAAAATTGAAGAGAGAACAGAGAGGAAAGAATGGAAAAATTGAGCAGGGGCTCAGAGTTCAATGACAACACAAAACCCAACAACATAAATGACATGGGAGTTCCAGAAGGAGAAGAGAAGGGAAAAGGGGCAGAAAGAGTATTTGAGGAAATAATAGCTGAAAATTTCCCAACTCTCATGAAAAAATGAACTTACATGTCCAAGAAGCACACTGTACCCCAATCAGAATAAATCCAAATAGACCTACTCCAAGACACATACTGCTCAGAATGTCAAATGTCAAAGATAAATAAAAAATTCTTAGAGCAGCAAGGGAGAAGCAAACTATCACATACAAGGGATGTCCAGTAAGATTTAGTGCAGATTTCTCTTCAGAAACCATGGAGGCGAGAAGACAGTGGTATAATACAATCAGGAAACTGAAAGAGAAAAACTGCTGGCCAAGAATTCTTTATCCAGCAAAACTGTCCTTCAAATATGAAGATGAGTATAAAATATTCACAAACAAACAGAAACTAAGAGAGTTTGCAAAAAGAATCCAACTTTGCAGGAAATATTAAAGGAAGCCTTAGAAACTGAAAGAAAAAGGACAGAGAGGCTTAGAGGAGAGTATAGAAGGAAAAACAGCAGAAAGGATAACCAAGAGAATAAAAAGACAGATAAAAATAAGATGACATATAAAAACCAAAGAATGAAATGGATGAAGTAAACAGTGCATTTACAGAAACATCATTGAATGTGAATGGATTAAACTCCCCAATCAAAAGGTACAGGCTGATAGAATGGATAAAAAAGCATGAACCATCCATATGCTACTTACAAGAAACTCACCTTAGACCCAGGGATACAAACCGGCTGAAAGTGAAAGGTTGGAAAAAGATATTCCACACGAATAGTAACCAGAAAAGACCATGGGTAGCTATACTACCCCTGTGCTAACTCACAGCCTACTGGGACTAATTGTTTAGGACAAAACAGAGTTTAAATGTAAATTAACAAGTCTAAATTCTTGGACAACTTGAGTAACATAATATAGTAATATATTATAACACAAGAACAAAATAAGAATCCATGAGACCACACTGATGCAAGTAATTCAGTAAAGCGGTGAAAGAAAAGAGGGGTGAGGAGCTCTTTAGAGTAAAATTCCAATAAATGTAGAAGAAATGATGGAATAAGAAAATCACCACTTGGCAACCACCACAGCAAAAAATATGAAATACATATGGAAGTTGATTAATATTAACATAGCTTTCTTTTGGTGTTTACATAGTATATTTCTTTCACCCTTTTACTTTAAAAAATTTTGTCTCCTATGTTTTAGATGAGCCTCTTAGAAGCAGCATGTAGCTGTTTTTCCACAGCTGGCAATCTTTCAATTAAAAGAGTACTGAATCTATTTTCACTTAATGTAATTTATTGATACATTTGGGTTTAAACCTGTGTTTTCCTATTTGTTCCACCTGCTCTATATTCTTCTCTTCTGCCTGCCTTTTTCAACGTAGTTGAGTATTTTATCATTTCATTATTCCCCTCTATTATTTTTGCCTTCAAATAAAACAACTATGTATATACCTTGTACTTTCTAAACTTCAGTTATTTAAGCACCACTAATTTTTGTCCTATCTCCATACCACCTTCCCTACTTGTCTAGTCATTAACATTTATTCTAAAAGGAAATGATACAGTAAATGGAAAATCAGGATTGCTTGCTATAAATAAAAGTAACTATAAAACACAACAAGAAAGGCTCATCTTGTGTACCACTTTGGGAAACACTTCCATATTCCACAAGGCTTTGCCAAGATCTAGACCTGCACTGTTCAAAATGGTAGTCACCAGCCACGTGTAGTGTTTACACTGAAATTAATAAAAATTAAATACCATTTAAAATTCATTTCCTCAGTTCCACTGACCACATTTCAAGTGTTCAATGGCCACATATTGGACAGTGCAGATACAGAATATTTCCATCATTGTGGAAAAGTGCTGGAAGCGTTGTTCTCGACCCTTTCTCTTTCATCCACCCTCCCCTACATCCACTGGTGAAGTCACATAGAGTATTTCAGTTCTTGGGATGTAAATGTTAACAAAGCTCTAGGGTTCTGGGCATGTTCCAATCCCTCTATCTGAAATGTTCTTCCCTACTCCTCACCCTGCTAGCTGCTTTTCATTTGTAAGGATTCATCTTATGCATACTTAAAACTTTCCCTGACCATCAATCTAAAATAACACCCACTTCCAACCTCCACTCCATTATTTTCCATCCCAGTCTTTTAGCTTTTTTCTTTCTTTGCAATTATTACAATTTACAATTATTTTATTCCTACATCTGTTTACTTCCCCCATCTTTGCCTAATTTATTGCAACTGTTATTTGTCACAACTGAAAGTGCTTTAGATCAGGAAAGAATGAGTTATTCAAAACTGCAAAGTCCACAAAGACACACACCAAGACAAACTTGATGGAAAATCTGTAAGAAATAACACCCTCAGTAAAGCTGAGAAACCACAGTTATGGATCCAGGTAGGGAGCTATTTAATAAAATTTTATTTTACCTCTCAAATTACAGATTCTCCCAGAATGTTACTGCTTTCAAAATACTCAGTGGAAAGATAAACAAGACTAATGAATAAAGGAAGTTTATTATAAAGTTTAGAAGTTTTATAAAAGAGAAATAATAAGGGAGTGGATATAGCAAGTGGTTGAGTGCCTGCTTCCCATATACAAGATCCAGGGTTCAATGGCCCCAGTACCTCCAAAAAAAAAAAAAGGAAAGCCCAAGTCCAGTACATCTACACACATTAGTCATCTGGCTATATAATTTTAACTAGGAAAATCATTAAAAGGGAACACACCTTGAAAGTGGTCCACTTTCAATAAAAAGCTGAAGTTGAGATGGAGGTTCTTCTTTGAGGTTTGCAAGCACAATAAACAATTTGGATATTCCTCAAGCTTTACACAGTTGGACAGAAGGTATAATATGGAGTATTCTTCTAATGCCACAAACTTAGAAAGTCAGTAAGAATAAGTCATAATTCTAATGTAGTCACGGGGTAGGATGGGAAGACAATCTGCATTGACTGATCAGAGTAAAGAGAAGTTACTACCTAGGTATACTTAATCTTTATGAAATAAAACTTTCAGCTACTGCAAGTTAGTGCAATCCTTTACTAAATGGTGAGGATAGCTGCCCAGAATATCAGAGAGCTAACTCAATATCTAATTTTAAATGTTAACTCTCAATTTGTTTTGGATTGTTCCTTCTTTACCTAGACAGCTCCTTATTATCAGCAGTTCGGGCCCAGCTGTACAATTATGGCAAATGGACAAACTGGGTCTATCAGTTATGAGACAAAAGGGCTTTAACTATACAAGCAAATAACGTACAGGCTAGAAGAAGATATTTTCAGGAATACTGGTTTGAGACTTAAATTATGGCCCAAGGACTTTTATGGAAAATTCAGCAAAAAGATCTGTTTTAGAAGAACTTCAGTGGTAACACTGAGAATGGTTGAAATTAAAAAAAAAAATTATGGGACAGTACATTCCCACTGGAAATGTAAAGCTCTGGATACTGTGACCAAAAGAACAAAGAGATATTTAAAAAAATTTTTATTCACAACATAGAAAATTATCATAGTTTTCAGTCTATAATTAGCTTATGTAATTTTCCTAAATCAGTAGGCAAAAAGGGAAAACCAGTAATGGTCATATTCCACAATTCTGGTAACTAGGATGATAAGTTCTAGGCCTTTAAATCCTTATATTACAGAGAACAATATTATCCATGAGAATTAGGAAGTAGCTCCCTAAAGCAGGGGTTCTTTACAAAAGTCTGTGAGCTTGAATTGAAATTCAAAAAAACATTATTCTTGTGGGGATGTGTTGCTGCAGGTGTGATATATTTATTAAATAATACACAGTATAGTGTGGACTTAGTAAGGGGTCCGTGAAACAAAAAAGGTTAAGAACCCCTGCCCTAAAGGGTGTTTATTCTCCAGGGTCATTAAAGAATTTTATCTTTTCCTTTTTTCTTTATTCAAAACATTTAGTGAGATGCCACTGGAGTTCTTATTAAGCACTCTTAAATTGTATTGACTATAAATTATATGATAGAATTAGTACTGCCTTTGAGCTTGTCCCTTCTATAGAGGTAATGGGGCAGTGGTTAGGCTCTGGAAAGTGAAAGTAAATTGTTAAGGCTCATCTTCTATCTTCCTATTTTGAATTTTTCTGCACAAATATTGGAAAAGACCAGTGAATGTTTTAAATCACATTAGATTAAATCATTAAAACTGATAAAAAAAAAAAAAAAAAAAAAAAAAAAAAACATTTAGTGAAGTCAACCAGGAAAAAGACATCAGGAAACAGTAATTCTTTTTGTTTGTTTGTTTTAGTCTTGTGTGCAATTTTCTTATATACACTTTTAAAGTCATTTGAAAATAAGACCATTTCCTTTGCTGGATTAAGAATCTGGAACAAATTAACTACACAATGAATGATATTTGAAGGGAAGAGAAACTTCACACCTGAAATATTATGCTACCTTTAGAAAGGAGGATACAAAGCTACTGAGAAAGGTAATATAAGCTTAAGAGTTTTAACAAAACCTGTTAGAGGCAATGATCTTACTACGATTTTGATTGATTTCTATTATTATTATTGCCTGCCCATAAATTCTGCAGCGTGGAGCCTATTTCAAACCCTTCGAAGAGGGCACTACATGAGTTAAGTATGTACACATAGAACAGAGCAGGTATACTACAATTTTTAGAAAGCAAATCTGTTTTAAGGTAATCAAATATTTTTATGGTGAAGAAGATTAAAATAGGCTTTTACATATTTAACAGCTATGATATAGTAAACTACTTATCAAAGACTACAGTTATGAAAAATAGGATGGTGGGATTTTAAAGCTCAGATTAAACAGGTTAACTCTTGTTTCAAGCATTACTGAGCTATATTTGAAGTATATATTCAACTCATCACATTATTTACAGCTGTCCAGTGACATAAGCAGTAAACTATTTGAAGCATGAAACATGTGATGTTAATGACAAATGTTTCAGAATACCAGGAATAAGATTAATGAAGAGCATGTACATCTAGAACAAGGAAAGGAATACATTTATTAAAAATAAAAATAGGAGACAGTCTCTGATAATGAAAAAGAATACTTAAAATCCAAATACATCCAATATACACTGAACCAATGTACATTAAGGGGGAAAAAAAAAAAAAAAAAAAAAGACTCATTAAGCAACTATTATAGAACTTTCAAAAGGAAGAAAGTATTTTGGCTCCTCTTGCTGGATATCTGCCTACAAACACACCATAGTACACCAACATTCACTTTTAAATGTTCTTTACAACACGGTACTACAGAGTGTACAATTACTTTGATGAACACATTGTTTCTGAGAAAAGTCATAGTTTCTGTACAGATGATCCAGAAATTAAATCAGTGGCTCCATTTCATAAAAGTATTTGTAGATTGGAAGAGTGTGATAACCATTTTCAGAAATCTTCAATTTTAACAAAAGGTATAGAAAAAACTACTAACTCTAGATGCTTTCACATTATTTTGTATGACTATCAAGTACTGTGTAAAAATTAACGTAAAATATTAAGTTAGTCAAAACTAGTATCTTTACACTTTAGAGCCAAGTTCTTCTTCACTCTTTAAACATGGCTGAGAAATCATTTCTGCTGTTGTCACTAATAATGCTTGTCAAAATGAAGACCGATGAAACAGAATATGCACTGCGCAAAAGGAAGATAGTACCAAAAATGTCATAATGAGCTTAAGTCTTAAGACACACATACTTCCTGCTGGATACTAGACTGTGAAAGTTTATTATCTTCCATCTTTTCATGTCCTGGGGCATGGCAAGTAGTTTTCCGCTTAAAGAGCCGAAGACTCAATCGCAGTAATTCATTGTCTACCATTGGAGCATTTGTGTAAGCTTGTTTTACAGTGCCCTATTTGGAGAAAAGAAAAACAAACAAACAAACAAAAAACATGCACATTATTAGTGGACAGCGAGAAAAACAGGCAGGTTAAGCTTTAACAAAAATATCAAAGTTATAAGAATACTTAATTTTGGATGGGTACTAAATTAACTTTATTGGATTTAAAACCAAAATTAGGAAATTCTGTCAGACTTGAATCCTAGAAAAGAAAGAAACCTTTAGAGGTCACCCAGTCAAACTGCTTCCTTAACATGGGAATCCTCTCAGCAATCTCTGACAAGGAATCAATCAGCTTTTACTTAACCATTTCTAATGACAAAACAAACAGAAAACACACTGAATATTTTGTTGTTGAAAGGGGTTACTTCTTCCACAAGTTGGAATAAAATCTCTTTTATGCAGCTATATTCTAATTCAATCTTTCTTTTCCCATGACAACCCTTCGATTCTCTGAAGCAAAGCACCATTGCTTTCTTCCTCAAATTTTTTTTCTTTTGTAAACTAAACATTCCATACTCCTTACCAGTCTGTTAAAGTCTGACAAAATATGGGCTCTAAAACTGAACAAATTCTCTAGAAGACAATTGATCAACTCAGTATAGTGAGGAACTACCTTCTCCTTTGTACTAAAATCTCTATTATTGTAGTTTATAGCTACCTTAGCATATTTGGCGAATACTGTCATAAAATTTTGTTAAATGTTATCCAACAGTGTATATAATGAAGTTTGGATAACATATGAATTACTAAAGCATTCTGCTATTTCTCTTCTTTTCCAGGATCTTCAAAAACAAAGTGACTGTGGTTCCTTCATCACATCTGCATTCTTTTAAAAAATATATTTTGTTTTATAATTTGTGATACAGTAAAATTGACTTTTTAATGTACAGTTCTGAGTTTTAACTCATGTATAGATTCATGTAACCATGACCACAATGAGGATAGAGCAGTTTCATCACCCCAAAAAACTCCCTTTGCTGTCCCGTTGTACTCACCTCCCCCTCCAGAACTCTAACCCCTAATAACCACTGATGTGTCTGTCGCTCAAGTTTTGCTTTTTCCAGAATGCCATATAAATGAAATCACAAGGTATATAACTTTTGAGACTAGTTTCTTTCACTCAGCACAACGTCTCTTAGATTGATCCATGTTGTTGAGTATACTTATAGTTGGTTACTTTTTATTGTTAATTAGCTATCATCCTGTTGAACATTGGAGTTGTTTCCAGTTTGGGAAGACTATTAATAGAGATGCTATAAACATCTGAGTACAGGTTTTTATACAAATATAAGTTTTCATTTTTCTAAATAAATACCTAGGAATGGAACTGCTGGGTCATATAGTAAACGTGCATTTAATTTAACTTTATGAGAAATGAGCAAACTGTTTTCCAAAGTGACTCTACAATTTGCATTCTCACCAGTAATATTAGAGTTCCAGTTGCTTTGCATCTTCACCAACCCTTGATATTGTCAGGATTTGTGTGTGTGTGTTGTATTTTAGCTTTGGTTATAGTATCTCACTGTGGTTTTAATTTGCATTTCCCTAATGGCTAATAATGTTAAACATATTTGCATATGCCTATTAGCTGTCCATATAGCATACTGGTGAAGTGTCTGTTCAAATCTTTTGACCATTTTTAAAATTGGGTTGATTGTTAACTTATTGTTAAGTTTCAAGAGTTCTTTATATAATTCAGGATACAAGTTCTTTTTCAAAAAATGTGATTTGCGTTTTTTTCCCCCAGTCTTTTCAATCTCTTATTATTGTCTTTCAAAGAGCAAAAATTTAAAATTTTAATGAAGACCAATTATTTCAAAATAAAAAGCTTAATTAAAAAAAAAAGTCGCCGTCCCTCCCAAGTCAATTGGTTATATCTGTGTGAGTTTATTTCAGGACTCTATTCTGTAACATTGCTCTAAGTTTCTATTCCTTCACCAATACCACACTATTGTAGCTTTATAGTATACGTCTTGAAATAGGGTACCATGAGTTTGCCAACTTTAGTCTTTTTTTCAGAATTGATTTTGCTATTCTAGTTCCTCTGACAGCAAGTAAAGTTTAGTACCAGCTTGTCCACATCTATGAAAAATCCTGCTGGGATTTTTATTAGAGTTGTGTTAAATCTGTAGGTCATTTTGGGGAGAATTATAATCTCAACTATACTGAGTCTTCCATGAACAAGGTATGTATCACCATTTATTTAGGTCTTTGATTTTTTTTTTTCCCCTTCATTACTGCTTTCTAAATTTCACCATACAGATCCTGCACGTTTGTTAGATTTATACCTATTTCATTTTGTGGGAAACAACTGTAAAGGGTATTGTTTTATAAATTTCCATTTCAAGGTTTTCATTGCTCTCATAAAGAAATATAATTGATTTCAGTATGATCCTGTGACCTTGATAAACTCATTTATTATTAGTTCCAGGAGGTTTTTTTTTTTTTTTTTTGAGTAAATTCATTGAAATCTTTTATGTAGGCAATCATGTTTTACATGCATTACAGTAAGTTTTACTTCTTCCTTTCCAGTATATGTGTCTTATTTCTCTCTCATCTTCTGACTGTGATATTGATTTGTTTCTGATCTTAGGGAAAAAGCATTCAACCTTTCACCATTAAGTATGATATTAACGCTAGTTTTTTTATGTGTTTTTTTGGTGGATGGCCTTTAATTCCAGTATATAAATTGTCTCTTTAATTCCAGTTTGCTATGAATTTTCATTATGAAAGAATGTTGAATTCTGTCAAATGATTTATTTTGCATCTATTGATATGATCATGTGTCTTGATTGATTTTCCAATAATGGATCAGACTTTCATTTCCAGGATAAACTGTACTTTGTTGCGATATATTATTCTTTTTAGTATACTGCTGGATCTAAATTCCTAATATTTTGTTGAGGTTCTTCTGTCCACACTCATGAGAGGTATAGGCCTGCAGTTTTCTTGTGACCTATTTGTCTGGTTTCTGTATCAGAGTAATGCTGGCTTCATAAAACAACTTGGAAAGTGTTCCCTTCTCTTCAATTTTCTGGAAGAAATTGCGTAGAACTGGTATTTATTTCTTCTTTAAATGAATGGTAGATTTTGTCAGTGAAACCATCTAGGACTGGAGATTTTTCAGATGGTTTTTAGCTACAAATTCATTAAAATAAAAAAAGAGATAGGACTATTTTGATTATCTATTAAAATAGACAGTTTTGGTAGTTTGTGGCTTTAAAGAGATTGAGCCATCTCATCTAATTTGTCATTTATATGTTTAACATTGTATATAGTATTTCCTTATTACCCTTTTAATGTCTGTTGGATCTGAAGTTATAACTCCTCTTTCATCCCTGATATTGATAATATGTGCTTTTTTTTTTTTTTTTTTTGTCAGCCTGGCTAGGGGGTTATCAGTTTTATTCTTCCCTTCAAAGCACTAGCTTTTAGTTTCAATATTTTCTGTAATTTATTCTATTTAATGATTTTCTTTCCTTTGCTTTTGGAATTGCGACATAAGACCCATTTTGTAAAAAAGAAAATTAAAAAAAAAAAACAAAAAACAAAAAACAAAAACAAATTTATACATTCAACATGATTATCACATTTAACATTCATACAGTAATTATGTTTCCTTAAGGTACAATGTGTTCAAAGACAATCAGGTATAGTCCTGTTGTCTCATGTGAGAAAGTCTCAGCACACTAGTTTCATCAAATAAATGATTGTGAGATGTGATTTTTCATGAGGAACCAAGGTAAAGAAAAGGCTTCAGAGGGGAGGAAAACCTTGCCATGGGTTCTGTACATTCTTCTAATACTGCAATATTTCAAATGAGACAAACTTATTTAAAGCAGCTAAGTATTCTCGAAGTATCCTTCACTGATCTCTCCTTATCTTTGGTTTTCTTTTATATAATAATACGTAATTTAAAGGTTTTTCATTTAAATTTTTTTTTTTTTTTTTTTTGAGCTACTGGGGAATGAACTTGGGACCTCGTGTATGGGAAGACAGCGCTCAACCACTGAGCCACATCAGGCTCCCTGGGTTTTTTCATTTGTTTTGCTTGTTGTTTTTGCTTTTTTCAGAAGGCACTGAGAACCGAACCCAGGACATCCCAAGTGGGAGATGGGCGCTCAACTGCTTGAGCCACATCCACTCCCTTTCTTAGCATTTTTCATGAGGCTTCCTAGCATCTAAAATTAATTTCCTTCAGTTGTGTCTCTTTCAGTTTTTTGTGCTGTTATTTTTTACACTGAGTAATCAGAGAGCTCAGAATGCTTTCTTAGATAGTTCATTTATTAGACATTTATACTGTGCCATTAAAACTTTTTATAATGTATTAGGTACTATTTTAGCTTTGTGCTCTGTATTGAAGGATTATATTTGGTTGTATTCCCAAATTACTAATTCTGTCTTTGAGCAATTCAAATCTGCTCTTATGTGCCTCTAATGTATTTTTATTTTATTTTATTTTTTTTATTTTTTATTTTACCGGGAGGTCCCGGGGATCGAACTCAGGTCCCTCCATATAGGAGACGGACGCCCAACCATTTGAGCCACATCCACCCCCCTCTAATGTATTTTTAATCTTATCCATTGTATCTTTCATTCCCATAAGCCCTATTGCTTTTCTTTGCAGGCCTTCAAATTGTTCTTTATAGGAGCCGTGGTGGCGCAGGCGGCAGAATAACTGTCTCCTGCATCGGGAGTCTCCAGGATCGAATCCTGGTGAAGACTGGAGGATGAGAAGAGATGGCAGGAAACAGACACAGAGAATTGCTCAGCAAATGGACACAAAACAGCAAATAGGGAAGGTGGTGTTGGTTAAAGTGGATAAAATAAATAAATAAATCTTAAAAAAAAAAAAAAAAATACTCTAGACAAATTGTTCTTTATACTCACCCACTGTCTTCATATCAGCTATCTCTTAAGTCATATTTCCTTAATTCTTTGAATTAATTTAGGAGATTTGTGTGATTATCATTGATTAGTTGTCTTAATCTATATCTCATCAGGATATTTGGTTTGTTCCTTTGACTAGACCACCTCTTTCTGTTTCCTAGTATGGCTTGTAAGTTTTTGCTGGTGTCTAGGCATCTGAATATGTTGGCGAATTTACTTCAATGGTCAATTTTTCTCTCTTGCCTATCCCCCCCCCCCACAGTTCTTCATTTTTGGGTCAACTTATTCTAAGTCTTTAAAATTTCTAAGCTTAAGTTATCAAAATAGGACGAGGGACTGGAAGGTGCAGATTTTCTACCAAGGTGGGGCTAAAGAGAGACCTAAAAGCAGTTTTTCTCCTTGCAATTTCTTGGTTGGCCAGCAGATGGCACTCAACTGCTTACCTTTCCACAGAGGTATTTGTTTCCATCTCCACTTTCCCATGTTTCTGGTCTGGTCAGAGTCAAGATTCAAAGCAGGCTCTGCTGGCTGAATCCACTGAAGAGAAGCCCTCCAACTCACCCTCACTCTTTCCTTGTAACAGCTGACAGGGAGGAAGCATCTGTTCCCCTCTCAGTCAGCTGCAGTGAGCCAGGGGTTTTATCTAGATTTAATGTCTTGAGGGTGGGGGATGGGAGCCCTTCCTGGCCAGTGTGGGGGTTTAGTAACTCACGTTTGTTGTTTCAGTTCTTTATCTCTCTGTCCCTTGCCCTCCTGGGAGTTGCGCAGCACTGTCCTGGTCTGCTGCCCCAAAAGCAGGTCCCTCAGACAGCTTTTAGCCCTTTCTCTGTTGTTTTTGTGAGAGCTGAGCCCTGACCGCTTACTCTGAAGCCATCTTCCAGGAACTCTCAGATTATATGGTTCTGAACAATGGTTCTCAATGGGAATTTCCCATTTGCAGGTATGTTTTTGCCTCAATTTTTCTGTTAAAGATTTATTTTATTTATTTATCCTCCCCACCACCACCACACACACACACACCCGCTGCTTGGGCTCACTGTCTGCTTTCTGTGTCCACTCGCCGCACATTCTACTGTGTTTGTCTATCTTCTCTTTTCGTCTTCTCTTTAGGAGGCACCGGGAACCAATCCTGGGACCTTCCGACATGGGAGAGAGGCACTCAGTTGCTTGAGCCACCTCAGCTCCCTGGCTTGTTGTGTCTCTCACTGTCTCTCCTCTGTGTCTCTTTTTTGTTGCATCATCTTGTTGCGCCAGCTCTCCGTGCCGCAGGGGCCAGCTCGCCTTTATCAGGAGGTCCCGGGAACCACATCCGGGACCCTCTATATGGTAGATGGGAGCCCAATCACTTGAGCCACATCTGCTTCCCTTGTCTCAATTTTTAAAGGGGCAGTATGGCATATCAGAGACAGGAACCAGGGAATATTACAAAATGTTTTTCATAAAATGGGGTAAGATTCTGATGAGACTGCAACCATATAGTCTTTCTAAATTGAAATTTCTTACCTGAACCAAAGAACACAGAAAATTATTTTTGAGTGACTATTTTTCAGTGCACTACAAAGCATAGTGATAATGCATATCATTCTAAATGCAAATGAGAGAAGCTGATTCATTACATATAATGGCTGCTTAGGGCCTTAGGACTTAATTCTCTTAGAGACACTTCCAGTTCCGAAAATCTGGAAGGAGAGATGTGAACCTAAGCAATAGGATAAAGAGAAATATACATTGAAACGGATATACAAAGGATAGAATGATTGTAACAAATATGTCAGAAGAAATTTTGAGGAGGGTCTTTAAGTAGGAAGACTTGGTGATTATGCAATCAAGACATGATTTTTTTTTTTTTTTTTTTTTTAAAGATTTTATTTATTTATTCATCCATTCCCCCCCTGCTGCTCGTGCTCTCTGGGTCAGCCAACCACACCGTGCGGGCGGGCCTGCCCTCACCAGGAGGCCCCAGGAACCGAACCTGGGGCCCCCCACATGGTAAACGGGAGCCCCACCGATCGAGCCACAGCTGCCTCCCAAGACATGATTTTTCAAAAGTCTATTACTCTTATCAGATTCCATTTTAATCTTCGGAGATGAGTTCATCCCTTCTTTTTTCACAAATTTAACCCTTTCCCCCAACTCTGAATATTTTTCTTTAATGAATTATCCTTTTCTTTAGCAATGTTATAACCCCATGTTTTCCTAAATGCCCCCCAATAAAATGCTAATAAAAATGAACACATCAAGTTGTCAAATAAAGATCATATAGGGACACAAATTAAAACAAAGTAAAGCATGAAACAATTTTTAATTATTTAAAAATAATATTTAGGGGACAATATATGCAACTTAGTCAATGTTTCCCTAACATTTTAGGACCAGCCCTCTTTTGTAACACCAGCCATGCCTAACCCTCCACTCCCAAACAAAATCTTCAGTTTCTTAACTTTAAATTGACTAAGATGTTAATTTCTCATCATCACATCTCTTTCAATTTTAGCTTAATTTCTACTTTCATTTCACATTATTCTTCTCAAGAATATATTATTATTTCCAATTACTTACCTCTCTTCCAATTTGATAACTTCTGAGAAACACTATTCCTATAAAGATGTTCCCCACTCTGTGTCTGGCAAATTTCTTCTTGATCTTCAGTTTAAATAAATTTCTAATATGTGTTCTTATCTAAATAACTTTCCCACAAATGAGTATTTCAGAGAAATAGTATTTTAAACTTTCTTTACACATCAAGTTTTGAATAACAAATAAGCTGTTATTTCAAAGAAATGTTCACTAATACTAAGGATAGTAAAGTAAGTATTATAAACATTAATAGAATTTTTCCTTTTACATGTATAAGACATGGAAACCAAACTCAAAAAAAAAGACAATGAAACCATAATCTTACTTTAAAGCAATCAAATAAAAAACATGCCATTCATGCTATTCACCAAACACTATATTTTTTCCAAGGAAATAACAGTACCTTCTCATTTTTAACAAGCTGCTTTCGGATTGCAGAATCCCGTCTGAAGCATAATGCCTTACAACATGGTCCAAGGTTACTAAGAAGACTTGCTCTTTCTTCTTTTCGTAGTAATGCAGCCATGTTAAGAGCTCCCAATTCATGTTCAAAAAGACTGTCTGCATCTTACAAGAAAAAAAGAACATGTATTATGTTACCCTAAAAAAGGAAAGTGATACTAACTGCTTAGCTAATATTCTACAAAGCCTATACTTTATCAAAGTTGGCAATATCAATGAAAAGTATTTTACATTAACAGCAATACATTCTCTGTGAAGAACTTTCAACATATGTTGCTAGTATCAAACGAAAATAAATGTTCTGATAGCTACTTTAAATGTGTCAATTTTATAAGCAAAGCAACTTGGGAGAAAGAATGAGATTGATTCTCTCAATCTAACAGTCTGACTGACTGAGACAAAATGCCCTGAGAGGAAAACTTCAAGTTAAGAATCAATGAAGTTAAATTCAGTCTGTTGCTTACCATCAACCACTTCTTAAAGCCTTACATTTCAGGACTTTATTATATAGCAAACTTCAAACGTAATAATAATATTCAGAATGTGACCTTTAAAAAAATTAGTTAAGTTAGAAAAGTGATTAGCTATTGGTCAATCTGCATATTTTATCCTAAATGTGGTCACTATAAAACCTGGGACAATGTATTAAATTAAAATCACTTAGTTTTAAGTCACAACATGCAAGGAAGGGCAAAAACACTTAAACTTTATAAAAACAGAAGAATTAAGGAAAGAGTTAGTAAAAATTAAATGGTTGGTTTAAAAATAGACCAAAAGAAAGTAAAAATCAGAGAACAGATCCAGCCTGTAATCCAAATAAATAAAAGAAAGAGTAATAACTTCAAAGCCAGCATTTTAAGGGTCAGCCAAAAGTACCAAAGGCACCAGGCATATGGCCTCTATTCAAACAACAGGTTACTGTCAGACCCTGCAAAGGAAGGCAACAAATTACAACTAAAGTAGAACAAAACAGACACACTTGACTGAGAATGAATGGACTGCATTACATATTCTATTTAATTTTTCTGACCTGTAAAGCATAGTGAGATTAGATAATTAACAAAAAGAAACTAGTTTCATGTTATATATTCAGTCGATAGGTAGAAAACATACATATAAATAAATATAAAGAAAAATTCAAACTAAAATTTTAAATTTGTTTTAAATTTTTAAAAAGTTAAATCAGTGGTCAAACTGATAGATTGTTGGTGCTATAAATTACTTTGTACATACAGTAGCCATGAGACATGGCTGGGGTATGGTATGTAGTAAAACAAAATACCCTGATTACAGAGTTACTACCTAAGTCACTTGTCTATCAGAATCATCTGAGGAGCTTTTTAAAATGCAGTGCCTGGGCCCTACCACCAGCTCTACAGGACTACAGAAATCAGAATCTCTGCCATTGAACCAGGATATCTTTTTTTAGTCTCAGGTGACTAAGACACACCAAAGTTTGAGCCGATCAACTACATAGTCACATATGCATACTAACTGTTGAAAAATAATGAGCATGAACAAGCATTCCATTATAGATACATATAAAGAAGACACACTGAAACATGCCCTTCCTAGAAAATTGCTTGTTTGAATAAATCTCTTTCTTAGCACTCTTATTTTCTGCTTTCTCATGAGAGAAAATACAAAACACACTTGCAAACACCCCTTTCTCACCCTCCAAAGAATATCACATAGCTAAACTTCCACTCTCTTCAGGTTCTGAACTGACGAGCACTAAATTATTCAAGAGACAGACTAAACTCATATGTATAAAGAAAGCAAAGGTACCAAAATGAGTGAAACCATTTAGCTCAAAAGAACTTCACCATGTTGCAATCAGAAAACCTAGACAGTCAGTACATGCATTAAGTTTTATGTTTCAGCAGTAGTGTTTATTTTTTAATTACAATACATATGGGGTGGGTATGTATCTTCAGTGCTAGGGCAGGGCACTGGAAGAGACCAAACAGAATAGAAAAATAAGAATCAATTATTTCACAAATTATTTACTGAATACCTACTATGTGCCACACACTATTCTAAACAATGGCATGAGAAGAATAAATCATTAAGCAATGAATACAACAGTAAGCAAAACAAAGCCCCATTCCTTAGGGAACTTATAGTCAGCATCATACATCAGTTTTCTAACAAAGCTACCATAGCGGTAATAAACAAGTGTGTATGCTTTCATTCTTTTGGTAGTTCATCAGTAAATCAGGGCCAAACTGTTCTTCATAATTAGCAAAGTCCAACTAGACTTTTAACTCAAAAGGCCAATAATGAAAGTCACAGGAACAAATAGCTTTATAGGCTTTATTCCCATTATTTTACAAATGAAACTGAGGCCCAAAGCAATTACCTGCTTAAGGCCAAGGAGTCAACCAAATGAGGTAGAAAGATTGGGGAAAGAATGCTGGTCTTTGGTTATTTTCATATTAATACACATATACAATTAAAATTTGTATGTTTCATTCATGTATATTCTATTTTATCAGGACACATAAAAATCGAGTTTTAATATGTATGCTAACAGGCGAAAAAAAAAAGGGTGTGGATTCATGAAACCCATAAAACAATGTTTGTTTTTTTTCAATTTCATATTAGTGAAATACTTAATTTTTTAACCAAACATTTTAACTTTCTGGGACATGAGAAAAAATTGTTTAATGCTGCTGCTTTTACTTTCCTTTCCTTTATTTTACCATCTACTTTTCCCCCTCCCCATTAACAAAAGTATTAATAAGCTGTCCAAACAAAATAAGGTAGGCGTCATGTAAGAGAAACAGGTTAAAAAAAAAAAATCCATAAACTAAATGAAATGCTCTGTAATAACTAAAATTGTCACAATAAGGTCTAACATCAATGTAACAGAATATCTCCAAACTAAATAAAAGGAGTTAATATTTATTGAGTGCTAACTACATATCAGGAACTAAGTGTTTTATTTGTATAAACCCATTCAATCCTCATCTCAATCATATGAAGTTGGTGGTGTAATTATTCCTGGTTTACCAATGATGAAACCAATTAACAGAGAAATTAAATAATAGCTAATAAGTGGTGTGCCCTATTAGAATCCAGACCATCTGTCCCTAGAGACCAAGCTCTTAAACCACTATGTTATAGGCTCAACCCAGACATCTGTATTTGGATAGAATTCTCTATTTCCCAGGAGAAGGGGATGCCAAAACACCTACTTTACTTTGATATAAAAATATATCTAGTCTGTCTATCCAGGCTCTGCTTCATTTAGCCTTGGGAAAGGTTAAGCACTTTTAACATTTTCTGTGCTTTTAAATTTTCTTCAAAATAAGTCTAAAAGAGGAATTCTGACCATGAGAATTAAATAATGAATATAAATGATCCCTAAAAACTAGTTCCTATATTGCAAATGCTGTTTCAGAACAGAACAGAACCCTTTTTGAAGGCATTTTAATAGTTACAGCAGACATTATACAAAGTGAAAAGGAATTACCTTTAGGTTTTTCTACAAGTCTCTGACATGTTTCTTTGACTTTGGTAAATAGTTCAGAACCTGCCAACTTTTTAGAAATCCCAACTCTCAACATAACAGCTCCAGGTGTGAATTTTAAGAGTGCGGCCCCAGGCTCTCGTGGTTCTTTTGGATGCTTTGGCATAAGACCGGACCAATCCACATCTATCACATCTAATGGATCTGTAAAAAGTTGAAGAATAGAATTCTTTAACATCAAGAAATAGCATTCTTGTTACCTACAGAGAAATATAAATCAAGACAAAATACAAGAAGTTCTAAATAACAAGTTAAACCCAAACAAGGTCATATTCTTAAAATGAAAGTTTTTCCATAAATGCTAATATTTAGAATCTAAAGACCCTTGCAAATAAAAAACAACTTTTCCACCATAAGAAAACAGACAAGTAAACAAAAAACCTACCCCCACAAAGTAACTCATTTAAAATGCATGGATGTTCCCCAATGAAAGAACTCCATTATTTTACTAAGATTATATATCTGACACTTTGGAACTTGACACCAAAATTCTTTGAAGAGTTAAATATAAGAGTATTTCGTCTGCGTGCATGTATGTGTACACACACATTTTATGCTTGAAAAACAAGTAAGTCATTATAAAATTCTTTTACGAATTAGACAGTAGCTGTTAGTAACACCAAGGGCAAACAATCCATCGATGTGATCAAATGAGGAAATTAAAATGAATTATGGTCCATTTAGAAATACCAAATATCAGATTACAATAAAGATTGCCATCATATGTACCGTCCACATTAGCAGAAAAACTTTTGAAATAATTGAAACTAAATTGAAATAAGAATTTTTTATTTTACCTACCCAGACAAAGTAAAGACACTCACTATGATTAAAAAAATAATGTTATTAACAATCGGTCTAAGTGGGATGTGTCAACAGAACAAGGGGTGTTGCTTCACGGTGTTACTACAAGTCAAAATTTTAATTATTGAATTAAGAAAATGATAGAGGTATATAGTGTTCAAAATAATTTCAACTATTATAAATTTCTGAAAGACTACTTAAAAAAATAGTCTGTTGCACTACAGCTGTGAAGCTATGTACCATATACATACCATCTAGAATATTGCTAGGCAGTCATCGTTTGGTTAGATTCAGGTCATATAAGATGACTCAAATTCTGAAAGTAGATCTTGGAATTCTGTTATTTGAAAGGAAGCCCTTTCTACTTCATAGGCAATGTTTACTTTCTCTGAGTTAAAAATAAGGGAATATAGACTAAGTTTCATTTTATTGGACTTGCAATCTTAATTAAATATAAAGGGGAAAATTCTAACTGCCTGATGCTAATTCTTACAGCAAGAGAGGGAACAATGATGACCTTAATGCCGTAAGTCCAATTCTCTTTCTGTTCAACCACCTCTGCTAAGGATTACCTGGCATCTTCTCCTCATCCTGTTGATCTTCCCTCTTTTCAGCATCACCTGCCAGAATTTCATCTAGTTCATCATCACTGATTGGCTCATACCCTTCTCCTGCACCAGATCCTAATGAATGTGCATCATCTAACTTAGATTCTTCATCTCCTGTTAACAGAAAAAAAAAAATTATTTTCAGTCTTAAGGAGAGAGTTTTAAATCAAGCCAAAGAGACAGAGGCTACAAACACTAAAGAGAAATCTGAAAAGCATTTTTCATCAGAAAAATAATTTTCCTTATTATTCAAACACTTGGTAATTGCAAAAGAAAATGGAAAGTGGTATATACACACAATGGAATACAATTAAGCCGTAAAAAGTAATGAAGTTCTGATATATTCTAAAACATGGATAAGCCCTGAAGACATGTTTAGTGAAATTAGCCAGGCACAAAAAAGGCAAATATTATATGATCTCGCTTATATGAAATACCTAGACTAAACCAATTTTATAGAGACAGATTTTAATGGGTGTGCGTGTGTATGTGTGTGTGTGTGTGAGGGTGGTTCTGGTAATGGAAGGTAGTTACTGCAACATTGTGAATGTGATTAATCTCATTGAACAGTGTGCTTGGGATGGCTGCGATGGGAAAATTTATGTTGTATATGTTTCCACAATTGACAACAAAAAAAGAGCATTAGAGGAGTGGGTATAGCTTAGTGGTTGAACAGGTCCTGGGTTCAATCCTTGGAAATTAAAAAAATAATAAATAAAATAAAATAAATAGTCCTTACAATGGGCTCATACTCACAAGAATGGATTAGCTTTTAAAAAAAGAGCAATTAAAGAGACAATGACAATTAAATGAAATACTTAGTCCTAGATGGAATCTAATGGTGGAGGAGAAAAGGCTCAAAAGGACATTATTGAGACATGAAAAAATTGGCATACAATTTTTATATCACTGTTGATATACTTGATAAATGTACTTAAGGTGGTTACATAAGTAAATATCCTTGATCTTAGGGAATGTACATGGAAGTATTATGTGTTTAAGGAGCATGATGTATGCAACCTACTCTTAAGTGTTCAGAAAAGAGGTACACAGACAGATGGATAGATAGAATGATATGGCAAATGTGGCAAAACGTTAAAATTGGTGACTCTAGGTATCAAGGGGATGTTGCTGTTGTTCTCTGGATGGGTTTTGTATTGCTTTTGTTCCTGTAAATCTGAAATTATTTCAAAATGAAAAGATAAAAGAAATACAACATAGACAACAATAGCAGAAATGGTTATAAGATTACAATTAAAACATGAGAAATAAAAACTATGAGTGACATATTAATTTTGGTGGTAATGCTATGCTACCTTTTGCAAGAAAACTTTCTTTAAACCTAAATCTACAAACTTCAAAAGCTGATAATAAATTATTGGCCTGAATAAACTCATTAATTAAAAAAAAAATCTTGCAAACTTATTAATAAAATTTATTTAAAACTTACATCTTAGTTCATAATATTTAGCTAATGACATGAAAAGCTTTATATCAGTAGGTTAAAAATATAAAGAGGCCATTAAGTCTTTCCCTATATCCCAATCTCTCTTCCCTATCCCAATGTTTTCTTTTAAATATTGAACATAACTTTTCTAAATCACGTAGGTTAAGCTTTGTCTCCTGGTAAATTAGTTGTGAACTTAATCCCCAAACAACACAGTATGCTTACTATTCCTAATCACTAGTTCCATAAACTTTAATGGGTGGGTAAAAGTAGTTTTCAAAATGCAACAGTATGCTTTATGGGTATGAATTTACAGCAAATAAAATATGAGAAATCACAAAATGTTTCTAGTCATTCTAATAATTTTCTCTTCTAGTAAATTCTCCATAGACACGGCAGAGGCCCTGGGAAGAGAGCTGAGCAGTTACAGAAAAAAATAATAACACAGTGTGAGGATGCTATCAGTTGTATAAACAAGGTGCTATGGAAATTTGGAAGAGCAGAGGCTTCAGAGAAGAAAACATACAAAGACTGAGGGTTGAAGTTTGAGTAAGATACAAGGGAAAAGGCCTATCAGGCAATAAGAAGAACTGGTACAAAGAGGGACAAGAGAATGCAGCCTACTAGAGAATGTCTAGTAGACTGGGGTGAAGAATGAAGAGCAGAGGCAGTGGAGAGTGAGAGTCCACACAGCTGAGGCTGGCTCTGAGCGGGCCAAAGATTCCCGTGTATTTCTCAGGGTTTCCATCCATTCATACCCACTCCTCTGAATAAGTTTCCTTATTTTAGGAGTGGGGAGTGCCAGCAAGGTTCTAGATTCAAATTGTCATTCAGTACAGTTTCAGATAGTGTTATTATTTCACATATTTGTTCTCAACTGCCACAGAAAATGGGTTCCATGAGTATTTCTTTGAATCCCTCCCTGAACAAGGTTAAGCGTTCATTTCAATTTTTTTTGATTTTGTTAACATCAAAGAAAAGGAAGTGACGGTTACTCTGTATATCTATAGTAACTGCATCTAAACAATCTTTTATTTCATTTAGGCTTATGTGAACCAAGTCTGCCTTGCAGGTACTATTTAGGGAAATAAAAAAAAACGTTTCCAATGAAATGTGTAAAGGAATGCAGCAGTGTTACAGAATAGGCTGTGCACTCACCTTCTATACTCTCGGTTCTCTCAGCTTTATTTATAGCTTCAAATCCTGGCACAGATCCCAGATCTTTATCCATTCTTTCTTTATCCAAAGCTATCGAGTCTCGGGAAGGGCCTTCTAGGTCTCTTTCATGTTCACTCTCCAGTTTTGTTTCACTGCGTTTTACAGACTCTGTTTGGGAAGAACCCTCAAAGGTTCTGTCTCTGTCTCTGTCCCTTTCAACAGAATCAGGAATTAGTCTCTCTCTTTCCCTGTCCAAGTCTCTCCTTTTGTCTCGATCCCTCTCTCGTTCCCGCAGCCTGTCTCGGTCCCTGTTCCGTGGCCATTCTTTATCAGCATCTCGGTCCCATTCTCTCTGTCTTGTATCTCTCCTCTCCCTCTCGCGGTCTCTATCATGTTCATATCTATCACGTTCTTGAAGTCTATCTCTGCTATCAAACGACCCAGATCTTGAATGGACCTGTCGATCTGATTCAGGAGAACTTCTTCTTGAACTGTGGCTTCTTGAATCCTGGCGATCTAAAATAAATACAGCATGTACACAGAGTTAACATATGATAAAACCCTTCATTTTAGGGTCCCTGACAATTTATGATTTCTCTTTTTCTGTATTTATTCCCAACTATCTGAAGAACCCATTTTGAGAAAAAAAATCTTCTGTTAAAGTACTAATTAAAGTACAAATAAAAATATGTCAAAACAGGTTTCCTTGTCCATTTTCACAGTATAACTACTACATTGTCTTTAATATACCTAATGTACCTAAAAATACATTAATAGAACTGATCACATTATTATCTAAAGTAATTTAGCATTACTTTAGAATTATAATTGTATAAAATATATCAATATAGGAAACACCGGCTAGATCATAATTCAGTTCTATTACCTGAAGAAGTGCTTCTACTAGGTTCTCCACGCTTTAACTGATCAATCCTTGACTTTCTCTCTCCTGTGATTTCCAGGCTTTTTGTTTTCTCTCTGTCTCTTGAGCTACTATGCAGTACTCTCTTTCGACCACTTTGGTCATCTCCACTTCGATGGGCAGAATCATTGGATGGGGAGCGCAGACGACCTGACGTATGACTCCGATTACTCCGATTGCTCCCAAGGCTGCTGCTCCTCTTTTGATCCACTTGCTTGCGATGAGGGGCCTCTTCTATAGTAACATGAGGTGCCTCAACTTTTTCCATTCGTGTTCTATGGCTTTTTCTATGGGATTCTTCAATGGTAAAAGCAGCACTGGTGGTAGAGGTAGAGGCAGCAGAGTTGGGAACAGCGGTGGCCAATGTGGTGAAGGAGGTGGCAGTGGCAGCAGGGGTGGCAGCCATAGGGGGTGGTGGAGGAAGAAGAGAAGGCAGAGCGGGCGGAGTGCCAGCAGCAGTGGGAGCGGAGGCAGTGTGCTCTGGGTCTGGCCCCTCGGTGCGGTCAGGCACATCCTCATCAGACCAGTCGCTGAACGCCGTATCTTCTTTTCTCTGGAGATCCTCTAGGGTAACATCCTTACTATTGGAAATTTCAACCAATTCCTCTTTAGCTATTATAGGGGGAGTCCGGGGGCCTCGTTTCTTCTTACTTTGCTGGACTGCTTCTTCGTCAGAAATATCAGAATCACCTTTAGACCTTTTACGTTTTTTTTCAATGCTTTTCTTCTTCTGTCCTTTTTTGGGTGAAAACACTTGACCATCTTCAGATGTTGTCTCTGTGTTACCCCTCTCTATTCCAACATCATCATCTTTTTTTTTCTTAATTGGTTTCTTCTGAATTTTTGTTTTTTTCTTATTTTCTTCATGAATTCGATCAGATGTATCTCGATCTTCAGACTGGTGGTGTCCTATAATGTCTTGTACACGTGTTCTTGAACTTTCCATGAGTTCTGCCTGTTCTCTCTGCTTATCTACAGAAGAAACTTTCTCTCTGAGTTCTTGATCTTCATAGCGTCTTGAACTCTCTTTTCTTTCTGGTTTTCGATCCTCCTCTTTCCATCTGCCCTGCCTGTCTTCTATAAGGTGGGATGGACTGAGAGAACGAGATTCTTGAGGGCGTACAACCTGGCTCAAGAGTCTATGTTTTTCATCTATACAAAAAGATAAAAGCAATTACACTTTCACCAGGTTAATAAGCATTGCACAGTACATATAAAAAACCATAAGCCAATTTCTAATTTTTCATTTTAAAAAAACTTTATGAGTGGCAATAATTTCAGTAAAAATCAAAATAAATCTGAATATGGAGACATGGAAAATAAACTCTGCTTACTTTTATCATCTCCACTGTTGTAAGTGTCACTGTCAGGAGAATGTTCACGTCGACGTTTAGGTGATTGACGAGGGCTAGTACTGCCTTCATTTCTATAGCGCTTCCTAAATGGACGAACAAATGCAGTTTACAAAATTCCAGGAGGTGAAAGAGATTTGTTTACTACATTTTTTTACTAGCACTTCTTTACTATAACTATAACATATAATTAGAGGAAAGCAATATTGTCAGAGCTATGCTGTGTAAAAGGAATTCAGTGTCTTTAATACAATTCTTAACTTCATTTGCTGAAGACCTACAGTGATGACTTAAAATACATGGCAACATTTTTTCTCCTGGGCCTCAGGTGCCCAGGGACAAGGAGGGGATCCTATGACTCACACAAGTCACCCAGGCTGTTTAAATTACGTCAGGAGCTTGGCGACAGCACCTCTTCTACTAGGAGAAGGCCCCTGGCCTCTGCAGCAGTGTATGGGCATCCTAGGGTGGTGGGTATTGGGCACTAGGTAGGAGGAGGGGGCGGGGAACCTTCCAGTGTCAAGACTCAGTCAGGTGAGGGAGCCCCATATCAGGGCAGGATTTCTCCCCAGAATTCATTTTAGATATGGAGGACTGTCTACACTCTTAAGTGAGCTTCACTGTGCCCAGTGAGTTATTGAAGGTGGACAAGGAATCACCAAAGCTGGTGATTAATTGCTTTGTGGTATGGCCCTTCTCCTGCCCTACAGCAGTATGACATCTCTAAGTCAGTGCAATCACTCGTGCAGCAGTCTGGACTGGGGTCCTTGAAGTCCTTTCTAGCCTTCAGACCTTCAAGCCACCGGGGAGCAATGGATTACAAATCACAGATGGAGCAGTTAAGATCTAGAACTGCCTCTTGAACCCTGGACCCAGTGCTCATTCAAAGACCTTGGCTGTCTTCAGAGCCTTAGTTAATATACGGCAGGTAAACAGGCCACACTCCAAATACTTGTATCATTCTTTATTTCTTTCTCCAGAACAAGTGCCCTTATATTCCAGATAAAAAAGTCCTGGAAACAGGGTTGGGTTGGGCAAACCCCACAGATGAAAAGAGCCTTGGGGCACAGCCTAGCAGGAGAGACAGGAAGGTTATCATGATCTATCCATCCACATCACCCACAATCATTTCCTCTCCATGCATCTTAACCTCCAAAATAAATGTGAGATCCTCAGAGCAGGGCCTGGGTCTTGCTCATCTTTGTAATCCCAACACCTACCAGTAAAGAGTTGTTTGGTTAGTGATTGGTACTACAGGGTTGATACCACACAATAGTTCAGAAAGGGCCAGCCCAGAATGAGGCATCCATTCTTCCTTTATGACAGCACCTCTGGAGAGTGCCTCTTCTCTTCCTTGGCCAATCCCACGGGAAGCCCAGAATTCCCATGAGCACAGTGATTGGCTTAGTCCTTTGTCTATCCCTCAATGAATAAGAGCACCAACACAGAGACGGCTGCTAAGCTGACAAGTTAACAGGTATAACCGTGGACACAGAAATAGCAGAATGGAAAAACTGACAAATTTTTCTAGACAATGAAAAAGACATTAAATACTAACTATATAAAATTGAAATACAAGAAAACATAGAGGGAAAAGAGAGAAAAAAGCATCAGATAAACCTTTCCCAATTCTTGACTGAAACACGACTTTTAAAAACTGATTCACAATCGTCCTTACTTTGACTTTCTCTCATCATGTCCATCTCTTGGATTCCTCTCTTCTCGGAGATCTTCTCGCTTTTCTCTGCGGTCATCTCGCCCTTTGTCTTTGTCTTCCCAATCCCTCTGACGTTCTCGTTCCTTATCCCTTTCTCTTGCTCTTTCTCGTTCCCGTTCTCGCTCTCTCTCCCGCTCTCGTTCTCTCTCTCTCTCCCTCTCCCTTTCTTCCCTCTCTCTCTCCCGTTCTTTTTCCCTCTCTCGCTCTCTCTCCCTTTCCCTCTCTCGATCATGGTCACGGTCTCTCTCTCTTTCCCGGTCTCTCTCTTTTTCTCTTTCTCTCTCTCGTTCCCTGGCCCGCTCTCTTTCTAGTTCTCTTTCCTTCTCTCTTTCTCGATCCCGTTCACGTTCCCTCTCCCTCTCCCGCTCCCTGTCTCGTTCTCGTTCCCGATCTCGATCTCTAGCCCTTTCATCTCTTCTATCATCCACTCTGTCTACTCTTCGTTCCTCTCTTCTTTCATCACGCTCAAGCTCGTCATTCCTTCCCTGATGTCGAATTGGTGAGCTTGGTCTTTGATCTACAATGAAAATCAAGTTTTGTCAGTGATTAATTCCAAAGATAACCCATTGGTAAGACAGCATGGCAAATCTTAAATTTTCTCTGCATATAGGGTCACGCTGGCAATGAATCATAAATTGCATACTATATTTACTTTTAATTTAATCATCCAAAGAACAATCAACCTTACATCTTGAAAACATCATTTTCTTAAAGGTGATTTTTGTTGCCCTCTATCGACTATGTTTTCTGCTCCCACTCCCTCTGACTCCCCTCTCACCTTTCTCTGTATGCTTCCTACCCTACCTCAAAGCCCACTGCTCCAACCCCACTTTCTGCCCTCTCCACCCTTCACCTCTGATCTTCTCTGTCCCCCCAGTGGGACCTGAGAACACTGGTGGCAAAGGAAAGGGGCAGCAGGAGGTGTAGAACATAGGAGCTGAAGGAAGAAAAACATTTCCCTTGTAAGTCACACCTTTAATTTCAGGCCAAACTATATATACATCAAATTGTAGCTATTATGTGACGAAGACATAGTCAAACAAAACAGTTGTCAATATTTGTTGCAGCAATATCAAGTTCTTACCTTACACTAGAATATTAAGGGTACTGGTGATTAGCAATCTTGAAATAATCAAAAATAAGTTTTTCATCTTAGTGATATACATTTAATTAATAACTATCTTTTCCTAAAGTGTATTCTACTAGATGTACTTCTCTTCATATATTTTCTTAACGAATGACATAACTATTCATGAAAAGCTGGAAATCTTCGTGTTATAAACATATAACTCATATCCAAGTCCCTTCAATTCCACTTCTAAAATACTTCCTTATTCCATTTCCTCTCCTCATCCTACAGGTCTAAGTTACTCAGACCCTAATCTGCTCTTCTTAGATGACTATATCAACAAAACCTAACTGCTCGGTATCTTGCCTTCAGTCTTTCTCCAGGCTTTTATACTTCTCTTATACTTTTTTGATGAAAATTCTTATTTCTTCTGATTGCTTAAAAGCAGTTATCTTGAAGGCAATGAAAAGGAAATTAAAAAATTTTTAATCTGACTTATTAGGCCCTTATTTGCAATCTGGCCTATAGTCTCTCAACAATCTGTTTCACTAGCTTCTTTCCTTCCTCGCCAATTAGAGCATACTTCTACTCCAACCATGTATTTTGTTTAGTCTTGTGTATGTCTGCACAAGCTGCTCCCTCTCCCTCCATAAGTCCTTCTAGGTAACTCTTATTTATCCCTCAAACCTGAATTTAAATGTCACCTCTTTAAGGAGTTTTCTTGGATTTCCTAAGAATTGTATTTGCTCCTTTGTCTTCTCATAGAACTTTAGATAGTAGTAGCATTTATCACACAAATTGTCTACTTATATACTGATTATAGACTGATGAACTAAAGGGAAGATTTAAGCCTCTGAGCCCAGAACAAGACACTTGGGCACATATTTTTTCTCCATCTCTATCAATCTCTCTGTTGCTCATCACACTCTCACCATATTGGTCGTCTTCCAGTTCCTAGAATATAGTAAGGCTATTTCCCATTCAAGGGAATTTGAACTTTCTCTTCCCTCAACATGGAATGCTTCTACCCTCAATATTTGCAAAGGTAGGTTCTCTTCCATTCACATCTCTGCATAAACATCATCTCCTCAAATTTTTTCATAAGCATTTATCTAAAGGAGGTCCTTTCTTATATTATTCTTTCTCTCTCTGGGTCTTTTGTTTGTTTCCTTTATAGCACTGATCATTTTGGGGATGGGGGGAATGGAGGGTTATTTTTCCTCTATTAAGTTCTACAAGGACAGGAACTATTGAATTCCAAGTACCTAGCAAAGTGACAGGCATGGGTGCTCAATAAATATTTGTGGAATATATCATTAACCTCTAAAGTATATTCCTATTTTAATCACACAACTGATATCTATTAAAGTAGTTGCAGTGAAGTAAAAAGCAAAGAGAACTAGACTTGCACTCAGAAGACATGGGTTTGAATTCCAGCTCTGGAACTTACTTCTCTGTAACACTGGAAAAATCACTTCCTTTCTCTTAGCCTGAATCTCCTAAACTGTGAAATATGGATTATCTTACCATATCTACACTCATAGGAATATTATAAAGATTAATATGTAAAGTAATTATCAAAGATCGTGGCACCTAGTAAAAGCTTAATATATTGTATTTGAACTAAATGTAAGGGTGAAATCAAATGTTACTACTGAATTCAGACCTGAGATAAGAAAAATCTGAGCCAGGACATGAAAATTTTAGAAAGGGAAAAAAGTTAGAGATATCAACAACAACAAAAGCATTACCAGGACATGGTGTTAGCTTGTAGAAAGGAGGGAGAGAGAGATGAATGAAGGAACTAGAAAAGAAGTAATTTCAAGTACCAAGACAGAACATCTAAAATCCAGGTCCTTCTATATTTAAGGAAATCCTATACATTTTTTAACCCAAATGCATTAGGCTTATCTTCATGAACTGAACCCAACCAATTCTTCTGCCTCTGATTTCATCTATGCTCCCAAAAGCACATAGTAGGCTTAGAGACTTTGCTCTCCTTCTATAATACCCATATCGAAACACATTAGTACCTCTTTGATTCAGTCCATAGTGAAGTATCAATATTCAATTCCCTGGCCCATCAAGTTTCACACCATATTAAGCTCAGCATTACAGTGAAGTTTCCTTTAGTAGCCAGCCAAGGTTAGAAGATCTTCCTAAGATTTTAAATGTTTAGAGGCCCCAATGTGAATAGACAATGAAAGCTCACCCAATTAAGTACTCATAACCTGGTCTTAATGCTGCCTAATAATCTCACTTCAAAATTGATTTCTCTAAGAGACTATCTAATAGAGTAACAGAAAATTGTTAGCTTAACATATACCAAAGTATAAAACTAGCCAAAGTAAATATTACATTTTCTCAGGAAAGAATATGAATAAAATGTTTCTCCCAACAATCCCTAGTCCATCATCATCATCTTTTCTTGCTCCACTGGCAGTCTACATAGGACTTGATTTATCACAGTTAGTGAGTGAACAGCCAGGATACTCAGATGAGAATGTTTAGATATCTTCCAAGTCAGCATTGCTAGGGATGGCAGCCAAGTATCTACATTCTTTAAAGGGTTGTGAGATATCAGTTAAGGTGAAAGATGTCCAGTAGGGAGCACCAGCTCTTGCACTCTGTTGCCAACAGGTACTGAAGTTAGCTCTATACAGAATCCCTCCTGAGCTAAGTAATAAGGAAAAGGGGAGGAAGATTATCTGAATAGTTATTAAGCAACGGTCTTAAAATATACTTCATATTAAGAAGTAAACTGACAACCATTTGAAAATCCAGCCTCCTCCATTTGACTAACCTCTCTCCCTGTTGTCACGACGGTCTCTCTCTCCATGTCTTCTCTCAAAGGAAGAATCCCTGGCTTGGTCTCTGCTGTCTCTTTCCGGGTAGCTACCTCGAGCTTCCCAGCTGTCGTGGTAGTTGCCACTGCTACTGTGACCATCAATTTGAGAACCTCTTGTGCCTCGACTTCCTAAACAAAGGATATTCACACAAATGTTTAAAACAGACACTTCATTTGACAAGTTTCACCAGTTACAAGATTCCTCCCCCCAAAAAACACACATCCTATGTATATAAAAAGCGTTTCTTATTTTTTTAACCAACTATACTCCAAAGTATAGTAATTTACTGTTGAAAAGAATATCAAATGTTGGATCAGAACACCCAAGATGTTTAATGACTAACTTGGGAAAGCTATGCCCAGTTTTTTAAAAAAAATCATATAATAGGACCATAAAGCAAAGATACTCATTTCAATCAACCCAGCAAACAAAACAAAACAAAAAACTACTGCTTCATTTCTAATTCACAGAAATATTATGAAAATAATGATAAATACAGATAAATATTATTGCTTTGATTACAGTTTAAAGTGAAAATATACAATACAGAACCAAGGTCTTTGGGTAAGACATTAAGTGGTGTATGAAATCTTTTACAAAAAAAGTGGGAAGTAAAATGTTCATAGTAACATTCATAATTCACAACTTTATTCATAATTGTCCCCAAACTGGAAACTACTCAAATGTCCTTCACTGGGTGAAAGAGTAAACAAACTATGGTACATCCATACAGGGGAATACTACCTAGCAATAAAAAAGGAGAATGAACTATTGATACATGTAACAACTTGGAAGAACTTCAAAGAAATTATATGGTGTGAAAAAAGTCAATCTCAACAGGATACAAAGCACGATTCCATTTATGTAACATTCATGAAATAACATAATTTTAAAAATGAAAGACATATTAGTGGTTGCCAGTGGCCAGGGATGAGGGAAGGGATGAGTGTTGGTATAAAGAGGTAACACAAGGGAGTCTTGTGCTGATAGTACAATTGAGTATCTTGATTGTGATGGTAACACAAAGCTACACATGTGATAAAACTGCACACACACATGAATGCATGTATAACTGGTGAAACCTGATAAATTCTATGGATTATACCAATGTCAATTTCTTGGTTTTGATAATGTACTATAGTTGTATAAGATATCAATATTGGGGGGTGCTGGGGAAAGAGTGCAAGGGACTTTCCTTGACATTTCATTGAACCCTCTGTGATGGTTAGGCTAATATGTCAACTCGGCCAGGTAATTGTGCCCAGGTATTAAGTCCAGGAAGCACTGGGCTAATTATAATACAAGAGCATTTATGGACTTCGATCACCAGTGCGTTTACTGCATGGATGGCTTATTACATCTGCATCAATCAGGAAGATTGCATCATCAATGGGTGATGCTTTTATCCAATCAGCTGAATGCCTTAAAAGGGGAAGTGATTTCAACATTCAGAGAGAATTTCCCAGCTCGTCTTTGGACAGCCAACTTCTCCCAGAAACTCATCAAGGACCTTTCACTGGACTTTCATCAGAGTCCCTGGTTTGCAGCCTGCCTGCAAACCTGGACTTGTGCATTCCCACAGTCGCATGAGAGACTCTTACAAAATTTCATATTAGTGACAGATATCTCCTGTTGAACCCTGACTAATATACCCTCCTACTTCAAAATAAATAAGGTAAAAAATTTGGGGGGTGGGAGGGGCAGAGTAGAAGAGAAGCAGTACTGGGGGCTATGAAAATCTGGCAAAAACAAAGGCAAAAACCCTGGAGAGCCATGCCCTCAACCTCACAGACCACAGACCTCACAGACCACCACAGATAAGAGTCTGATGAAGATAAGGTCACTCCAAATCTAAAACACATATGAGAAACCACCCCACCTAAAACAAGAATAAGAAGTCACTTCCCCCAGAACCACCTCCTCACCAAAATCATACAACTCACCCATAACAGGATTTGAGGCATAGAAGAATTATAGCTTAATTCCAAATAATGTAACAGAGTATAATAATTAACATATCTGTAAAAAATATTTTAATAATTAAAGAACTGAAATAAGAAATTTAAAATGTTTTTCAAAGACTACAAAAAAGTGACATATAACATGTAGAAATGAAAATGTTATACATAAGATGAGATGCAGCTAAGAGGAAATTAGTAAACTAGAAGATAAGTCTGATGAAACTACCCAGAAAGAAAAACAGAGATAAAAACTTTGAAAGGAAAGTTAAAGATCAAGGAAGATACAATGAGAAGATTCAACATATGCCTAATAACTATATACTCTTCAGAGTAACATTTAAAACAAAAGGATTTAGAAAAGTTGGAAGGCTGGAAAAAGATAATCAAATCAATGCTAACCAACAGAAAGATGCCATTAGCAAAATAACCTTTAAAACAAAAAAACACTGTTAGGGATAAAAAAAATCACTCTGTAAAAATAAAGGAAATTGCCAAATCCACAATCATAATGGAAGATATAACTTACCCTCTGTAAAGATAGAACAAAAAATTACTGAATGTAGAAGATTTGAAAGTATAGCTAACAAACTTGATCTTAGAGATATAATTTGCATCCAATGATTACAAAGACATCATTTTCAAGCATATGCAAAATACTTATAAAAACTGACTACTGAGCCACAGAGCAAGTCTAAACAAATTCAAAGACCAAAGAACTGACTTTGGACCAACTATTCTCTGATAACAATTAAATTAACAGGTGCAGAAGGGACTTATAAATATAATCATGTTTGGAAATTTTTAAAAATCCCATTTCTATGTAACTCCTGAGTCAAAGAAGAGCAAGACTGATCAAGAAAAAAATGAGCAAATATAACTACAGATAAAACAGATTTTTAAAAAGTATTAGGAACATCTTTGTATAAAAAATTAGAAAACTCATTTCCTGTAAAAAGGTAACTTATAAGAATTGCTCCAAGAGGAAGTAGAAAATCTAAACAAATCTATAACTATTAAAGAAATTCAATCTGAAGTAAAGCCAATAACCATCAGAAAAATGAGAAACCCACCAGGCTTAACAAATATTACCAAACTTACAAAGAACAGATAACCAATCATATATACATTGTTCTAGAGAAGAGAAAAAAAAGAGGCAAAACTTCCTAACATATTTTATATGGCTAGTATAGATTTGATACCCAAACCAACAAAGGACAACATAAAAAACGAAAAAAATATGCAGTGGTTTAACAGAACTGGCTCACACTGATTCATGAGAACTGACTTTATGCATCTCTTTCCCTTCTTCCACATTCAATGATATCACATTAATAGCTTAAAATCTGCTACAATGGAATATTAATACCACGGAATTAGCATATGCAAAAAATCATGACTTTTTTCCTGAAGAGGTGGTTACTAAATATTTATAACCCTAAGTGGGGATTATATGCAAATCTCAATAAATGCTAAATCCCAAAATGAATTTTGACAAACCTATTCTAGAACTTAAAAAAAAAATAGATGACAAAAATTGTATTTATCTGAGGAATGCAAGGATAGTTATAAATTTTAAAAATATATTAACATAAGTAATAAAAAAAACTATATGATCTTTTCAAGATACAGAAAAAGCAAACATTGTTGGCTATATTGTTAAAATTAGGAGACATTCTTAACACAATAAAAAGCACATACTATAACTCCACAAACACCATACTTAATAGTGAAATGCCAGCAATGATTCTTTAAAATCTGAAACAAAACAAAGGAGCTCATTATATTGCTTATTGTCAACATTGTATTGAACATGCTGCTCAGCAGGTTACCAAAAGCAATTAAATAATAATCAGAAAGGAAGAGACAAGTAAGTCTATTCTTAGACATTACTGTTTAATAAGAGGATCTACAAATTATTAGACCTCTTAAGAAAATACAGCAACACAACAAACATAAGATTAACATACAAACACCAATTACCATTGCCATACATCAGCAATGAACATTAGAAGATATGTTTTAAAAGCTAGCATTTAGTGACACATGTACATGGTTATTCACTGAAGCACTGTTCGAAAAACAGAAAGACTGGGATACCTAAGCATTCTTCACTGTAGGTTTTGCTAACTTCATGGCATATATATCTATCATGGTCTCTATGGACCAAAAGAAGGAGGTAGCTGTTCACCTAATTTACTGATATGGAATGATCTCCAAAATATTTTGTTCAGTGAAAACAGTTGAGTATAGAAAAGAACAGTTTTTGTGTTTTTTTTTTTTTTTTTGCTTCCTTTATAAGTATTTTTGGAAGGATACATATAAATTGGGCAACAATAGATATTTCTAGAAAAAGGAAACCAGGTCAGCAATAGAAGGGAGACATTTCACTATATTCCTTTTGTATTTTGTACCTTTGAAATTTTGAGCCATTTGAATACAATATTCAAAAATAACGGAAAATAAATTAAAGTACCATTTACAATGGCAACAAAAATATAAGGCACCCAGGAATAAATATACAAGACCTCAATGGAAAGAGTTATAAAGATAAATATAAGACATTTGAAATCAAAACCCAATAGAGTTTTTCATGAAATAAGAAACACTGATTTTTGAAATTTTGATGAAGAAGCAAAAGGTCAAGAGAAGCCAAGACATCTATGAAGAAGATGAAGAGACCTTTAACACTAAACTGTAATACTGACCAGGGATAGACTAACAGACCAATGGAAAGAACAATAGTGATAAAACTCTGCAGCAGGATTTGGTGGGGGGAAAGGGGAAGGCCAAAGATAATTAATAGGTCTCAGCAGTTTGGAGACAAATACATTTAAGTAAGCAGCTATTACGTGATGACAAATGCTTTTTAGGGGAAGATGAGAAAAATGGCTCAAAATACTGATAAATAATGGTTTGAAGCAAGTACAAGTACTGAAGAAAACACAGATCAGTTATTTCTGAAAGCACTCATTTCTGAGAGCCCACCATCTTAATCTCACTTAACTGTAATGATCATTTAATGATCCAATACCTGTTTATTGGAAATTACTTCATTTTGAGTCTACTTTTATTCCTAATAGCAATTTTCTTAGTGTTGTCCTCAATTAATCATGATGGTAGACATGAAAGGTTATAATGCAACCAGCGGGTCTAGGTCAAGTCCCATTTATCCTTTGCTAACTTTAGCTAGCAATTCCTATTCAAAATCTATAGGGAATATCACAAATTTAATTAATTAAAAAAATCACTCTGGCAAAATAATGAATGTAAAAAATAATGTATTAGAAGAGAAAGCTTGGGCATTTAAACATTCCTATATGAATGTACAAGATAACAGTTCACTGGCTAGTTAGAAACCTTACCCTTTTCAGGTAACTCTGGACCTCTCCCCCTACTTCTGCCCATCCGGTCATTCCGAATTTCACTTCGAGACTCATTTCTGGAATCATTCCTTATTTCAGCACGAGAACTTTCTTCTCGCAAATGGTTTCTGCCGTAACTCCGGGACTCTTCCTGATAGGGGTCCTCCTTACGGTGAGGATCTCGACTGTCACGCTCTCTGTAGTCGTGGGCGTCACGAGTGGAACGGGACTCTCTGGGATCACGGCTATCTTTGTTGTCTCTGCTGTAATCCCTCATTTCCCGGGAGTCTCGAATATCTCTGGAGTCTCGTAGTTCCCTTCGGTCTCTAGTATCTCTGGCATCTCTCCGATCCCGGCCATCTCGAGGTTCTCTGTCCTCTCTGTGGTCTCTAGAACTCTGATCCTGTTCATACTCTCGTTCTTCTCTCACTTCCTTTTCTCTATCCCTTTTGCCTCTAGTGTCTATAACACAATTTTGGAAAGCAACTGTAAATCCTTTTATAAAATTTCAGGAAACAAGACAATATATTTAATATGGAGCTTCCAAAAGTCCAAAGATAATTTCATTAACACTTGGGTAACTATGTTCTTAAATGAATGAACTTTGAATGTGATCACCGCCACCCCAACACTACCCAAACTTACAGATTCTAAATAAGGAAAACAATCAGATCTCATATCACTGATGGATTTTAGTCTTCAGAAACCACTTTTAGATCCAAGGCCCACATAACTTTCATCACTTCTACCAAGTATTAAACTAGACTAGCTCCCACATCATCAGCTCAAAACTACAAAAAAGTACTTAAGCACCTGAGAATGGCTTCAGTTAGTAAGCTGGCTGGCAAAGAGATACTGTTATTCAACCTCTCTCTTCCTCAGCTGTTTACTGTTATCAACATTCCTGTGTGTGCCAGTCTCTAAAGCTTTCTCTACCTAACTCATTTTCTAACATTTCAAAGAAATGACTTCATGTTTTAAAAAGCTGAATGAACCTCACTGGTTATCTAATAAAACCCTGTCATTTTAGAAATGAAAAAATAGAAGCCCAAAGTTTAAATGGTTTAATCATACCTCATTCCTCAAGGGAATTTATGAAGATTAGAAACCATTTTATAGATATGCCTAAAATAGGTATAAGTTGATTATAGTATAAATCTTATCTGAAGCCAAAGAATTAACAAGAAAACCCTGAAGGAAAAACCCTGTCCTTTTTATCAGATTCCTCTGTGAGCTGCATCTACACTCTAGAATTGCCTTTTTAGCAATTGCTATTGTGACATGCTAGAAAGGCTATTTTAACAACTGTACCAAGCCTTATGCCTAGGACACTGTAAATTTACCTTCTCTTCTCTTTGCCCTCAGTGGCTGTGTCCACAGACTTTTTTAGGGATCCTAGATCTAACGTCAATAACCTAATTCCCCTGCTAATTAACTTATACATATGCCTAGATCCACAATGCCATTTAAGGACAGAAGTACCAGGCAAGGAAAAGACATACTTCTATCCTTCCTATGCATATCTATCACTTCTACTCCTCCCCCAATATAAGCAGTGGCTAAAAATTTGCTCACTTAATTGCAGATACTTTTAAAAATGATCTCCTCATCTGCCTTTACAAACACATATAGTCACTACCTCCCAATCTTGATTTCAGAAAATGACAGCTAAATAGAGGAACAGACAATAGCTAAATCTCTTACGTGGAAGGTTAAAGAAATATCCTTCTTAGAAAGTACTTAAATACATATGGTTTGTTATTAAAAAGATTCTTCCTGTAACATAAGCTTCTCTTACCACAGTAAAAGCATTCCTACAAGACTCAACTACACACCCATTTCCCTTCATTAGTGTATTTAATAATTATGTTTTAAAGGCTAAAGCAAAGCATTTTCATTCAGTAAGTATTCACAAATACACATTATATTACCTGGTACTATAGTTGCTAAATATCTTATTAAAATAGATAGGTATAAGGGAATTTTCCCATCTTACCAATGATCCATCAATACTCTTATGTTGATCTAGCACTGAAATCATGTACACAAGAGTAATTCTACAAAATAAGTGCTCTCTCTGGTCCATACTGATGCACCCACTATTTAAGAACTTAATTAATTATTGCTTACATTGTTGATAGGATGAGAATAAGTAGAATGGTTCACAGGTGACTGCTGTACTGTACTCACAGTACAGAGGCTTTTTAAGTGCATATACAGAAATATCTGGCTAGTAAGCAAGTATTTCCTGAGTGCTTACTATGTTCAAAAGCTAACTTAAAACAAACAACAAGCGAACAAACGAAAAAACCATCTCAGGGGAGCAGAAGTGGCTCAGTGGTTGAGTGCCAGCTTCCCACATACAAGGTCCCGAGCTCAATCCCCAGCCCTAGTACCTCAAAAACAGAAAAGTTAATTCAGAAGAAGTTAGGAAAAAGACTTGTTAAGTTAAATAAACAGGGACAAGGAGCTTGGGCAAGAAGTAAAGAAAGAGATGAGAGCTATCACACTGTACTGCCAGATAAATAATAGCTTCTCAGTTTGAAAAGGGAGTAGCAAATCCCAAGTAACTTAATTCTCAAGCATCTAGAATGGAAGTAATGCTTATTACTTCCTTAATATGTGGTAAGCCTAGAAATGTGCTTACTTAACTTGCACTGACCTTCTGAAAGTTTTCACTGGCCCTTACCCTTTTATCAAAACACTTCAGATGTGAATTTCAAACTCTGCTCCCTGATTTCCTCCTTTTCTTTCTTTTACTTCCTTTTTCATGGAAATTAAGCAATTGAGAGAGATGCTCCAAGAATCAGATGGACCCATATTTGTAGAACACAGGGGTTCTTAGTAAAATATCTTGACTAAAGAAAGTTAATATACCCTGTGAATGCCCACTTGTATATATTGAATAGCTTATATTCTTGTGCTGCTAAACATCTCCTATCACTCACAAGAACTCTAGCCTGTGTGTTGCAGGAGACTTAATATAGCACATTCCTCCTTTCTCCCTCATTCTAACAATAAATCTGGATGTCTAATGTTTTAATGAAGAAAATAACTGTTTAAATAGAAGAATTTTAAAAAATCAAGATCAAGTACAATGCATACCTTCCCTCCTTTCATGGCGCCGATCATGAGACTGTGAGGTTCGTTCATGATCATGCCTCCCTTTCTCTCGCATTGGAGAGCGATGTCTTGGAGGACTTTGCTTTCTTTGAGGAGAAGATAAAGAATGTGTGGGATAAGGAGAAGCAGAGCGTCGCAAAGGTGGAGTTACTGTCCGCTGGTAAGATGGTGAAGGAGTTCTTTTCCGACGAGGAGAAGGAGAATGTCTTTGAATCGATGATCCTGACTGTGAGGAAGACGAGTGATGTCTTGAAGATATAGGAGAGTGATGCTGTCCTGCTGGGGAAGTGGACCTACAAGGGGACAACCACCAAAGGGGTTAGCAGTCTTCCTTCCTAGCCAAAGGAAAAATCTTTACAAACGGAAAACTGAACATAAAAATGAAAGCCAAAAACATGGATAATAAATCCAGGATGAATTTTTAATTCACAATGCCATACAATTATTAGTATTGGTTGTTAAATATGTGGTTGATTTTTAAGTCAGTTTGAGGCCACAGTTTAGCTGAGATCTGCACTGCCTTTCTCCCAAGGTTTGACTCCAAGGCACATTGCCATTCCAGGCAGCTTTTCCACTGAGCTCAGCCCACCTCCCCTGACTCCAAGCAAGGGATTCACTCTTGTTAGAGGCAATCTCTGAGAGTGTGAACGGATATTTGGAGGGGGGACCCACAAACACCTAAAGAGCAAACACACTAATGAGATCTAGATACAAAGTAGCTGTAAGAGTGCCTATAAGTCAAGGCATGGGGAAAATGGAAAGCTATCACCAGCTAAGCCAAGCAAAGTTTGTGCTGCTTGGGTTGGCATTTAGAATGGGGAAAGAATGCTGAGGTTTAAGGAAAGGACAACAAGGTATATACTGTCTTTATCATAAATAACCTGACTTTACTCTTGGGCAGCACAAACTGAGATGTAGTTCATAAATAATTCTTTAAAGCCTCCTCTAGCCTCTTCAAATCTTATTCCAGAAAAACAACTTCTGATGCCAAGAAGCCACCTGAATCACTCCTAGAGACAACTACACCCTGGGCCTGTCTATACTGAATATGCATAATGTGTATGTGTTGGAGAGCTAGAGTACACAAATTTTGTGCAATAACTAAAAAGGAACAGAATCAATATTTAAAAAAATAATGTTCTAGATAACATATACCCAGATGAGTATCATAGTCCGCAAAGCAATCATTTTCGGTTTATTTCTGGGGTATTCAAATAAAATATTGCTTTTAACTCAAAAAAACTCTAAATTTCTAGTAAAATGTTTTAGAATTCCCTTCAGTGCCTATGATAAATATTTTTTAATATTCACAATGGTAGCAAGATCATTATTAGTCCTATAACAGGGTTTCTCAACCTCGGCACTGTGGATATTTTTGTACCAGATAACTGCTCTGGGAAGTGGTCCTGTGCATTGCAGGATGTTTAGTAGCATCCCGGGCTCTACCCAACTAGATGCCAGTAGTATCACCTCTTCTCCCTGTAAGTCACAACAATAAAAATGACTCTAGACATTGTCAAATGTATCTTGGGTGGCAAAATCACCCCCATTTGAGAACCACTGCCCTAAATTATGTTGTTTATAAATGATGCCCTAGATATACATTCTAAGTCAAAAGATGGAGGAAAGACTTGCAGAACATGGAAATAAGCAAGAAAAACAAAAAAAAACACATCATATTCATCTAAAACATCTTAGTTATCTATGTTCCACTGAACCTTTATGCTTAATAAAATTTTGTACTCCTGTACCATAATTAAAAAAGCAATCAAGCCACTATAACTTAACTGACTCTAAATACAATTTTATTTACATACAGATACAAGTGGAAATGCCCAATGTATTTTACCCAAATTTGGAAACCAATTTATTATCAATGGCCATTCAAATGCATCCTACTGATGACAGAAAAATCATTGCAAGTTTGAGAATTGGAATTACTGTCTTTTGGTACTTTTCAAATTCGATTTCATCAGGTTCTGATCTGAAATGGTGAGGGTGGCATAATCTATCTAAATTGATAAAATAAAGAAGATAGCTCTCCAATGAACTGGCTTTTAAGTTAATTTTGATTTTATTTCTGGGGTATACTCAAAATCGTTTCAGAATATCTACAAAAACCTTTACTGATTATTTCACAGAACTTAAGAAAAATAGTCTACACATACTATATCTTTCAAATAAACATGTTATATCCCAGTCATGTTGCTACTCAAATTTGGCATACACAGCCTGGAAGAAAAAACTTCAGTTGGAACTTAGACTAAGCAAGCTGTCATATGTATGGCTAGAGCACCGGTGTGCTGTCAGTATGTTAACCATGTATAAGAAAACTGCAGAGTTAATTGAGACACCTTTACATTTCCCACTCTGTTACTATTCCTTTAAAATCTGATGAAGAATATTGAAAAGGAGCCAATTACAAAACAAGATGAGTCAGATCATGGATGATATATGCCTAACTGGACCAATGCCTATGCTGATATATATAAAAGACAGGACCTCTAAGTAATAAAACTGCCTTGAAATCTGACCAAAATTATTACTACTTTGGCTACAGACTATTTTTAAATACATTTCAACTAAGAATAGAAGTAATTTCAGATTAACTATTCTTACATTCTAGAATTGGCAGGTTTCTTATCTGAGGAGGAAAGTCTGAAATTCAAATAAAGAAAATAGGAAAGTTTATTTCTTGAAGAGAAAGCTCTGTACCTTAAAACACAAATCTGTACACTGTTGGCAGAAGCACTGTGCTTCATAGCACACAGAAAAAGTTAATCTGACAAGACTCCAACCAAAAACCTTTCAATGCTCCTATAATTAGGACATGATGTGAGACGAGAATATTCAGGGTGTATTTCACTTGGGGGAAAAATGTGAAAAGTCTAAGAAATTTAAAAAGAAAAATACCTGACTCCTGATGCAAGTAATTTCACCTGAAACCCTGTTTACCCTAGACTTTCTTAAAAATAGTAACACCAGTTTTTCATAATAAATTGTTTCTATTTCTCAAATATGAAGATATGCTTATATAATGTAACTAATATTCACAGTTTAACCTTTAAAATTATTATACAAGAGTTTGTTTTTTTTTTTTAAGGGACTGGGTACTATCATAATCAACTCTACTTGGCAGTGGTAAAAATTCAATACAATGTGATAGACATCTGACATGCAGAAATACTTAGGGTCTATTATTTTACATAAGAAATTTACCCCTATTAAATAATAGGCAATTTTAATTCACTCAGCAGATATTAAATGAGCACCTACTATGCCCCAAGCATTACTTATGACTCCGAGGAAAAAGGTCAAGACAGACAAAACCATTACCGTAATAATAATAATGATACTAATAACAATAGCAGTTCCATATATCTCAATTATGTACACATTGTTTTAAGTACTTTAGATATGTTAACTTATTTAATCTCTTTTTGTTTTTAATTTGATTGGCAATTGCAAATGACCTAGTAGTGTCTCACAAATGGTTCCATATCATGGAGGACCTCTAGGTGGGGAATTTCACTCTCCAGCACACATCTCTGGGGAACCACTAGGAATGTGGCAGTCACCCAGGCAAATGTGGTTGTATGAATTACTAAGTGGCTCAAAGGGCCTAATTAGGAGATGCTGTAAAAAGCTCCATGTAGAGACTAAGGCCTAAGGCAATTGATGGTCACCATCTGGCTTCACCTACTCTTTAGGGCCTTATTACAAATTTCCCTAACTCCATCTGTCTGCTTAGATCTCCTGCACAGCCTACTTGTTCCCTCAGCTTTAGCTACCATGGCCTCCTTGCTGTTCCCTGAACCACTGAGAAAATCCTACCTCAGGGCCTGAGAACTTTCTGTTCCCTCTGCACACTCCTTCCTTCATTCCAGTCACTGCTTAGGCCTCTCTGCCCATTGGCCTGAATCAAATAACACCCCAGATATCATCAGTCTCTCATTTCTTACCTGCTTTAGTTTCATTCTTCACACTTAACCACATTGCCTATGTATGTTTTTGCTGCCCTACTTCCCCTATTTAGACTATAAACCCCATGAGAGTACACATTATTTATTTTGTTCTCTGATGTATCCCTAGTAACTTGAACTATGCCTGGCACACAGCAGGTGCTAAATAAATATGTATTTAATGATTTAATAAATGAATGAATGTCAAAAATCCCCCTTTCTCCACTGAATTCTTCCACAATCAAACACACTGATAGTCACCTCCTAAATCAGTACTTTCCAAACCTTTTCAAATCAGGGCAGAGAAAATATAGTAATATTTGCTCAGTATCAAGGTATACTGGAGGAGATTTGGGGATATCTACATGGTACTTAGTGAAAAAATAATAATTATAATTTCTTTCTTATATATAATTAGAGTAAGAAAAATAAAACCCATTTAATCTTTATAACCACAACTTTATGAGATGACTGAAACAGAGGGGTTTCACAGCTAATAGGAGGTAGGCTAGAATTGAAAATCAGTCTGTGTAGATTCATAGATATTGTCTAGAGTGTGAAACAACAACAAAGTGAGGCAATTTCAGCTCATGTGACACAGTCTATAAAACAGGGTAATAAAATACAACCTCTTCGTTCAAAAATTAAAAAAAAAAAAAAAAAAAAAGAAATTCTGTCAGGTGGACTACTTTAGGTTGCTTGGTGAAGAAGGGCCTCTGCTGAGGAGTTGATGCTATCTGAGCCAAGACCTGAATGATCAGAAGGAAGAGCTTTGGTTAGCAAGCACAAAGGAAGCAGGAGCATTGCATTATGTGAGAACAAAAAGAAGACAAGTGTAGCTACAGTTATCAGTGAGCAGAAGAGCTGTCCAAGACATGGTCAGAGAGCAGGCAGAGGCCAGATGGCATGGCAAATATTTGGATTTTATTCAAAGCATGAGGGAGATCACTGGAAAATTTTAGGGAGAGAAGTGTCTTGCAAAATCTAGCAAGATCTTACTTGTCCAAATAAATCTGTAAGATGGAGAAAGAAAATGCTCCTGTGTGGTGACTTGTTTGTGGTCTGATAGTTCACTGTCCCTTTGCAGCAAGGGACAAATATTCCCTGGAAGGGGAATAACTTCTAATGGAATGCTCTACAGACTGGGAGAACATTTATGCCTATGGAAATTTTTTGAAAGACCTCCATAAATATATAATAGTGCTTGTAAAGCAGATTTGATTCAAACAAAACAATAGAAGTTCTAGATAATATATGTAAATCTAAGCCAGAACACTACTAATTTTGGTCAGATTTCATTTGTGTATTTATGTACAAGTGAAAAAAATCTCAGTTTAAGAATGAAGAAAATTAAGATAACCCTTAAATAAACACACCCTTTAATGCTATTCAAATCCAAAATAACTTCCCATTTAAATAACGTAACACACACTGGCATAATGTGTGTTACGCAGATAGTAGCTCCTATCTTCTGCCTGGCAGAGCAAGTTAAAGCTCTTAATTTCTGCTGGGATGTGGTGGAATGGTAAGAATATGAAGGAGAGGACCAGACCACCAGAGCATCACCAAAACACAGCCAGATTGGGATGGATTTTTTTTTTTTTTTTAAGGATTTATTTATTTATTTACTTTTATCCATTTTTACACCCCTTCCCCCTCCCCCCCCGTTTTTGCTGTTTCTGTGTCCATTCGCTGGGCAACTCTGTGTCCATTTTCTGCCCTCTCTTCTCATCCTTCTCCTCCTGTCTTCACTGGGATTCAATCCTTGGAATCTCTGATGTAGGAGAGAGGCATCCTGCCCGCGCAACCTTAGTTGCTGGTTTTTCGGTGCGTCTCATCTTGCCTCTCCCTTGTGTCACTCTCCTATTATGTCATCATCTTGCTGTGTGGCTCGCGGGAACTGGTGGTGCGCCCGCGCACAGGGCCTGGCGGCCCACGCACCTTCTATATATTTTTTAAATTTTTACCAGGAGGTCCCGGGGATCGAACCCAGGTCCCTCCATATGGGAGATGGACGCCAACCAGATATAGCCCCCTGCTATATCTCTTAAGGTTGACCAGAGCTACCTAGAGTTACAGTCTTTTCCCATACAGGATGGACATATAATACATCAGGCTTAGTTTATCACCAGCATTCTAAAAACCAGACCTAGGGAGGAAAACGAGGTCTGGGGACACATGCATGGTTTCTAATATAGCGAATGTTTAGCCCACCCTTGGGATGGATTTTGATGCTGCAGCCGGCTGCTGGGAACACCAGGCTTGTCTCAGTCATTTCATCTATCTCACTATAACACTGCCCTACATTTTTACTGGACTGAGTTTTTGGATACCATTTACAACATTATGCACTGCTGATTGGACCAATTATTGGAACAGGATTAAACTTCCCAACTACTTCCTGTTACTGAAAATCTCTCTAAAGGTACTTGAGAGGTAATCTAAGCACCTCTTAAAATATATGTATATATATATATAAAAATAACATTTTTGTAAGCAAATACACATATATGCATATATATTTATATATCATTTTGCAAATGTTTGTATGTATTGTGAGAATTTTGATTTTTACCCATAATAAAAAAAAAAATAAATAAATAAAGGTACTTGAGAATAACTTTCTTTTAAAGTCTCTAATTCTACAAAGCATGTTGGAAAAAGGCAAAAAATATAATTTTCAGGGCCATAAAAAGCATTCTCCGATATTGGCTACAAAACAAGAATTTCTCTCCTGAGCACCACAAATTTTCCCAATATCACACCAACAAATGAAAGCTTAAGCCTTGGTCATTGGTCTAAATATGAAATTTTTTTCAATTTGAATGTTATTTTGATATTTAAGAAACAATTTCATTTTTAACATGTCAATCATGAGCTTAGTATATTGTATAATTATGGTCAGCCATATTACAAATCTCTTTAAGTGATTAAATATCATATCCCTAGTCTAAATTAACATTCATATCAAGGCACTTTTTAGGTCTCTAAACTGGGCTTAATTAAATGCAGAAAAAAGACAATGCCTCAGTCAAGCAATTTCCAATGTGAGTACAAAGGTTCCATTTTAATATTAAAAGGCATAACTCTTCATGATTATATGTGTTAATATCCAAAGATTGGAAAAATGTTACAAAAATTACTATAAATTCAGCAATAATTTTAAGATTTGTATTTTAAAATTACATTATTTTGTTTTTTAGGGTGTATATTTGTTACCAGACTATTTTAAAAATCCCAAAGAATTGTATAACACAAAGAATAAACCTTAATATAAACCATGGCCTATAATAAATAATACAATTATAATATTGCTTCATCAATTGAAACAAGGGGACCATGCTAATGCGTAACTTGATGTGGTGTTACTTACATCAAGGAACTGGCACAGCCAGGATACAAGCTCCTATTTGCATTAACTTTAAGGTTTGTGCACTTTCCATTATACTGTAACTCAAGCAGAAGAGCTTGAGAACCCTCTAAAGATTTATATTTTTCTTGAGGAAATATTAATTTCATGAAAGAATAAATTTGAGAACTAATAAAAAATGAGCAGGGGAAAGGATCCCTTCAAATAATTACATTTCGGAATAAACATTTTCAAAAGGGTCCCAGCTCTTTCACTGTCCAGCGCTCTGAATTCCATTTATATAAAAGTTAATGTTTATAGCATTATCCGTGGCCCAATATGGTAATAATTAAATACACGTTACATGTAGTCTTAAAAAAAAAAAAAAAAAAAAAGCCATTACACTAAAGTCTAAAAGCCTCTGTAAGGCAAATATTCTTGATTCCACTTACCTTGGCTTGTCTCTTTTTTCTCTTTGTCTTTCAAAGTCACGTCCTCTGTCTTTTCCTTCTCTTGTTTTTTCTTCTATTCTGTCTTTTATTTTATATTTTTCTTTATATTTTTTCCCCAGAGCAATATCTTCCTGTATGGGTGGGGGTGGACTAGGAGTACGAGGTCCTTTCTTTTTACTTTGGTTGCTTTTTGAACTCCTGAAGGTAACACAAAGCTATCATTAGAGGTTCAAATATGTTTGGAAGATCAAATGAACTTTTTCAAAAAATATTTTTTAATGAGGTGAAAACTCACATAACATAAAATTAATCATTTTAAAGTGAACAATTCAGTAGCATTTAGTACATTCACAATGTTGTACCAAAACCACCTATCTCTATCTAGTTCAAAAACATTTTTATTATCTCAAAAAGAAACCCCATACCCATTAAGCAGCTACAGCCCATTCCCTTTTCTCCCCCAGCCCCTGGAAACAACCAATTTGTTTTCTGTTTATATGATTTACTTATTTTAGATATTACTTATAAATGGAATCATATAATATGTGACCTTTTTTGGTCTGGCTTCTTTCACTTAGAATAATGTTTTGCAGGTTCATCTACAATGTACCACGTATCAGTACTTCATTTCTACAGCTGAGTAATATCAAAGCACGTTTTTTTATTAAAGGCAGCAATCCTTTCAATTATTGCCCTTTACTATTTTGTATACCAGTAACCAATAACATTCAATAAAGTGAGACAACTTGCAGAATGGGAGAAAATAGTTGCAACTCAACAACAAAGAGACAAATAAACTAATTAAAAAATGGCGAAAGGACCTGAATAGACATTTCTCCAAAGAAGATATACAAATGGTCAGTAAGTACATAAAAAGATACTCAACATTATTAGCCATTAGGGAAATGCAAATCAAAACTACAATGAGGTACCACCTCACATCCAGTAGGATGGTGGGAAAGAAAAGAAGCGCTGGCAATGATGTGGTGAAATGTGGACCCTCCTGCATTGTTGGGTGGGGGTGTAAAATGGTGCAGATGCTGTGGAAACAGTTTGGTGGTTTCTCAAAAAGTTCAATACAGCATTACCATATAACCCAGGGATTCCTCTCCTAGGTATATACCCAAAAGAACTGAAAAGAGGGACTCAAACAGATCCTTGTACACCACTGTTCAAAAGCAGCATTACTCACAATAGCCAAAAAGTTTACACTAAATACTAACTGTACTAAAAGTACCCTTTTATAATCAAGAGATGTTAAACTCTTTTTAACATCACTTCAGAAAAAAAATATTTCTTTCTGGCACTATTTATCATCCTACTGACCTCTGTTGCTCTAACAGGGGAGAAGATACCACAGTTGTCTTCCTATCTTTCTTGCTAGCTGAAGACGACGACTTCGGGCTTGATTTTCGCTTTGGGGATTTGCTAGACTTCCTTAGAGAAGGTGATGGAGACAATTTTGATCTAACCATTTCTGGTGACACCTTTTAAAAAAAAATCAGCAAATCAATTCAGAAAGTACTCTAATCATGCTTGTTATAATTAGACAATGAAGCACATATTTTTCAAATCATACCAAACTTCAGATTAAACATTAGGGACCATTATAGCCACCATCTATTGATGCTAGTCTGGCTCCAGAATCCAAGCTTATAATTAATATGCTAATTAACTTCCCTAACATAACACTAATAAAATAAAGCAAACTAAAATTATAAAATTTCAAAATCCCCTTAGAAAAAAAGCAAAATATATTCAAATGAATTGTATTTCTACACTTCAGAAAAGAAACACAGTATTCTAGAAAAAACATCAACCTTAAACAGGCATACTGAGAGTCAAACTCCATTTAACTTTACTGGTAACTCGAGCCAACAAAGGATCAGTTTTTTGTTCATCTGTTCAAGAGCAAAAACATTTCCTATTTATCTATAGACTGATGTGAAGATTAGTTGATTAACATATGAAGTGGCTGATATACACTAAGTTGATTAATGTATTAACTATCGAATACAACTTAAGATGTAGAGTTCTCAATAATATCCACACTGATATATGTGTCAATTCCTAACACATATATTTCAATAAATAGTATTACCTCTTTTTTAATGATAATTTCTTCTCTTTTCTCCATGTTTTCTTGTTCAAGTTTCATTAATTCCCTCTGAATCTTCTGACGCTTCATTTCCAATGACAACTCATGAACGTAATCATAATTAATATCTCCATTGTCAGAATCTTTGAAATAAAAATTTTATTACTTTTCAGAAACTCCATTAATAATTTAACAAAAAATACAAAAAAATTTATTCAACAAACGTAAATGGTGGATTCTTTCAAAAGAAAAAGATGAAAGACATATATGATGTTTCTATTAAGGATTAAAATTGCTGTGGCTGATTTCTTCATGAAAAGCCAAACATTTTTAAGGTTGCTGAATTTTCTGGAAGTGATTTTGGGTTGTCTGAGGTGGCCTTTTTGTTAGGAGATGGAATTTTAAAAGATAAAATTATAGCACTCGGTTCCATATTCTAAGCATTAATGATGCCTAACATTTCATGATTCATATGATGGGATTCATTATCTCCATTATTATATTAAATGTGCAAAAATGCTTCTATGGTTTTCATGTTTTTTTTTTTTTTAATTACTGAGACTATTATTTGTATCAACACTAAAGAAAACTAATTTTAATATCTTTGAGCTAATACATGAGCTAATTTCTGAAGATCTGAAATACTTTCATTATAAGAGATTTGTACTGCTTTCTTTAGAACTTTCAATGCATCTGATGCATCTGATCAATGCATCTGATGCCCACTTTCTATTTCATCTTTTCAAATGAAAAGATTAAGAAGGTTGGTTTTATATTTTTTCTTTTTATAAATCAATTTTATTGAAACATATTCATAAATCATACAATTCACTTAAAGTATACAATCTATGGCATTTGGTTAATCACAGAGTTGTGCATTCATCACTTCAATCAATATTAGAACATTTTCATTACTCCAAGAAAAGGAAAAACAAACAACAAAAGCAAACAAACACAAAAAATCCTACACCTTAGTAGTTACCTCTCAATCTCGCTATCCTTCCCTTGCCACACATAACTGCTAATCTAGTTTCATCTCTGTAATTTATTTGTATTTACAGTTTGCATAGATGGAGTCAAATAATATGTAGTACTTTAAAAAAAAAAAACAATTTATTGAAATATATCATTCATACATGAACATACATAAACTATTAAGTGTTCAGTAAATATCGTGAACTTACAAAACAAACATGCATAACATCATGCAGGGCTCCCACACATCACCCCCCCAACAAACACCTCACATTGTTGTGAAACATCTGTTAACAAATCATGAAAGAGTATCCTCAAAGTATTACTACTAACTACAGTCCATATCTTCCTCCCCTATACAATTTTTTAAGGATTTATTTATTTATTTACTTTTATCCATATCCGCCCCCTGCTGCCGTTTTTGCTGTTTCTGTGTCCACTCGCTGGGCAACTCTCTGTGTCCGTTTCCTGCCCTCTCTTATCATTCTTCTCCTCCTGTCTTTACTGGGATTCGATCCTTGGAACCTCCGATGTGGGACAGAGGTGTTCTACTGCCTGTGCCACCTTAGTTCCTGGTTTTTCTGTGCGTCTCTTCTTGGCTCTCCCTTGTGTCACCCTCCTGTTAAGTCATCATCTTGCTGCGAGGCTCGCGGGGCCTGGCGGCTCACCCACGTTTTTGAAAATGTTTTAAAATTGAAGTTTATCATTCATATATGAACATACATAAACAATAAGTATATAGTAAAATTTGTGAGTTTACAAAACAAACTTGTATATCATCTTTAAGGGCTCCCATAAATCTCCCACCACCAACACCTTGCACTGTTGTGAAACATATGTTACAAACTACGAAAAAGCATTGTCAAAATATTACTAACTATAGCCCATATCTTACATACATTTGGTGTATTTTCCCCCCAACCCACCCAATTATCAACACCTTATATTAGTATTATGTATTTGTAATTGTTCATGAGAGAACATTCTCATAATTGTTCTGGTAACCACAGTCCATCATCCACCATTGGATTCCCTGTGTTATAGTCCCATGCTTTGTACAATCCATTAAAGCATACACTCAATGGCTCTCATTTTCATCACAGAGTTGTGCTGTCATCACCTCAGTCAATTTTAGGACATTTTCATTGCTCCAAAAGGAAAAATCCCATACTTCCTTATATACCCCCTATTGTTGTCCCTTAGGATTGAAATAGTATCTTCTTGCCATTGCTGCAAAATATCACAATATTACAGTTAGTTATCATCCATAAGTTACATTAGTTGTAATTTTCCCACATATCTCCACACTCTTAGCACTTCGTAAAAGAGCATTCTTATATTTATACTATTAACCACATCTTCACCCACCACCAAAATCACTATGTTATACATTCCCTAGAGTATTCTTTAGTTTCCTTTCAATTAACATTTACATGCAAAGACTACACTTTCCAGCCACAATCACATTTATAAACCAGCAGTGTTATACTCATTATAATAATGTGTTACTATTAACTGTATTCATTTCCATGCTTTTACAATTAACCTTATTAATAATGCTACATACATTAAGCAGCTCCCATTATCAACCCACATTCTATCTCCTAGTAACCTTATACTCTAGCATTTATATCCATGAGTTTACTGATCACATTTAGTTCATACTAGTGAGACCATACAATATTTGTCCTTTTGCGTCTGGCTTATTTCACTCAACATAACATCCTGTAGGTTCATCCATGTTGTCATATGCATCCCGATTTCATTTCTTTGTATAATTGAATAGTATTCCATTGTATGTATATACCACATTTTGTTTCTCTATTCATTGGTTGATGGACACTTGGGCTGGTTCCATATTTTAACAACTGTAAATAATGCCGCTATGAACATCGGTATGCAAATGTCAGTTCATGTCCTTGCTTTCAGTCCTTCTGAATATATTCTTAGTAACAGTATTGCTGGATCATATGGCAGTTCTATATTTGGCTTCTTGAGTTACTGCCAAACTGCCTTCCACAGCAGCTGCACCATTCTACATTCCCACCAACAGTGAAGGAGTGTTCGTAGTTCTCCACATCCTTTCCAGCACTTGTAGTTGTTTTATTAATAATGGCCATTCTATAAGGTGTGAAATATCTCATTGTAGTTTTGATTTCCATTTCCCTAATACCTACAGATTCTGAGCATTTTTTCATGTTCTTTTTAGCCATTTGTATTTCCTCTTTGGAGAAATGTCTAAGTCTTTCGCTCATTTTTAAATTGGATTGTTTGTCCTTTTATTATTGAGTTGTATGATCTCATTATATAGCATGGAAATCAAAGCCTTATCAGATATGTGGTTTCCAAATATTTTCTCCCATTAAGTAGGCTGCCCTTTTACTTTCTTGACAAAGTCTTCTGAAGAACAAGTGTTTAATTTTGAGGAGGTCCATTAATCTATTTTTTCTTTCATTGCTTATGCATAGGGTGTAAGGTTTAAGAAAATACTGCCTACCAGAAGATGTTGAAGATGTTTTCCTATATGTTCTTCTAGGAGTTTTACAGCTTTAGCTTTTATATTGTAAACTTGACCCATTTTGAGTTAATCCTTTGGATGTGGATATCCAGTTCTCCCGGCGTCATCTGTTGAATAGACTTTATGGACCAGCTGGGTGGGCTTGACAGCCTTGTCAAATACCACTTGGCGGTAGATGTGAGGGCCTATTTCTGAGTTATTGATTCAGTTCCATTGGTCAATCTGTCTGTCTTTATGCCAGTACCATGCTGTTTTTACCACTGCAGCTAAGTAATATGCTTTAAAGTCAGGAAGCAAGTCTTCCAACCTTGTTCTTCTTTCTTAAGATGTTTCTGGCTATTTGAGGCCCCTTACCATTCAAAATAAATTTAATAATTAGCTTTTCCCTTTCTGGAAAAAAAAAAGATGTTGGGATTTTTATTGGGATTGCAATGAATCTATAAATTAGTTTGGTTACAGTTGACATCTTAATGATATTTATTTACCCTTCCATGTATTTAAGTCTTCTTTGGTTTCTTTTAGCAATGTTTTATAGTTTTCTGAATACAGGTCATTTATGACCTTGGTTAAGTTTATCCCTAAATATTTGATTCTGTTAGTTGTTGTTATAAATGGAATTTTTTTCCTGACTTTCTCCTCATGTTGCTCATCAGTTGAAATGCTCCTGGTTTTGCCTATCAATCTTGCATTCCACCACTTGCTGAACTCGTATATTAGTTCTAGTAGTTTAGCTTTGTTAATGGATTTTTTTCAGGATTTTCTAGATACTAGATCATACCATGAGCAAATAGCCAAAGTTTTACTTCTTCCTTTCCTATCTGGGCATCTTATTTCTTTGTCTAGCCTAATTACTCTAGCTAGAACTTTTAGCACCGTATTGAATAACAGTGGTAACAGAAGCATCCTTGTCTTGTTCCTGATCTTAGCAGTAAAGCTTTCAGTCTTTCACTGTTGAGTACAATGCTAGCTATGGCTTTTTCATATATGTACTTACCCATCCTGAGAAAGCTTCCTTCTAGTCCTATCTTTTGAAGTGTTATTTATCAAAAGGATACAGTATTTTGTCAAATACCTTTTGTCAAATACAGCATCAACTGAGACGATCGTGATTTTTCGTCACTAATTGATTTTCTTGTGTTGAAAAACCCTTGCATATCTATGATAAAATCCACTTGATCGTAGTGTATAATTCTTTTAATGTGCTTTTGGATTTGGTTTTCAAGTATTTTGTTGAGAATTTTTATATCTATATTCATTAGAGATACTGGTCTGTAATTTCCTTTTTTCATAATATCTTTATTTGGCTTTGGTAATAAGGTGATGTTGGATACATAAAATGAGTCTTGTAGCATTCCTTCCTGTTGAATTTTGTGGAAGAGCTTGAGCAAGATTAATATTAGTCTTTGAATGATTGGTAAATTTACCTGCAAAGCCATCTGGTCCTGCAGTTTTTTTGGTTTGTCTTTTAGTTGTTTTTTTTTTTTTTCTTTCTTTCTTTCTTTTTTTGAGGTACCAGGGCTGGGGATTGAATGCGGGACACCATCACTCAATCACTGAGCCTCATCGGCTCCCTTGAGTTGTTTTTTTTTTTTGTTTGTTTTTTGTTGTTGTTGTTTTTAGGAGGCACCTTTTCACAGGGGTGTCTCTTTCAACCTCTTTTTGCCTATGCTTCTGGTCTGGCCAGAGCAAAGATTCAAAGCAGGCCAAATTCACTGAAGAGAAACCAGTTCACCTTCCACTGCACCCTTCCTCTTTCCAGGGATGAAGATGTCTGTTCCCCTCTCAGTCAGCTGCAGCAAGCCATGCAGTTTATCAGGTTGTGTGCCTTGACGGTGAGGGATGGATGCTGTTCCCAAGCCACTATGGAGGTTTAGTAACTCAAAGTAGTTGTTTCTGGTACTTTGTCTCTCTGTCCCTCAAACTTGTGAGGGTTGTGCAGCTCTATCCTGGTCTGCTGACCCCCGAAGCTGGTCCCTCGGACAGCTTTATGCCTTTTCTCCATTGTTTTTGTGAGAGAGTTGAGTCCTGCCTGCTTATTCCAATGCTATCTTCCCAATATGTAGTATTTTTTGTCTAGTTCCTTTCAGTTTTTTTTTTTTTTTTTTTTAACCACTATTAGAAGATTATTAATATTTTATCATACACTATTGTCCACTGTTTGCTTTGGCTGTATTTTGGCCCAAATATCACCTTGGTATTAACCACTTGTAACATTAATGTACATTTGTTCTGTTTCAGAGAAAAACATTCTTATATATGCACTATTCATTTTTCACAAGAAGGTTCACTAAGGTTAGCTATGCTATTCCCGACATTTTCTTATAGTAGTTCTATGGGTCTGGTTTTTACATTTAGGTCTTTGACCACTGAGTTTATTCTTGTATTGGGAGTAAGACAGGGTCCTCTTTCATTCTTTTGATTATGGATATCCAATTCTCCTATCACCTTTTGTTGAAAAGATTATTCAATCCCAAAAAGGTGGTATTGGTAGGCCATAGACCATAGACATGTGGATCTATTTCTGAACTCTCAATTCAATTCTATTGATCAGTGTTGTCTATCTTTATGCCAACACATGCTGTTTTGACCACTGTAGTTTTATAACATACTCCAAGATCAAGAAGCCTGAGTTTTCTGACTTTGCTCTTCTTTTATTAGGATGTTTTTGAATATTCAGCACCCATTTCCCTTGCAAATAAATTTGGCAACTGGCTTCTCTATTTCTGTAAAGTAGGCTGGTGGAATTTTGATTGGTATTATGATAAATCTATAAATCAGTTTGGATAGACTTGGCATCATCATGATGTTTCATCTTCCAGTCGTGAATACAGAATGCCCTTCCATTTGCTTAGGTCTTCTCTGATTTCTTATAGCATTATTTCTTAGTTTTCTGAATACAGATACTTAACATTCTCGGTTAAATTAATTCCTAGATATTTGAGAGTTTTTGTTCTATTTGAAGTGGAATTTAAAAAAAATTTCCTCCTTAGTTTGCGCATTCCTAGTATATACAAACACTTCTGGATTTTTGCATGTTGATCTTGTATCCTGCCACTTTGTTGAACTCATTAGCTCTGATAGCTTTGACATAGATATTTTGGGATTTTCTAAATACAGGATCATGTCATCTGTGAATAGTGAGGGTTTTGCTTCCTCTTTTCCAATTTGCATGCCTTTTATTTCTTCTTCTTGCCTAACTGCTCTAGCTAGAACTTCGAATACAATGTTGAATAATAGTGATGACAGTGAGCAACCTTGTCTTAATCCTCATCTTAGAGGGAAAGCTTTTAGTCTTTCACCAGTGGGTATGACGTTGGCTGTGGGATTTTCATATATGTCCTTTGTCATATTGAGGAACTTTCCTTCTATACCTATCTTTTGAAGTGTTTTTTAATCAAGATAGGATGCTGAATTTTGTCAAGCCTTTTCTGTATCAATTAAGATGGTCATGTGGTTTTTACACTCAATTTGTTAATGTGGTGTATTAGGTTAAATGATTTTCTTATGGTGAACCATCCTTGCATATCAGGACTAAAACCCACTCAATTTAGTTTATAATTCTTTAATATGCTGTTGGATTCTATCTCCAAGTAATTTGTTGAGAAATTTTGCATTTACCTTCATTAGAGAGGTTGGTCTGTAATTTTCTTTTCTTGTAGTATCTTTATCTGGCTTCAGTATTAGGGTGGTGTGGGCTACACAAAATGTGTTAGGTAATTTTCTCTCCTTTTGATTTTTTGGAAGAGCTTAAATGGGACTGGTATTAATTCTTAAAATGTTTGGTAGAATTCACCATGTGGTCATGGACTTTTCTTTGTTGGAAGATTTTAGATAACTGATTCAATCTCTTTACTTGTGATTGGTTTGCTGAGGTCTTGCAATTCTTATAGAGTCAATGTAGGTTGTTTGTGCATTTCTAGGAATTTGTCCATTTCTTCTAGGATGTCTAATTTGTTGTCATACAGTTTCTCATAATTGCCTCTTATGATCCCTTTTTATTTCTGTGGGGTCAGTTGTAATGCCCCTTTTATTCCAAATTTATTTATTTACATCTTCAATCTTTTTTCCTGTTAGTCTACTACCTAAGGGTTTGTTGATTTTATTGAGCTTCTCAAAGAATCAGCTTTTGGCTTTGTTGACTTGTTGTTGTTCTCAATTTCATTTATTCTGCTCTAATCTTTCTTTCTGTGGAAATGGTTTGTTGTTCTTTTACTATTTCCTCCAAGTGTTCAATTAGGTCTCTGATTTTAGCTCTTTTTTCTTTTTTAATACAGGCATTTAGGGCTATCAGTTTCCCTCTCAGCACTGCCTTCACTATGTCCCATTAGTTCTGATAAATTGTGTTCTTGTTTTCATCGTCTTGAGATATCTAATTTCTCTTCCAATTTCTTCTTTGACCCACTGATTGTTTATGAATGTGTTGTTTAGCCTTCATATTTGTGAATTCTCCCCTTTCCCACCTATTAGTGATTTCCAGCTTCATTCCATTATGATCAGAATAAGTATTTTGTATAATTTCAATCTTTTTTTAGTCTGTTTGCATTCTTGGGTCTAATGTGAGTTTCATCAGGCAGCATATGGATGGCTCATATTTTTTATCCATTCTATCAGCCTTGGGAAGTTTAATCCATTAATGTTCAATTTTATTACTATGAAGGAATTACTTACTTCAACCATTTTATTCTTTGGCTTTCATATGTCATATCTTATTTTTGTCTATCTTTTTACCTTTTTGGTTACCCTTTCTGAGAGCCTTCACTTCTACACTCTCCTCCCAGCCTCTCTTACCTGTCTTGTCTTTTCTGGGTACAGAACTCCCATCAATATTTCCTGTAGAACTGGATTCTTATTTATGAAATCTTGTAGTTTCTTTCTATCTGTGACTATTTTAAACTCACAGTCATATTTGAAGGACAGTTTTGCCAAATAAGCAATTCTTGGCTGACAATTTTTCTCTTTCAGTACCTTAATTATATCATACCAGTGCCTTCTCGCTTCCATGATTTCTGTAAAGAAATCCATACTAAGTCTTACTGGATTTCCCTTGTATGTGATGTTTTGCTTCTCCCTTGCTGTTTTCAGTATTTTCTCTTTATCTTTGGCATTTGCCATTCTGAATGTTATAGTCTTGACGTAGGTCTATTTTGGTTTATTCTAATTGGAGTACACTGTACTTCCTGGATACTCATGGTCACAACTTGCATGAGAGTTGGGAAATTTTCGGCCATTATTTCCTTAACACTCTTTCTGCCCTCTTTTCCTTCTCAAAACCCCGTAAAATGTATGTTGGTGTGCTTTGTGCTATCTTTCAACTCCTTGAGCCCCTGCTCAATTTTTTCCATTCTTTTCTCTTTGTTCTCTTTTCAATTTCAGCTGTTCTGTCTTCTACGCTGCTGATTCTATCTTCCATGATTTCAACTATGCCATTGTATGTCTCTATTGTATTTTCAATCTCCCTTATTATGTCTTTCATTCCCATAGGCTCTGTTACTTTTCTATTCAATGTTTCAAAAATTTTTTTTAATGCTTTAACCATGTTGTCCTTCAACTCTATGACTTGATTTAGGCAATTTGTATGAACCTCATTGTTTAGTACCCTGTGTTTCATTAAGTAGCTGTATGTTATCACTGTTCTTTGATTCTTGGCTCAACTTGTAGATCTTTAGGATTGCCCCTGTTTAAATGCTCAAACCAGGGTTAAGGACCTAGTAATGGGGTACAGGCCAGTTTTCAAGGGCCCTGGAGAGATGGGAAGTAAAGGCACCAAACTGCCTCATTAACTTATTTATTATTATTTTTCTCTTCTTTGCATACACTTTCCTGTTCTGCCAGCAGATGGTACTCTTCAGTAGAATGCTCTGCTCAGACCCCATAGGCTAGGGAGGAATGCATTCACTGTAATCACACCCCAGCCTAGCAAATAAATGTTCTCAGAAACTGCTCTCCTCCTTTGGCCAGTCACACCTTCCCTCCTTCTGTGCCCTTAGCAACCAGTCCAGAGTAGTAAGGAGTGTTTGAGGAGCTAAGTTATCTTTAACTCTTTGCTGGCTCTCAGGACAAAGAATGTCCTGGCTGCACCTGGTCTGAAAGTATGAGACACTGTGGACAATGGAGACCAAGGCTGTTGGCCAAAATCTGAATTTGCTATAGCATTTGTCCCACCCTCTCCTTTCTTGAGGAAGAGGACCCCTGCAACCCCTCAGTTCTTAGCCACCAGCCAGGGGCCAGAAGACCTACTGCCATTTGCTCTGAGTGTGGGGGAATGGGCGCCAGCAGCTGCTGCTGCAGATTTACTCACAGGATTTTTCCAGCCAGCCAAGACTCCTTTCTTCGCCCCTCTCTTCTGGTTGGTGTCTAGCCTTCCCCTGGTGTCCTAAGCCCTAGAAAGAGTTTTCCAGACAGTTTCTGCCTGTCCTCTAGTGATTGAGCCATTTTTCTGGGAGAGAAGTGAGCCCTCTGCCTCTCTAACCCTCCATCGTCCTGGAAGTCCCATCGGAAAAGGTTGGTTTAAGGAGAAAAATAAAAAGGAAGATTGTACTTCAGAAAGATGGTGGACTAGAAACACACGGGACTCTCTTCTTTCCCAGAAATACAGCTAAAGGATAGGCAGTAACGGCCTGGAAAAAAGTCTTCTAGGGCTTAGGACACCAGAGGAAGACTGGACATTGCCCAGAATAGAGAGGGACAAAGGAAAAGAGTTGTGAAGGCAAAACTGTGAGTTAAAAGCAGCAGCTGCTACTGCCAGCACCCTCCCCCACATTATAGACACTTTTGAATTTCTTTGGAAGAGTTTAAACTCTTCCAAAAAATTGATGAGGAAGGAAAATTACCCAACACATTTTATAAAGCCAACATCACCCTAATATCAAAGCCAGATAAAGACACTACAAGAAAAGAAATTTACAGATGAATCTCTCTAATGAATATAGATGCAAAAATTCTCAACAAAATACTTGCAAATAAAATCCAACAGCATATCAAAAGACTTATACATCACGACCAATTGGGATTTATTCCTGGTATGCAAGGCTGGTTCAATATAAGAAAATCATTGAATGTAATATACCACTTAAACTAAAGGAAAAAACCACATGATCATCTCGTTCGATGCAAAAAAGGCATATGACAAAATCCAGCATCCCTTCTTGATAAAAACTTAGAAATACAGACTAGAAGGAATAGAAGGAAAATTCCTCAATATGATAAAAGGCATATATTAAAAACCCACAGCTTACATCATACTCAATGGGGAAAGGTTGAAATCTTTCCCTCTAAGATTGGGAACGAGACAAGGATGCTCACTGTCACCACTGTTATTCAACATTGTGCTAGAAGTTCTAGCTAGAGCAATTAGACAAGAAAAAAAAAATAATAAAAGGCATCCAAATAGGAAAAAAGGAAGAAAAACTCTATTTGCAGATGACACGATCCTATATTTAAAAAATTCTGAAATGTCTATGACAAAGCTACTTTAGCTAATAAGCAAGTTCAGCAAAGTGGCAGGATACAAGATCAACACAAAAATCAGTAGTGTTTCTGTACACTAGTATTGAACAATCTGAGAAGGAAATAAGCGAAGAATCCTATTTACAAAAGCAACAAAAAGACTCAAATACCTAGGAATCAATGTTACCAAGGAAGTACAGAACCTGAAAGCCTGGAGGGAGGATTTCACTGACTTCTATCCTCACATACAACTCTGTCAGGCTGACTGGGCAAAAGCTGGGAAGGCTTCTTAAACTACACTTTTAATACTTTAATCAACATTTTTCCAGATTAAGAAATAAAGACAGCGTACAGCACAAGAAAATAGACATTTTTATGTATGGTTCAAAGGCATTAGAATGACAACTATCCATTTATGCTTGGTGATTGAGAGGGTAGCCATGTATTTGTTATCCGTGTGAATGAACTTAATTATTCCTTTTATGTTGGAGTGTGATGACAATTTCTCAGTGAATATATAAAACAGACTAAATCATGTTTTTCAGTTAGAAAGCAATTTACTGAATACCTAAGCGCATATAGCTTTTAATTAAATAAACAACGGCTACTCGAGTGGCCATTTTACACTCCACTGAAATCCTTTATATCAGTGAATAATAGGGCTTGATAATCTGGTCTGAATACGTTCTTAAGTTAACAATGGATAAATAAAATTCCAAATACCAAAGGTATATTAAGTGTTGGCAAAGGTGGTATCAATGTAAACTAGTAAGGACATCTATCCTAAAAAAATAATTTGGCAATATGGGTGAAAGTCTTAAAAATATTCAAATCTCTTAAATACAACAATTTCACTTCAGAAATTTACTCTATGAAAATAATCATAGATATAAATTTATGTATAAAGACCAAAGACTAAATATTTGAGCACTTAGTTCATCTTAATTAATGTATATACATTCACACTGTTAAATCCTTAAATAATTCTTAAGTATACAGAGTAAAATATGAAACTTCCCTTATATCCCTCATATTGCCATACTCACTCCAGTGGTAATACTTCTAATAGTTTAGTGTTATATGAATAATAATAAAGATTTATATTCTTCTCTTAAAATAATGGAACCAAATTTCATAAATTAAACTATAAACAAGAAAAATCTTTCCATGTCATACATAGAGGTCAGCCATCTTATAGCAATAACATCCACAAAGGATTTCATATATGGACATACTGTAACTTATTTAACCAGTTCCCTTCTGACTGACATCCAAGTTTGTTTGCAATATTTTCCTTTTATTTAAAAAAAACTATAATGAACATTTTTAGACCTACCCCTGTACACAAAACAGAATTATTTCTTTAGGACAGATTTCTCAAACTAGATTTGTGGGATCAAAGGCTAAGTTTAATTTTTACTTTTAATATTATCAAACTGCCTTCCAAAAGAACTTTATAAATATAAGCTCTACTTAATAATATCAACATTTTTCATTTTTGCCAATCTGATAGGTGAAAAATATCTCTATTTTCTTCAGCATTTTCCCACAGTAAGACAGAGTATTTGCTCATTCTCCCATGAGTATACAGTGGAGTTTTCCAGAGACCACATAATGTTTGAAATCACAAATAGACTGAATGAAGAGCAGACATGAAAATCTAGCTATCTATTAAGTCAGACATTAAAGAGATTTGCAAAAATATGTAAAACACTGCCTCACCTTACCTTTTTTGCTTTGAAAAAATTATTTTTCATAAAAATATATACTGAGCTTATTATTGTCATTAGTAAATTAATAAAAAATATTTTTTTTAATTTCTGAGATTTAGTTTCAAATATGGTAACTATTGAAAAATATAATCCATATAAACAAAACCTCTTTGGGGTCCTTAAAAAGTGTGCAAAACTGTCCTAAGGCCAGAAAATTTGAGAATCACTGCTATAGGCCAATTTCTTCTGAGCCTACTGAAAACTGTTACTTGCTTTAGATTGAAAATGTAGAAGGTAAACCCATAAAATAAGTTTATTAGACTCATTTTCTGAAGACTGAGGTGACTAACTCAATGCTTCAATACTCTTTCAGCAGATACTTTTAAACCAAAGAGATACACAAAGATCAAAACCTGGGGGAGCGGATGTAGCTCAAGTGGTTGAGCACCAGCTTCCCATGTACGAGGTCCCAAGATTTGATTCCCGGTATCTCCTAAAAACAAATAAACGAAAAAACCAACTCTCATTGGGGAGCGGATGTAGCTTAGTGGTTGAGCACCTGCTTCCCATTTATGAGGTCCTGGGTTCAATCCCTAGTACCTCCTAAAAAAAAGGAAAAAATAAAATAAAACAAAACCTGTGCATTTTAGTCAAGGGAAAATATAAGAAATAGCCATATGAATATTTTGTATATAAAACTACTATTAAAGAAATTACTCACTTTTTTTTTTTTTAAGATTTATTTAATTTATTTTTTCTTTATTTATCCCTCCCTTCCCCAGATGGTTCGTTTGTCCGTCCACTCACTGCTCGCTCACCTCCTTCAGGAGGCACTGGGAATCAAACCCAGGATCCCCCAAATGAGAAGGGAGTGCCCAACGACCTGAGCCATATCTGCTCCCCATGGGCTGTGGCAACTGTTGGCCCTGGCATCCACTTGTTGCGGCAGGGGTGTCTAGCTCGTTGGGGCAGGGGGAGGCAGCATCCGCTCGCCTTCCCTCAGGTCAATGGGACCCGAACCCAGGACCTTCCACATGGCAGGCAGGAACCCAAGTGGTTGAACCATATCTGCCTCCCTACTCACCTTTTTAAAAAATTTCCTACATAAAAGGCTTTGTAATAAAATCACTTTAGGATTTTTTTAAAAGGAAGACAGTCTATAATAAAACCTTGGGAAACAACAACATTTAAGGGACAGGTCGACTATGAGGAGCCTCTAAAGCAGGGGTTCTTAACCGTTTTTGTTCCATCAATCCCTTTGCCAGTCAGGTGAAAACCACAGACCCCTTACTAAGTCCACACCATACCGTGTAATATTTAATAAATTTTTCACATCTGCACCAACATGTCGCCACAAAAATGTTTTTTTTTTGAATTTCAATTCAAGCTCACAGATCCCTTGTTAAGAACCCCTGCTCTAAAGGGCTTGGACAGTGAGCCAGAAAATCTGAACAGCAATAAAATGGAAGCCAAGCAATGAGAGTGTTTCAAGACAAGAGTTCTTGAATATGCCAAATGCTGCAGAAAGGTCACGTAAGTTAGAAATGAATGTGTCTCTATTTAGCAAGAGGACATTATTAGTGACCTAAAGAGCAGTTTTAGTATAGGGATGGGTCAGAAATCAAACTGCAGAAGACTGAATAAATATTAAGTGAAAAAGGAGAGATAATAAGGTAGAGAACTCTTCCAAGAAATTTAGTTGTAAAGGGAAAATAAACAGGGTTATAGCTAAAAGGAAAAATAAGGACAAGAGAAAATGTGTCTAGGTGTATGTTAAACACATAGAAAATAAATTAATATGGTTGCTGAAGGTGAGAGGAAATCAGACACAGAATATAGAGGAATATATTACCCTTATACAGGAGGAGATAGGCCTCTTACAGTGAACAAGAGGGAAGTAATAAAGGTCAGGTATTAATAAAAGATTAGTTTGTAAGTGTTGGGGCAGAAAGTTGTGGGATTTTCTGGATAAAGTGTTTCACTCACTCTGTGAGGTAAGATAACAAGAGGATAAATAAAGGAGTAATAGGAGATTTAAGAAGAGGGTCTGAAATAGCTGTAATGAAGACAAGGAAAACTGACTTAGGCTTTGCTAAACCTTTTAAAGTTTCAACAATTAGCATATATTATTGTAAATGGGAATGGGGGCAAAGATGTATCCAGTACACTTCAGAATGGTATTTATTAAAAAACAATTAAAATGAAAACAGAGTATTGGCTGTTGCAAATTAGTCCCTGAGGTTTTGGAAGTTAGCTATCCAACCTTGAACAGTCAAGGTTTTAGTATATTCTCTTTCAATAAACTAATTAATCAACTACAATAGTATGTTATAGCTGCTTTTACAGCTATTTTGTTGAAGAGAAATTAAATTAGCTCAAGAAATGCTAAGGAGATATAAATGGATTAACGGTAATGACAGAAGTTTCCTATTCATTCTTGGAAGTATCTTTTTAATAGAGTAAAATGGATTTCCTTAAAAAGTAGTGATGACAAATCATACAGAGTTCTTTAGAAGTTTTAGTCTATAAGTTTTCAGAGATCATTCTTAAATATAATAGTTGATATTTTAAGCTTGCAGCTTCTTGGGGCTGGGTCATAAATACTCAACTATATCACTGTAGCTGAAAAGCAGCCATAGACAATATGTAAACAAATGGACATGGCTGTGTTTCAATAAAACTTCATCTGCAAAAATAAGTGGCTGGTCTACAGCTGACCCCTAGTCTAGGTTTTCAGCCGCTGAGGAAGTAGCTTAAATTCTTAGTTTTGTCTTCTATAAATACAGAAAGAAAGCTATTGAATAGTTATATAAATTATAATAAAATACCCAGCACACTCAAAGATGCATTCAATAAACATGAGTTCCCTTTTTCAATGTCAGGCAGTGTGAGGCCTAAGAGTGCTCACCTTCCAGAAAATCATAGAATTGGAGGAGAGAAAACATTTATTATATGGAAAATAAATGCAAATTTGTTGACAATGACTCAGCAGATAATTTTGCTAATTTTCACAAATAAGCCTGGGATTTTAATTGTCATTTTATTTTGATTTCTTCTGAAAGATGAAAGTCATCAATTTCTTGGAAATAATTTTCCTAAGACCTTAAAATTTCAAAATCTAATTTTTAATGTAAAATATGCATAAATTTAGATTTAATTTTTTAACCCCTGATTATCAAGGAGTTTAAAAGTTTATAAATGTAATAAAATCTCAAAGGACTATGGTGTTGTAAAATAAAGTTTTAGGGAAAAAAGAGGATGGGGAATTAGAAAAATGCAGTGCCAACAGTTTTACACTGCTACTATATGCCAGTTTCTACCTTAAAACCCAGTGAGGAAGAAACAAGTCAATAAGCTGGTACTGAAACAATGGAGAAATCACAGTTGAAAGGTGTTTTCAAGCCCAGAAAAAAGACTTCAGAGTGAATAATCAAAACGTGACTAATAAATAAAGCTTATTTGAAACTCACCATCTCTGTTAGTTTCCCATTCTACATTCTCCTCTTCACTTTCTGGAGTTCTCTCCTTAGTGATTTTTATGTCTTCCTTTTCCCTATGCCTCCCTCTTGAAGATTCTTTCTAAAAAGTAAATAAATACATTCAGATTACTATATATATTTTAAACTAAATGAGGTAGTTATTTTAATACAGGACATTTTTAACTTCACTCATCTCTACTTCATCAAAGACTCAGTTTGGCAAGCAGTCACTTATCTACTAAGTAGAGCAAGTTCTAATCTATTATAGTACCACATTAAAAAGACTACACTATAGCCATTTTACTAAAGAACATTTAAACACACCTTGGTAAAATTCAAGGAATTGCTAAGATTTAAAAATGCACAATGCTAATCCAATGCTTTAATAAATTGATATTCTACTACATACTAAGTTTCTATGTGAAAATCACTGGGCAAAAAGGCAGTATGAAAATGGATAAAGGACAATGGAAGGATTGTATGTGACTAAATTAAAAATTAACTAGAAATGACTACAATGACTAAAAATGTACTAAACTGTTCACAATAGATGCTCGAGGATAATTAATTGTTGGTCTGTAAGACTTGTCAAACCCTATAGTAACATTTTCCAACACACCTAAGGATCACACCAAACTCATTTAAGAATTGTATAAATGGTTTTTAAAAAGAGATTTTTTATATTTTGATCAACCTAAATGGAGCTAAAACAACATAGGTATTTCAGCTAAAAAAATGGAAGGTTTTACATTTTATTCTCCAAGTGTAACAGAAGTCTATAGACAACAGTAACTCAGCATATAAAATTCAATTAAATATCCTATAATGAAAGATAAAGATTGCAAACTACATTTTAACAGGTGCTAAGTAACCAGTGTCATAGTAAATGCTCTTTTCTCACCACAGTATAATTCTCATTTTTATTAACCCTCTAAATCCTATGAAAAGACAATGACACACAATAAATGATTGTAGATTTTTACTTTATTTAATTTCTACATTAGACTACACTCATACATATTTCTTAAACAGGATATGTGTAGGCAAATTTTGTTAATTATACTTTTTATTTTCAAATTAAGTAAGGAAGCATTACAAAGATACCTCAGAATTTTGAACTGGCTAGGACTAATTTTGACCTCTTCCACATGTTATCCCTTTAAATATATGAACACTGCTACTAAGGCTTTTTATACCAAGCCAAAGATACCCATTATGTTTAGCATGCCTTCCTATTTCATGACTTTCATACCTCTCATCATTCTGTCATCTTCTCTAGACACACTATTTGCCAATCAGCTTCAATAAAGCATGGTATCCAGGATTAATCTAGTCTTGCCAGAGCAGCATCCAGTGGGCTTCTACCTCTCCCAGTATAGAATTTAAACTATACTTGTATGAATGAAGTCTAACTTCTTTTTGGGGGGAAAGGAAAGATTGTTGCTGGGACCTAAAAATAAACCATAATCTTAAAAACTTAAAAATCTTAAACAATTTATCTCACATAAACTGAAATCTAGAAGTAGGAAAAACTTCAGGGCTGGGTGATTTAGTTACACACTGAAATCATCAAAGACCAAATTTTCTTGCTGTGTGCTTGTTTCATTTCTCACAGTTCAGCTATTCCTAGTGTTGACTTCACATTAAGGCTGATTTCCTCACCATTATAAGAAGCAATCTGAGTTCCCTCAAGGTACTTCTCCCCTAACTACAAAGAATTCTTTCCTTCAATCTGACTAGGCCAATTTCAGTCACAATAGAGCAACAGAGAAAAATAAAAAAATCATATACTTGATCCCATACATGAAGAAAAGATTTCAATTGTCAAAGATCAATAGCAGAAAATGGAATATTTAAAATTCCTTATGTTTTAGCAATAAAGTTTTATTTTCACACATGCAAAAAAATCGATAGCTGATTCATGTTTTAAAAAGTGAATTAACTAGGAAATGATTGGTACTTCCTTAAACGGAACATGCATATAATCTCAAAAGCAAACACCTTAACTGGTCATCAGCAGACTACAGGCTTCTCTGCGTAGTCACGAATAAGACAAGGAAGCCCCTACTTCTGCAATGTTTATGGGGTGTTAGCCAAAGAAATACACAATGTGTACGGAGTATTAGCCAAAGCAATTAGAGGTATAAGAATTGGAAAGAAAAGTGTAAATCTATCTTGGTTTGCAAGCAATGGGATTCTTTAACTGGAAAATACATAAAAAAGGGAATTTTTCTACAGTGAGAAAATTCAGCAGATAGCAACAAAGAAAATTCGTGAGCCTTCATATTTATATAATAATAAGTTGGAAGATATATATAAAGGAAGAGAAGGCTCCATTTATAATGGTAAAAAGTACACATAGCATATTATCTAGCAGTAACCATAAGTATCTAAAACCTACATGAAGAAAACTCTTGAAAGATATAAAAATAGGCTTGAACAAAGGAAAAGACAAACCATGTTCCTGGATAAGAAGATATAAAGAAGTCAATTCTCCCTAACTAAATTTATGAATGGAATGTGATCCCAATAAACGTACCATCAAGTTTTCTTCTGGACATAGAGTGATTATAATGGCATTTTGCAAAATAAAGAAGCAAGAATGGCCAGGAAACCCCAGAAAAAGTAGAACCGGGGTAGAAGGTAGGTGGGAGGGAGTGTACAAGCCCTATCAGATATTAAAACATATTTTAAAGACTATATAATTAAAATGGTATAATATTAACACCCACCATAGGTAGGAATATAAAAGGCACCAGCTCTTTTGGAAACTATTTAGCAGTGTCTTAATAAAGTTAAACACACATATACCATATGAAACCATGTGATTCTACTCCTAGGTATGTACCCAGAAAGAAAACACATGTTCACCCAAAGACTTTATTCACAATAGCCAAAAAACTGGAAACAACCCAAATGTCCAACAACTAGTGAATGAATACATGAACTGTGATATATCCATACAATAGAATATTAATCAGCAATAAAAGGAACTACTGACACATGCAACATAGTAGAATCTCAAAAACATATTTAAGAACTGAGACACAAGAGTATATACTGTATGATTCAATTTATTTATTTATTTATTTTATTTTTTTATTTTTTTAAAGATTTTATTTATTTATTCATTTATCCCCCCCTTGCTGCTTGTGCTCGCTGGGTCAGCTAACCACGCCGTGCGGGCGGGCTTGCCTTCACCAGGAGGCCCCGGGAACCGAACCCGGGGCCTCCCATATGGTAAACGGGAGCCCTACTGATTGAGCCACAGCCGCTTCCCTGATTCAATTTATATGAAATCCTAGAATAAGCAAATAATCTATAGTGACAGCAGGAGGTTACTGACTACAAAAGGGCATGAGAAGACATTCTGGATTGTGGAAGTGTTCATTCATATCTTGTTTGTGGTGGTGGTGTGTATATTTATATAAGTCTCAAGCCATACACTTAAAATAGGCACATTTTATTGCTTGCAAATTATACCTGAATAAGGAAATATTTTTCAAAGACCTGCCACTAGGTAAGAAGGGACAATATGAGCATAAAAAATTATAACAGTGGTAAAGGTTTAGCGTTAGGGACATCAGTAAGAACTCACGGTTACTTTAATAGAGATACTGATTGTTGAATATAGTTATATAATAGATATGTGTATCTATACCAGTTAGTATACGCACATGTATTTCTTTGTTCTGTCAGCTAAAGACAGCCTAAAAGAAAAACCACCCCAGGAGCAATGAGCATAGTCAGCATCCAGATCTTGGTTTTAATATAATTCTACAATAAAAGTAACCAAGGCTACTTGGAGAAATCAGCCAACTGTAGGACTGGGGTGGGAAATATACAAGACGAGCCAGCAAGTATCTTGTAGTGCCAGAAAGTAGAGAAGTTCTTAAAAATAAACAAATAAACAGAAATAAACACATTGATGGGGGGGGCATGTCAAAGGGGCACAGGAGCAAACCAAGAGAGCTCAAATTGGCCAAAGCTGGAACAATTTATGCAAAAAAATAAAGCAGTATTGGGTTATTACCCAAAGTACAACATAAATATCCATGAGACGATACTGATATAAATAAATGACTGAATAAATTAATAAATGGGGGAGAAAAGGCCAATCTCCCAAGCAGAATTCCAAATAAATTATGTAGCTACACCATGTTAAAGAAGGGAGCGTAACTTCGCACTCTTTGAGTATGGGTTATGCAGAGTGACTTTTTTCCAAAGGGTACAGTATGGAAAGGGGAAAAAAAGAGACTGGAGAAACCTGACAAAGCCAACAGCTGATGATAAGTCATGTTAATATCACACTGATACGGTGTGATGAAAATGCCACTTTACTCCTGCGATCTTCCTTCAAAAATCCACAACCCCAGTCTAAGCACAAGAAAAACATCACACAAATTCCAATAGGAGGGCATACTACAAAACATCTGATCAGTCCTCCTCAAAACCATCAAGGTCATCAAAAATAATGAAGGTCTGAGAAACTGTCATAGCCAAGAGGAGCCCTATTGGTTCACTTATTCTAACAAATTTGTTATAACAGAAGATGCTAATAATAAGGGAAACCAAGGGTGTGGGGGGTATGGGGGTGGTAATGGAAATTCTGTGTAATACCTGCTCAGTTCTTCTGTAAATGTAAAACTAGTCTAAAAAATAATGTCTATTAATTAAAGAAAAGGATAATAATTCCAATGCATTGAATACATCAAATATACAAAAATCTATGCGTTCACAATGATACAAAAATATATACTGTTCACTATTGGAGGATACTATGGAAAAACTAATTCTGTAAATTGGTAAATAAATACTAAGAATCAAGCATTTATCCTGCCTGAGAGTAACCAAACAGTTAAGGATGACAAGTTCTTTCTTTAAGAATAATCACAGATTATAGATTAAGAAGGAAAAATAAAGTTAGAATACTATCACTTTTCAGTCCATATGGATCTGGGCAATGATAATTTGTGCTTACTAAAACCAGGTAAAAGCAGATGAGGCAGGCTGACACCTGAACCCATTGAACAATCTCAACATCACAAAAAGAAACAACCAGACATTATATAATTTCTGATATGATGCAATAAGAAGTATCCAACACTACCCAGAAACTAATCTTCCAAAGAGAAAAAAATTAAATCTGATCAAAGCTATCAGTTTTTGTATAAGACACATGGAATGGAGGAACATATTCAACTACATCAGGGTTCAGCAAATGAGGCAGCCCTACATGTGCAAAAGGACATTTTCAAAGATGAAATACAGAAACTTTCATTACAAATCAGCAGTAAGAGATAAACATGTGCAAAGGATCTCGATGATAGGGAGCACTAATTCTGAATCCTAATAAAGTAAAATGTTATCCCCCAAAAAAGAGTTCTGTTCTTTTAGGAGACATGTAGTATAAAAAGTTGTATTCAATTATTACATTTTGAATTTCACCCATAAGAAAATTGTAGAAATTTGTTTTCTCCCTTGTTATACAAATAACAAATATACCTCCTTGATATTATCTCTTGACTTGCAGAGCCTAAAATATTTACATCTGGCCCTTTACAGAAAAAATTTGCTGATCACTTAACTACACCACAAGGAGTAACCAGTAAAAGCCAGCATACGGGAACCTCTATAAGATAAACAACATGGATTCTTCAACAAATAAAATGCAAGGGGAAAAAAGAATGAGGTCGGTAGGGAGGGAAGAGTTGCTTTCTGGTATGGAGCAGGGCTACAGACATACCAAAAGAAACATGAGAGACTTTAAATACAACATGACCAACCATTTAAAAAACACTAGACAAAAATTTATGATTCAAGAGAAAGTTGAATACTGTCAGAATATTTGATGATAAAGAATTGTTAAGTAGTTTAGCTGTGATAATAGTGTTATGGTGGTGTTTTAACACTAATATATATTTATCACTCTTAGAATTTTTTTTTAAAAAGAGCTCTATTATCTCTTAGAAATACATATTGAAATATTTACAAATGAAATGATGTCTCAGATATTATTCAAAATAATCTAATAAAGGGAAAAATGGGGTAGAAATACAAGAAGACTGGCCATGTATTAACATTTTTTAAAGTGGGAGATGACTAATACAGGTTTGAAAATTTTCTCTTTGGAAATTTCCAGAATTAAAAAGTTCTGAGTAGGCTTTATCGAGCTGATATTTGCAAATCTTCCATAAGGCTAATATTAAGACTAGTCCCCCAATTATTCAGAAACAAGGAGGGAAGCAGATGTGGCTCAAGTGACTGGGTTCCCATCTATCATATAGGTGGTCCCGGGTTCAATTCCTGGGGCCTCCTGGTGAAGGCAAGCTGGCCCGCATGGAGGCTGGTGCAACGAGATGACGCAACAAAAAAAAGATACACAGAGGAAAAAGACAATGAGAGACACAATGAACCAGTGAGCTGAGGGGGCTCAAGCGATTGAGTGCCTCTCTCCCATGTTGGAAGGTCCCAGGGTCAGTTACCAGTGCCTCCAAAAGAGAAGACAAGCAGACACAGAAGAATGCACAGCAAATGGACACAGAAAGCAGACAGCGAGATCAAACAGCAAGTGGGGGAATAAATTAAAAAAATAAAATAAGCTAGGGAAAACATCGAATAGAAGCAAAACAGTCAAGTTAAACTATCTAAGGCAGGGGTGGGGGAAATTTGGCCTACTGTCTATATTTTGTTAATGAAGTTTTTTTGTTTGTTTTTGTTTTATTTTGTTAATGAAGTTTTAACGGAATATTACATATGTCTACTTCTTTAAATACCGTTTGTAACTGCTTTCAAGCTGCAAGAGCAGAACTAAGTGTGACAGAGATTTTATGGCCCACAAAGCCAGAAATATTTTTCTGATTCTTCATAAAAAGTAAATTAAGATGTGGAAAAGGAGCATGTCAGAGGTTTTTTTTTTTGGGGGGGGGGGATTGGGAGGGTTGAGAGGAGATAGGAAAAGAATTAGGTAAGGAACTGTGAGGCAAAATGAATCATCATGTGTATATTCTGCGATGTACAGTTCCCATGGACAAGACACTTCATGCTAGAAATTAGTTTTCAATTCAGAATATCAGAAAACCAGGCACTAAGGGTAGGAAAAGATCTACTGTAGTATGCAAAGTCAAATAGACAGTAGCCTATAAGAACACAGGAATAAGCTGCAAGTTGAGTAATCAACCTGACATTCAGCTATGGAGTAAGATCTGAAAAAGAAATTTGACTAGTAGTCACCTTGAATAGATCGAGTGGCAGTAAGGATATACATCAAGTCTAAACAAACCGTCTTTGCTTCAGGGTAGGGGTGGGGTAGAAAACATAAGCAACTGACAAAAATGACCCTTTGAAAAAAATACTGGGGGGAATGAACTATGGACTAAAGTAGACTTACTGATATTCTACTGTAGACTTATTGTGATTCTAGCAATGGAGGAGATTATAACATTGATGTGGAGGCAGTGGCCATTGGAGGTTCTGAGGGCAGGGAGAGGGAAAAAAAGGTGTAATACGGGGGCATTTTTGGGACTTGGGAATTGTCCTATATGACATTGCAACAACAAACATAGGCCATTATAGATCTTGCCATAACTTAAGGAATTGGGTGGAGAGAGTGTAAACTACAATGTAAACTGTAATCCACACTTAATGGCAATGCTCCAAAATGTGTTCATCAATTGCAAAGAATATACCTCACTAATGAAGGATGCTATTGATGTGGGAAAATGTGGGAGGTGTGGGGAGGAGGGCATATGGGAATCCTCTATATTTTTATGTGACATTTGTGTAATCTAAGTATCTTAAAATAAAATTTAAAAAAACCCTACTTAATCATAAAAAAAAAAACTCTGTGGGAGAAAAATGTGAACAATAGAAAAGTAAACAGAAATTTCATGGAACATTCTGGAAATGACAAGTAGTCCTATGAGGGCATGGAGGGTGAGTGAAGACATTTGCGGTTGGTGATTATTTGTTTTAAATCTTCTTTCCACACTAAAACAAAAGCTTCAGGAAAGCTGGAAAATTTTTTAAAAATTTAAAAAAATTAAAATAAAATAAAATTAATTAAAAGAAAAGATAAAATAAAATAAAATGAAATGAAAAAATACTGGAAAAGAGAAAGAAAACATCATTCTAAAATCTCAAAAGAAAAATCTCTGAAAATGACTTATTACAAGAACCAGAAGAGGTCATTAAAATGATAGGTAAAGAAAAAATATTTTAAAGATTATATATATCAGTTGAAATGTTATTCCAATTATTTTAATTCCATATATGAAAGGTTAGATTAGAAAATTCAAGAATTTAAAAGAAAGATCAATACATACAAATAAACTTAGATCATTGACCATAAACTCTGAAGTAAGATTTTTAGGTGAGCAAAAGGATGCTAAATATTAAACAAGATATCCTTCCACCATGATAAGTTAACTATTTAACCCTTTCTTAGACTGCAGCCACAGAGGTTCTCCTAAGAGGCAGGGATTCCCTATGGCATATGTAAATACCCCCAACATCAAGAAATGCTTGAAAATTCCTAACAGACTTTATATTCAGGATCTAATTTTGCTTGCAAAGCTAATTTATCTGTTGTGCTCAAATTCCATAAATAACAAGTATCTCTATAGGAAAAAGAAAACACATCTTAATTATTGCATTTGAAAAGTTCTAATAGACTGGTTGAAAGTATCTAGCACCATAAAAAGGTAAAGTATTATTTCATAAGTGTTTTAAAGTAACATGAGAGTGTCAGTCCAAGTACTGAAAACAGCACCACAAATCAGTTGTCTTTGATGATATGAATCTAGTTCACAAAAGGGCCCACAAACCAGCTCTTCCTCTATCTCAATGAACAGCATGGAAACTGGAGTTAATACCTCCCATCTACTCATTGTTTTGGTTATCAAATCCTATTGACTCTCCCTCAAATAAGCTTTCCACTACATTAAATTCAGTTCCCCAATTATCACCTAGACCAGCCCTGTCTGGGAGAAATATGATGCAAGTTATATATTTATTTTCAAATTTTCTTGTTGCCATATTAAAAAGAAAATAGAGATGAAATTAAAATTTTGATAATAGATTTTATTTAACCTGAGATACCCAAAATATTGCCAACCTATAATCAACATGAAAAATTATTGACTTATTTTACATTCTTTTATTCACACTAAATTTATGAAATCCAATCAGTGTTTTACAATTGTGACACATCTCAATTCAGACGAGCCACATTTCAAGCTTTGAACAACCACACAGACCGTGTAGAGCCTAAATCCTCAAGGGTTCTCAACTCTGGCTGTACATCAGTCAATTTTCATTTATTCAGTACATCAACTAGTTCCAAGGTCCGGAGGAAAACTGGTTAACCTTGGCATACAGAGAAAAGGTTTTCTCTTGGCAAACCCTGACTTTGACAAACAAGACCATTCACAATCTCTTCAGCCTTCATCTCACACCCACACACTACAAATCCTATACCCTAGGAATACAACTTCACAGTTGTGCCAACTACTGATTTCCAAATTCCTTAATTGTTACTTTTGCCTCCTCCCAGACTTTCACCCCTCCCCTCCTTCACCCCACTTATCCTTCAATACCAGTGCAAATGTTATTTCCCTCTGTGATATGTTCCCTGGTTCCCCAGGCAGTTATTTATTCTCTTCATTGTGCTCTCTGCTCCTATCTCTCTCACGTATATATACACAATAGAAAATTACAATCTACTTATTTATAAATTTCTCTCCCACAAGAAGGATTACCAATCTCGTAATTCAGACACATTGGAGTTGAGGTCAGTGGCAAAGAAGGGATGGAGTTCTGGTTAGTTTGCTGAAAATCATATACATCCCATCTTTGCTATGAGCCTATGTCATCTATTCTACAGTTGTCCCTACCTCAATTAAAACTGATTTTCCCATAGAAATTCTTTATGCACAGATCAACATTCACACTTGTCGCAGCAGAGCACCATAAAAATGATCAGTATTTGTCATCCTACTAGACATATCACCCAATATAATAACTCACTATTCTAGCTTATTAACAGGTTTTTCTCTAAGTTTAGATAGTGAAATCCCCAAAACCTGATTTGTCTTGAAACTAGTGATCTAGATATGCTTGAAGTTCAGTGCCTTAGAGGGCTTTCTTGCCTGGGGGGAGGGCAAGAACCTGGCTTTAAATTTATTAACAAAATGCAAACTTTGCTATCTACTTGACATATAAATCTCTATGATCAACAACACAAGTATAACTAGATACCTGTTAACAACCTAAATCTCCAATTAAGAACCTACAGTCAATTTAGAGACAAAAAGTTAAAAGTTAACCTAATAACAGTGTGTACCATTTATTTTGTGGTTATTATGGAATAGTCGTCATGTTACTTGTTTTATATATATTTTCTTCATAGCAACATATTGTTACACCTAGCATCTCTATCTTATGGATAAGGAAACTTACAGTGGAGATTATATAATTCCTACAGTAGAGTGTTCAAAATATGAAATCCCAGACACCTGCCCTTTACCTTTACACTAACTACAATCCATCTACTGGTAAATTGGAGCCAGCTTGTACTGACGCATAAGCATGATCTGTTAGTTTTTTAAATTCCCTGCAAGCTACTGTTAGAGCCATCATTAAAAATGAAATTATATAAGCAATTAAATAACTTTTATTAAAACAAAGGCAGTAATTATTCAAAACTCATCACTTCCTAAATATTTTAGTGTGTTTTATTCTTGAGGTTATTTACATCTATTGAATATATATTATTGAAATACTATACAATGGGGTGCTACTGAGTATCTCTTCCCAAATCTGCATTCAGTGACACCGCTTTGGTGGACTGAAACTGGCAATGGTGGTAGTATTTACACCAAAGAAACTGACAAATCCTACAAAGCATGACTTTTTTTCAGAGAGTGGTTGTTAAACATTTACCAGCAGACCACTGAGTCCATCCATTATTCTGAATTCAAAATACACATGCTCAGTCCCTACCCAGAAATGTTGACTGGGTAGATTAGGGGTGGAGTATGACATGTACATTTTGGAAAGGGCCATCTCGCCTCCAAAGGAATTTTGATAAATATCTCCAGCTGAATACTACTATTTGAGAGTGTGTTCTTTTTTTTTTTGTTTTTTTTTTTTCAGTTTTTTTGTCCTTTTTATATATATATATTTTTTTTATTTATTTTATTTTTTATTTGAGATTTCGAATACTGTACTACATATCCTATTAGATGTTAGAAAACTACATACTTAAAACTACATTGCTTTAGGTACCCAAAGACAAGACTTTACAAATCATAATTTAAAATTCTGCCACTGATTTTTATCGTGTCAAAAGAGCCATAGGGAAGCTTCTATATACCTTAAATCAGGGGTTCTTAACCAGCAGCCCACAGACCTGATTTCAGGGGGTCTGTGAGCTTGAACTGAAAATTCAAAAAAACATTATTCTTGTGGGGATGTGTTGGCGCAGGTGTATTTATTAAATAATACATAGAATAGTGCGGACTTAGTAAGAAGTCTGTGGTTTTCACCTGACTGGGGAAGGGGTCTGTGGAACAAAAAAGGTTAAGAACTCATGCCTTAAATTATCAAAGAGGATGATGCTTATACAGTTCAATATCATTCACAAGAAGATTTTAACTTTAGGCAACTGGTATCTACCTGCGAAAGAATGAATTTGGAACCTAACTCACACCAAATACAAAAATTAATTCAAAATGAATCAAAGACTTAAATGTAAGAGCCAAAACTATAAAACTCTTTGGAAAAAAAAATCATAGGAAAATATCTTTAGGAACTTGTCTTGGCAATGGATTCTTAGAATTTACACCAAAAGTATGAGCAACAAAAGAAAAAAACAAACAGGACTTTATCAAAATTACAGACTTCTGTGCATTAAAGAAAGCTGAAGAAAGTGAAAAGACAACTGACAAAATGGGAGAAAATATTTGGAAATTCTATATCCAATAAGGATTTAATATCAAGAATATATAAAGAAATGCTACAAATCAACAGCAAAAGACAACCAACCCAATTAAAAAATGGACAAGGGACTTGAAGAGACATTTCTCCAAAGAAAACATACAACTGGCCAATGAATACATGAAAAGCGTTTAACATCATTTGTCATTAGGAAAATGCAAATCAAAACTACCAGGAAATATCACCACACACCCACCAGAATGGCCATTATTTAAAGAAACAGAAAATAACAAGCATGGGTAAGAAAAGTGGAGAATAGGAATCTTAGTACATTGCTGGTGGGAATGTAAACTGGTACAGCCACTGAGGACAAGTTTGGCAGTTCCTCAAAAAGTTAAAAAGAACTACCATATGACTTAGCAATCCCACTTATAGTCATATACCCAAAAGAAGTGAAAGCAGAGACTTGAACAGATATTTATACACCAACGTTCATGACAGCGTTATTCACCACAGCAAAATGGTGGTAGCCACTCAAGTGTCCACTAAAAGATGAAGGGATAAACAAAATGTGGTATATACATACAATAGAATGTTATTCAGCCGTAAAAAAGAATGATGTTTTGATACATGCTACGAAATGGATGAACCTCGAAGACATCATGTTGAGACAAATAAGCCAGGCACAGAAGGACATATTTTGTATGATTCCACTTATATGAAATAACTAAAATATGCAAATATACAGAATCAGAAAGTAAAGTATAAGTTACGAGGGGTGGTAGTTGAGAGGGAATGGGTGCAGGGCTTCTGTTTGGGATGATGGAAAAGCACAATATTGTGAATGTACTTAATGCACTGCATTGTATGCTTGGGAGTGACTGACATCAGGAATTTTAGGTTGCATATACATGTTACCACAATTTAAAAAGGAGAGAGAGAGACTTAAAAAGACAATGGCAATTAAATGCAATACATGATCGTTCCTGGACTGGATCTAATAATGGAGGAGAAATGCCTAAGAAGGCATTATTGGGACAACTGAAAAACTGAAATATAGATGGCTTTATATCATTATTAAATTTCCTGAACTTGGTAACTGTACTTAATGTGGTTACATAAGTGAATATCCTTGTTCTTAGAAAACATACATGGAAAAATTAAGAGTTAAAGGAGGAGAAGAATTTTCTTGTTAGTTATTTGTTTTTTATTATTATTATTGAAATAATGAAAATGCTCTAATGTTGATTGAGGTGATGATATGATTATACCAAATACCACTGATTGTATACTTTGGATGAACTGTATGCTTTATTAATATATATCAATAAATTGGTTTAAAGAAAGAGTTAAAGGAGCATAACGTATGTAATCTACATTCAAATGTTTACTAGATAGACAAGATAATATAGCAAATGTGACAAAATGCTAAAAGTTGATACTCTGTATTGTTTCTGTATTATTTTCGCAACTTTCTTGTAAGTTTGAAATTATTTTAAATTAAATTTTAAAAATTAAAAACAACAACCATGAGATACCACTTCCCACCTGTACGATGATTATAATAAAAAATTCAGATAATAACAAAAAAAATACAGATAACAAGTGTTGGCAAGGATGAAGAGAAACTGGAACCCTCATATACTGCTAGAAAGTTATAAAATGATACAGCCACTTCAGAAAATAGTCAAGCACTTTCTCAAAAGGTTAAATACAGAGTTACCATAAGACCCAGCAATTTTACTCCTAGGTTTATACTCAAGAGAAATGAAAACATTTGTCCACAGGAAAAACTTGTAAATCAATGTTCATAGCAGCATTATTTGTAAGAGTCCAAAAGTGGAAACAATCCAAATGTCCATCAAATGAGGAATGGATAAACAAAACTTATTATCCATACAGAGAAATATTATTCGGCAATAAAAAGGAACAAAATATTGATAAATGCTACAATTTTTCATGAACCTTGAAAACACAATGCCAAGTTAAAGAAGTTAGTCACTATAGGCCACATATCGTATGATTTCACGTATATGAAATGGCCAGAAAAGGCAAATCTAGAGACAAAAAGGAGATTTAATGATTGCTTAGGGCTGGGGGGCATTAAAGGGGAAATAGGGAATAACAGCTAAAGGGCATGGAATTTCTTTTTGGGGTTAAGAAAGTGATAAAAATGTTCTGAAACTGACTTTGATGATGGCTGTGCTACTCTGTGAATATACTAAAAACCACTGAATTGTACATTTTAAATGGGTGATATTGTATGGTATGTTAACTGTATCTCAATTATGTTACACACATAAACACAAACACACGAAAGATTATGAAAATTTCTTGGGAAAAAATATAGCTCTTAAAAGATTTCCATGCTTAACAAACATATGTTTTCTTTTACTCTTATAATGACATTTTCTTATAATGACTACATCATAAACTGTGTTTCTCTTCTGGCTTCATTGCCAGGAAATTCATACCTAACTTTTGTGGTCATATACACTATCCTTCACCTAAGTTTTTTAGTGCAGTTTTTGTTACCACCATGCAATGCTCTCATTGTTTTAGCTTGTAAGTGTTCTACTGTAAGGTATTTCAAATATTTCTTAGAAGCAGGCAGGGTAATGATGGCTGGCTGAATTTTGAAAATGTACTAATACATTTAGAGTCTCAGAGTCCTCACCAGGTACAGAAACCCTCCAAATTCAGCTTGAGCTCTGCTAACCAACCTCCTTCACTTAGCTACCACAAAGAACTGAACAATTTAGAAAATTATGAATATTTTCCAGAGGGCTTACCCTCCCCAAATTATCTATTTAGATTATAATGCCATTTCACACATTTACCATATATTTAGCACTCAAGGTAATCTCTAAAATGAAGCACAAAAAATAAATCGTGATTGAAAGTTAACTTTGGGGATATTCATTCCTACCCTAACAGGTGAGGATGACTCATCTGTATTTCGTTTCTGGGACTCAGTGTCCACATCTTGACGCTTGTTCTTCATTCTTTCTCTAAGATCTCCTGTAGGTCTTTCTGGTGACCTTTGAACCAAAAATAAAAAACATAACAGAAATCAAAACACAACAAAAATGTGTATTTATGTAACACTTTATAAGAAAATATTTACAGAAACCACCTCACAAATCCCTATACAATTTTTGCAACCATCAAGGGCTCCTAAAGTACAGGAAAACTATCATTTTGTTTCAACTTAAATATGACTACATAAAAGAAATAAGCAACACTTACAAGTTTTCTCATAATACCAATCAAAATGTATACAATTAAAATTCCACAGAGTTGCAGGTACTGGTGATATGAACAAGAAATTATATGGGAGCTGAGAAAAACGAATTTGTAATTAACAGCTTGACCTGTTTTCCTATCTAATCACCTAAATATACTAGATATATTTGGAAGCAAAAGGTAGGAAGATACATAGTTTTCAACTAAAAATTGCCAAATTATTCTAGCGGCAACAGCATTATTATCTACCCACATATGTGGCTGGATGCAACAATTGAGAAAATATTTCATGCCTCTTAAGAATCAAAGCAAAATACATGAGTTTTTGTACTGTTTTTATAACTTTTCTTAAATTTGAAATTATTTCAGAAGAAAAAATAGTTAAAGGATGCAAAGCCAGATTTTAGAACAGAGATTTTATATTCTGCCATGGAAAAATTTTAACTGAAGAAAAAATACATATATCCAACAGTGGTAAAGCCGTATAACATACACTAGGAATTAGTACACAGCTGTTCAATTAGTTTATTTTCACACTAAGTGGGAAAAATAATGAAGAGATGGAAAACACACTGCCTTTAAAGAATACTCCTAGAGTACTTTTAAAGGAGGGCACTAGAAATGAAGGAACAATATACTCTCTTTGATCACTGTAGAAATATATATATATATGTGTGTGTTTGTATACATATATATATGCACACACATGCACATGTATATAAGCTATGAGCAAATATATAAACATCTATTTCAAGTGATAGTTGATTAATCAATTCCCTGAACTTATCATTTATACTGTTACATGAGGAAGAAATAATTTCACTTAAAGTTTCTAATATTACATGTACATTTTATAGCTCTATAGTAAATGTTTTATCAATTAAAATTGCACTTGAAACAAGAAATCAACTTCTTCTAAGAACTAATGCTTAAATGCTCTAAAGTATAATGTACATGCAATTCCTATGTGTCTAGATTTCCTTTATATAACAAAACATTTATGAACTTGTCTTTTTTTTTTTTTTTTTTTTTAACCGAGAGGTCCCGGGTATCGAACCCGGGTCCCTCCATATGGGAGACGGATGCCCAACCATTTGAGCCACATCCGTCCCCCTATGAACTTGTTTTTGTCCTAAATAGTGCCTAACAGAAGCTCTCTACATATAGTGAATGCTCAATAAATGACAAATGTCATGTGAATAAACATTTCTGGAAAAAAAAAAACTGCTTTTCTCTCAATTTTGAATCACATTATGAATTGTTTTTCCTTCTCTAAAAATAGCAAAATATACCCAAAAGAAGATATCAGATGGAAAAGCATGTAAAATTATAATAATGATTATTATATTTTACTCTAAGTCTGGTAATAGCATTATTTTTTTCCACTTTAAACAAATTTCTCTGCCCATTTTCCTCAAAACTACTTCTTATACAAAAATTCTGAGTTAGCTAAGAATAAATTTCAAAGATGAATTAAAGCATGTGTTAACAGTATGGTACTAATACAAACATTAAAGTTATTGAGAAATAGTTTCCCCAAAGGTAGGGGTGTGTGTGTGTGTGTGTGTTTATACACACTTAATTCAATATATACAATAAAAACTAATTTTCCCAGATTAACAGAAACAACAAATGACATTCCAACTACAAATAAAACAGCATCACAAGTAAAGTAAAACTGCACAATGTTTAAGTTAAGAGAAAGTCAGCTAATGTTAAGGACTTGAATTTTTTATTTTACTAAAGTTCAAAAACTATACACGGAGTAAAAATTCATCCAATAAAGGGGAAAAAAAAACCAAAAACCTCCAAATACAAATGTTCAGTTTTAATACTGTTGATGTAGCCAAAGCAATCAGCACACTCAAGTTTAGGACTAAGTAAATTATCTGTCTACTGATCATGTTTAAACTGTTTTTGCATCAAAGAGCAGAAAAAAAAGCAAAAGATCTTTATTAGGTAAGTTTAATTTAGCACATCCTTTATTAAGGGTAAAATGATGTTCTAAATAGGTAATATATTTATCCACATATTTTTTTATTTACATTTATACATCGGATAAGGGATTTGACAAATGCATTTTAAGCTACACAGCTTGCGTTAGATCTTTGTCATTAGGATTTGGATTTAGAACATCTTAAAAAGGTAAAATTATACCTTGTTTAAATTTTAATATTTTAAGTGTTGAAGTCTCTTTTCACTAAAAATAAATTCAGATACAATGATGCTACTGACATCACGAAATGCTGTCTTACGCTGTATCTTAAAACATTATTAGAACAAGAAAAAGTAAGTCATATACATATTATTTAAAAAGCTATTCTCAAAACAAGGAAATATAAAGTAAATAATTTTAAAGCAAACATTTTATTAAATTTGAAATAACAAATTTGATCTCTGACTATTGATAAGATTATCACCAAACTAGGATATTTGGTCAAATATATGGTTGTATTTCAGAATTTTATACAAGATAAATAACAAAAGCCATCTTCAAAGAGTAGAACAATTAAGAGTCAAAGTTCTCTATTTACCTTCTATAACTGCTGCTATAGCCTTTACCACGGGGTGAAGGGCCATGTACAAATCTACATGTGTTTCCATAGAGGCAGTTGCCAGTCTTCAGCCAGTTACGGCACTGTGTCTAAGAGACAGATATTACTAAATAAATTTCATATTTACTTCTGGGAAAAATATGCTAGCGAGACAAAATTAAGACAAATGCTATAAAAATTCCAGCTAAACTGTAATACATTACTGCACAAATAATAAAATCAGAAAAAATATACAAAACATAAACCCTATCAATTTGCTTATTCCTTTTTATATAAGATATTTTTAAAAATTTACTGAACCAACATTTCTACAATAAAGCTTCCTGTTCTTCCTTATGACACAAATCAGCATTTCAATACTAATACTCCAAGAGAAAGTCCATGACTGTCCAGTGAAGACTCACCTCTGCTGTACTTCCAGTGCTGGGTCCAAGCCTTTCAAACACACTGGGTCTTCGGGATGTGCTATCAGATATGGTCTTGGTATTTTCCACTGTGACCTTCCTTCTAATTTTTGACATTTTGTACTACTTTAAGCAAAAAAAAAAAAAAAAAAAAGAGGCAAAACTCTTCAGTAAAGTTCTTCAGTTTTCAAGCTCATAACTAATACATTTACTGTAAATACTATATTTACAGTATTTTTTATACTGTAAAATTATAGGGAATTTTCCTTGGGAAGAAAGAAGGCATAGAAGAAGTAAACAGAAGGTATCTTTCAAGACATACCTTATTAGTGAATTTACCACTTGAAATCTGTTGGCTTTTTAGAATTTTATCTCTTTTGCAGAGGGAACAAATTAAGATTCTACTAACACAGTGAAGTTTTCATAACACATTCAACCTCAGAAAACATACCATAAAATGTTTCGTTTATAAATTAATTATAAAAGTTTAAAATTTATTAACTATCCTTTAAAGAAAAGTTGTACTATAATTCTCCATTAACCAGTTAACTAGAAAAGAGAACTAAGCCAAAGAAAATGGGAAAACAAAAGCAGATGGGAATTTTACTAGTGGTAAAAATGACATTTTACACAGCTTAAGTGACATATGTTATATTCCAAAAATCAGTCTGGGAGAAAATTAGTGATAAATATTTAAATGTTTTATCTTACAGAGGTCAAAAAAGAGTAATCTAATCAAGGATACTTATTTTCCAGTAATACAAAAAAAGTTCATTCTCAAAATTGATAAAATGATTTACTTTCAAAATAGGACAAGCTATAGACTCAGAAAAGTCAAATCAACATGTTTCTATAATCTACCTTACATTGACATAAAAGCCAAAGGTGATAAAAGTAATGGACAGGCTATTTTACCATACTAATGACAAGGAAAGAGAAAATAGAAACATATTTTTTTAAAGTAAATAAAATATATCAAAAATCCAAACAATAACATAAAACTAACCCAAGTTTATAATCAGGTAATTCAACTAGAAATGAAATTGCTGGATAATTTATAATCACTTACATATTAATTGTTTTCCAAGGAACTATACAGCCAACCCTACAGACCGGTGTTAGGTTATAATTTGTTGTTTTTTTTTCAGAAGGTCCCAAGGATTGAACACAGAACCTTGTACATGGCAAGCAGGCGCTCAACCACTGAGTCATACCCACTCCCCAATGCGAGTTGGTTTGTTCATCTGTTTATTTGTTTAGTAGGCACCAGGGATCGAACCCAGGACCTTGTACGTGGAAGCAGGCACTCAAACCACTTGAGCTACATCCACTTCCCAAGATAATTTTTTTTTTTTTGAGGTACCAGGGGCCAGGGATTGAAATCGTTGAGCTGGCACTCAACCACTGAGTACCATCAGCTCCCCTAAGTTCGTTTTTTTGTTTTGCTTGTTGTTTGTTTTTGGGGTTTTTTTAGGAAGCACCAGGAACCATACTCAGGACCTCTCATGTGGGAAGCAGCACTCAACTGCTTGAGCCACATCCGTTTCCCTCCCCAAGATAATTTTTGATTTAACATTTTAGGGGGTTCATTCTCAGCCTAACTGTGAATTCACAGAGGAAGAGTTTGTAAAATGTCATTTGTCCCTTTGATTTATTAAACATAAAGAAACAAAAGTTGGGTCGGATGTGGCTCAACTGGTTGGGCGTCCGTCTCCCATATGGAGGGACCCGGGTTCGATCCCCGGGACCTCCCAGTAAAAAAAAAAAAAAAAAAAAAGAAACAAAACAAAAGCCAAGAGAAGTAAAGCTGAGATAGATCTAAAAAATGTAGCACTTTGATTAACTGAGAAAAACTGCAGTTACAATTTGTAAGTAAATACAAATTGTATTTACTGAGTAAGATTCAGTAAGAAGTAAATGTATCACAAAGTAAAGTAGATAGGAAAAGTTACAAAAAAAAAAAACAAAATTTTAAAGTTTCACTATGTTATTATAAATATTTATATATATATACACACACACTGTAATCCTTAACCAAAAATTCATTCTAAAACATTTACTGAAAAAATTGAATGGGTTCCCAAAGTTTCTTATTACCTAGTTATCTAGAACTTGGAAACAGGCACACCATCCTACCACCTCCTATATTAAGGAGACTAACCCTGGCCTTACTTGTTTCCCACCACCATCAATGGAAATGAGTTAGTTCTGCCTCCCATATCCTTCATTCCCCCTTTGGAACACACCCCCTTCCAAAAAAATATTAATGACAGTGGCTTTGACAGTTAGGGCAAACAAGTGACTTACTGTTACACTTAAACCACTTCTAAGTTCTGGTCATCTATTGCCTCCTTCCTCGTTTTCCTTAGGGCCCCAAATATTAACTCCTCTGCTTCTCTTCCCGCTCTGTCACCAGCTGCTTGAATCAGCACTCCTCTCCCCAACAACCTACTGCTGGAAAGCATGATCTCACAATTTCTCTCCAATCCTAGACCCCTACAGTAAGCTTTGAAGACTTCAGAGAGTTCTGACTGCTATGTCAAAGACAATCAAATAAGGACTTAGGATTCAAGTCTGCATCCCTCATTGTCTTACCACTAAGAAAGCTGCTTCCCAAAGAGACAAAGTCTCTTGTATAGGTGACATTAAAAACTACTCAAAATTCACCTACAGAGTGATTATCCCAAGAATTTTACTTCCAGGTACTGTTGAGTCTCCCAAATAAGGTAAGAACTGCAATGAAGTAAAGATGTCCTCTCGTCTTTTCTCAGAGTCCCACAGTGTCAAATCTTGCCCTGAAATGGCACAGCATCCAGATACCAGGCCAAAGTTACAGGGAAGTCCTAGACAAGGAAAAAACAAATTACTTACTTAACTAATAATATATACACACGTATATATCTGAAGAAAGGAGGGGGAAAGTAGGAATTGAAGTTTGCTAACTGAAAGGAAGAATAGTTCTGATCATCTATTCAAAAGAGTAGTCACAATTCAACAATACAAAATTCAACAACTGGGGGATGGATGTGGCTCAAATGTTGGGCATCCGTCTCCCATATGGAGGGACCTGGGTTCGATCCCTGGGACCTCCTGGTAAAAATTTAAAAAAATAAAAATACAGAAGGCGTGTGGGCCACCAGGCCCCATACGCAGGTGAGCCCCACAGGCCCCGTACATGGGTGTGCCGCCAGGCTCCACGAGCAGGTACACTGCCAGGCCCTGTGAACCACACAGCAAGATGATGACGTAACAGAAGAGTGACACAAGGGACAGCCAAGATGAGATGCACTGAAAAACCAGGAACTAAGGTGGCACAGGAGGTAGGACGCCTCTCTCCCACATAGGAGGTCCCGAGGATTGAATCCCGGTGAAGACAGGAGGGGAAGGATGAGAAGAGAGGGCAGGAAACGGACACAGAGAATTGCCCAGCGAATGGACACAAAAACAGCAAAAATGGGGGTGGGGGGTTAAAGATGGATAAAAGTAAATAAATAAATCCTTAAAAAAAATTTTTTTTCAACAATTAAAAAATATAATCATGGAAAAGTACATTCATGATTTTGTATAAATAAAATGCCTTTTCCTTGCAAAGAACACAATATATAATCTTTTTTACTACCTTTTGTCTACATATACACATATACAATCTACATCAGAAAAAAACATCTACTACATATTGATTTAAAACTTTGTTACCACCTAATGTTGACAATTAGAACATTCAATCCTAATTAAAAATTCAGTTTCACAAGGGAAGACAAATACCACAGAATAAAATATAGATTTGATGTGGGAGGGTACTTTTTAAATTAATATATGAACAGGCTTCAAAAGAAGGTTAATGCTTCAAAATATATGGGGAAAGTTGGAAACAATAAAAATATAAATGCTTAATTTAAGTCTTCTATCACACAGACCATAAATTGAGGTCACAGCAGAAACTTACTAATTTAATTTACTCTTCTTTGAAGGTTTTCCTTCCATTTTTTCTTTTAACAAATCAATTTTATTACATATTAATAAAGCATACAATTCACTCAAAGTGTACAATCAACGGTATTTGGTAAAATCACATGGTTGTGCATTCATATTTCAATCATTAGAACATTTTCATTATTTCAATAATAATAAAAACCATTTTTGTTTTTAAATTATTCGTTCTCTTCCTATTATTCTTTGGTTTAAGTTGCTATCATTTCTTTCCCAAACAATGGTAAAAGTCTATTCAGTTCTTTTTCTATTTTCTCCTTTTTATCTTCAGTGTAAATAAATATTTTAAGTTTTTTTTTGTTTTGTTTTGTTTTTTGTTTTTTTTAAAGATTTTATTTATTTATTCATTTATCCCCCCCTTGCTGCTTGTGCTCGCTGGGTCAGCTAACCACGCCGTGCGGGCGGGCTTGCCTTCACCAGGAGGCCCCGGGAACCGAACCCGGGGCCTCCCATATGGTAAACGGGAGCCCCACTGATTGAGCCACAGCCGCTTCCCAATATTTTAAGTTTTTTATTATCACTTTTCACTTAAAAAAAATGGAAAGAAAAAACTGGGGACACAAAGTTGGAATCTATTAAGACACAACAAAAGGGGGTATTAATAAATGGACCCCCCCCCCAAAAAAATGTATAGTACCTCAATGTACTCTAAGTTTTATGCTATAAATATGGCTAAGAAAGGAGAAAAAAACAGGGGCTTCTATTTAGAATAATTATTTACTCCTGATGCCTATTACTAAAATCTTGTCAGAATTACAGCCTTCTGGGAAGCGGCTGTGGCTCAATCAGTAGGGCTCCCGTTTACCATATGGGAGGCCCCGGGTTCGGTTCCCGGGGCCTCCTGGTGAAGGCAAGCCCGCCCGCACGGCGTGGTTAGCTGACCCAGCGAGCACAAGCAGCAAGGGGGGGATAAATGAATAAATAAATAAAATCTTAAAAAAAAAAAAAAAAAAAAGAATTACAGCCTTCTGAGGTTTTTTTCCCCGTAGCATAAATCAAAATATAAACCACATTAATCTGGGTGCTCTACTATTTATTTTACACATTATAAATTTATATATAATTAAGCAATTAAATATTTCACATAAAAGTATTAACTAGAGAATAAATAAATCCCTGGCCACTGAATTTCTATGATTAAACAGGTTATATTAAAAAATAAAGATGTCTTTCCATTTATGTTTTTAAAAGGAAAATACAACTAAGTTTATTTGTGCATCAAATAATTTTTTAAAAGAACTGCTAAAACAACTTTCCAGGTTACTTAACTTTCAATAAAGTAAAGCAATTCCAAACAGCTCTTGCCACATAACTGACAGAACTCAGCCGACTACACAAGGATGAGCAAGGTAATGTTGTAGCACTGTGCAGAACAGTAATTTGTTAAAAAGACTATGCGTGCACCGGATATACAGCCCATGCTGGCAGCAACTATGAAATGAAGTAAACAGAACTGCAACATACAAAACTACCAAGACAGAATAAATGTCACCTTTTACATTAGCACCAGTTAAAGTCTCAACTGCTATCAAATATCCACTGAAATGCTTCCAGCTCTTTAAGAGAAAGGGGATTGGGAGGTGGGGGAGGAAGGACTAACATCCACTGAAAAGCAATTGTCCAAACGTAAGTTAAACAATTTTGTTTTCTATATGTAAGTACTAACACATGTTATAATATAAATTAATACCGATGACTTATTAAAATTTTAATAACTCTGTAGAGGAAGAAGTTAAAATGGTATCCACTTGCTAGATTTTAAATTTTAGGTTAGATATGAATAATAGATGAGTGTGCATATCTTAAAACATGTAATCAATGTTCAATTCTAATAGCCAGTAATTAGGAAGTCAGTAAGTGATTTATATTTGATAAAACTGGATTCTATCAGACATACAAAGTCAAAGTTTGAGTTTCATGGTGCAACTATTTTTACAAACATAAATTGCTATATACCTACATCGGTTTTCTTAGTTTCCTGTTAAAACTATCATCTACTATAATCTAAATATTTCATTAAGAACTTGGAAAATATTTGCTACTCTATAGATTATGTCCACAAAAACTCTTCAAAATACTATCGTTTAGGTACTAAGCCCAATCATTTCAAATACTACAAAACTAGACCATACTAACTCGCCACACAGATTACACACAGACTGCATATGCATTTGGATTTACTGCAACAGTATCATGGTCTTTGAAAATTTGAGGTGTGAAGACCTCTACAACCTTTTTAAATTCTATAAAATTTCAAAAGCCTGAAGAGATTGGATACGCCCATAATAGTTAGGAACTTCAAGTCATCCGAAAGCCTCGTAATATAACCTAACAGCTTAAGACTTCATGCTCAACAAGACCCTACCAATATCATTCAAGTACTATCAGCTCTGAATGATTTTTCAGCCACTTAAGTTGTGTTAACCTATTTAGCACATAAATTGTGTTAACTTATTTAGAAAGAGTTAATGCCAAGTATCAGATTCTCCTTTCATTCCACCTTCTCAACTACCCAGGAGATAAAGTAGCACTCCTCAATTCCAAGCCCCACGTCGTTATCACTGGCGGGAAATAAACAAGACCAAAGACAACCAAAAGTAAGATCCCTTTTTCTGTTTGACGTATGGCATGCAGAGAGAGGAAACTTCTAAATCTAAGACCATATTCCTGCACCCTTCCATCACATACAAATGCGAATAGCGGGCAAGAGTTCTCCTGCCTGCACCAAATGATAGTGATCTGGGAACAGCCATTTGCCTGGGTCAACTTGTCTCTTCAGAGCGAGGGCGAGAAACGAGGCATGAGCACAGGGAGTCATTAAATGGGATGCTCAGGGAGAGTTCAAAATCCTATCGTAACCCAAGCGGAGACGGAGGACGACCCTGGTCCCGCCCTGACCTCTCCCCAGAGATCCACACAAATTCACAGAACGCCTACCTCCTCCCCGAGCTCCCTCTGCAAGCGCAGTCTGGAGGCACCACTGCCGCCACCGCTCCGAGGAGCGGAGGAGGCGACTCTGTCCCCGCGCCTGATCCCGGGGAGGACCACGACAGGAAAGAGGTGCGCGCGCGGCTCCCGGGAACCGGCCCTCGGCTAGCGAGGGGCCCCCGGGATGGCTGAGAAACGGAATCCGCCCGCCACTTCGGCAGGGTCAACCGACACTGGGGCGTGAGAAGAAAATAAAATTAAATTAAAAAACGAGAGAGAGGAGGGCATAAAAAACAGCAACGAAATTCTACAGGTCCGCTAAGACGTTCGCCTCAAAATGCCGCCGGAAATCAGGGCATTGCCCTGTTCCCCTGTGGACAGAGGTAGCTTCCGGCCGCCAGATTAGTCGTCAGCGCAGGGGCTCCGCCCCTTCGCAGGCTTGGTCCTCCGTGGCCACGCACCCCTGGGCGGAGCGTTGGCTCGGAGTCGTGAGAGTGGGGCGGGGTCCAAATCTTGCTACGTGTTCTGGGAGAGGTATTTGCAGGGGGAGGTGGGAGCTGGGAAGGCCGCTTTATTCCCAATTGAAAGTGAATTTAAAGGAAAGCATTTCTCCCTTTTTATTGCGGAACTTCTTTCATTAAACAGCTATTGTGAATTTGCAATTTGTTGTTGAAAGTACCCACTTCCATTAATTCACGCAACAATGTTTACGGAGCGGCTGAGCTGGGGCAAGAGACCTTGATCCGGTTTTTTAGCATCCCTCGCCTTTCTGGGACATCGTCTACTACTGTGGAGCGACGGAATGGACGGTGGTGTTTTAAAGGCCCAAGCAGAAATATATTGAAAATTTGGAGCAAGAATCTTGATAGGGTCCCTAGAGTTTAACCAATGACCTGCATGAAACATTATTTAAATTGCTTGAGGGGTCGGATGACCCGGGTTCGTTCCCCGGAACCTCCCGGTAATTAATTAATTAATTAATTAATTAATTGCTTGAGGTGGCTAGATAAACATCGTGAATCAAAATTTTAAAAATCAGAATCAAGCCCTAAAATAAAATTTAAAAAATAATAAAATAAAGTTTAAAATGTGAACTCGTCTCAATTTCAAGGTAGCATTTATTTTGTTCTTTCACAACACCAGGGAAGAGTGGAACCTTTTATCAAAACTGCGGATGAAACTCGAAAAAGCAACTGGCACGATGATTGGGTCTTGCTGGAATCAGCAAATTAAAACATGGGAGCAGAGTGATAAAATCAAGGGTGTCAAACATTACTGATGGTGTGCCAAGCTATTTTAGAGACAGCGATCATGGCTTCTTTGCAAGTCGGATTGATAAAGCGTTCAGGCAGCAAGAATCCATGTTTGCCTTTATCTCGAAGCTCAATTGTAAACGAATATTTGATGCCCAAGTCATGAATCCAGTCATCGGCACCTCCAGGAGCTAGGTCTACAAAAAGGAGAAATAAATTACTTTTTGAGATACGGGGGTTTGAAATTAACAATATTTTTTCTAAGAAATGAAAATAGCCTTCCTTTTTCCTGATTATTAAGTAACCTAAGTTTCTTTTAGAAATTGGAAATTGATTGAGAAAAGGTTAAGGAAGAAAGTAAAAATCACCCAAAACCCTACCCACAAGCAATAATCACCATTAACGTTTTAGTGAATTTTTTTTTTTCATTTTTCAGTGCATGGGCATTCACCTATTTTTTTTTCCCCTTCATAAATGACATCACATTATACACGCTGTTTTGTAACGTTTCTAAGATAATTCCTAATGATCAGCTTTATGTATTGAATTAAAATCTACTTCATAATTTTTAATGATTCCATAGCATTACAATGTATAGTTCAATAGAATTGATTTAAATCATTACTTATTTGAGGGCATCTAGATTTTTTTCTAATTTTAATTAATATAAACAACTTTACAATGAACGCCCTTGTTTATACATGATTGCTTCCTTATTTCTTCAGAATATTCTTTCCTAGAAATAGAATTGCTAGTCAAAAGGTATGTACTTTTTACAGTTGTGATACATGTTGCCAAATAGACTCCCAAAGAAATGAACGAATTTATACCTCCATTTGCTAGGAGTAAACATGCCCATGGTCAGTGTTGGGGATTGAATAATGTCCCCCACAAAAGATATGTTCAAGTCTTAATCTGTCGTAACTGTGGGTGTGAACCCATTTGTAAATAGGACCTTTGAAGATGTTATTAAGGAAGATGTGGCCAAACAAAAGGATGGCGGGCCTTAAGCCAATAGGGCTGGAGTCCTTATAAGCAAAGGAAACTGGACACACAAATAGAAGTCAGCGGCAGCCAGAATTAAGAGAAGCCAGAGAGAGGCATTGCCATGTGATGCTCGGAGATTGCCATCACTAGAACACGACAGACTTTGGAGAAAGTATGGCCTTGCCAGCAACTTGATTTTGGACTCCTGGCCTCCAAAACTGTAAGCCAATAAATTTCTGTGGTTTAAACCAACCAGTGTGCAGTATCTGTCGTAACAGCCTAGCAAACGAAGACACCCCACTTCCATCCCCCCATCGGGATTATGTATTTCTGGCAACGTGATAGGTGCAAAGTAATAGTCAATTATCTTAATTTATGTTTCTTTGACACCAGTGAGTTGAAAATTTGGTTTGCTATGTTTATTGGCCATCTTTATATTTTCTGTCTTTTTCTACTTGATTTTTTGTTTTATGGATCCTTTAGCAAAGGACCATCAGCATTATTAGCCATGTATAATTATCCATTTGGTAATTCAGCTTTTTACTCAGTTTATGTCGGGGTTTGAATGTTAAACTATTTGACAGAACCCGAAATTTATTCTGGAGAAAGACATGATAGTAATCCAATTAAATTTTTTGTCTAAGTAACTTACCAGGTTTTCCAACCCCATCAATTGAATAATTTAACATTCTTTTAACAGGTTTGAAATGACTTGTATATCATATACTATGTCTCCTTATATACTTGAGTGTCTTTCTGTACCACTATTCCCTTCTGTTATCTTTCCAGGCTCAGTTCCATACTATCTTAATTACAGTAGATTTATAGTGTGCTTTAATACCTGGGTGGGGCAAGTTTTCTCTTATTACTCTTATTTTTCAGAATTACACAAGCTCTTTTATCAAATTTATTCTTTCAAATGAAGTTAAAAATCATTTACATGTTTATTAGGATTGCATTAATTATACAAATTAATTTGGAAAAATTGACTTTTAAAAAATATTTTCCCATTCAAAAACACGGTAGGTTTCTCCTTTCAGTTATCTTCTTTTATGTACCCTGGTAGCATTTTCTAGGTTTTTCACATAGATCCTATGTATTTAGTGTGTGTGTTTGTATACATATACACACACATATATATTTACCAACAAACCCATATATATTTATATATTTATGTATATATGTGTGTGTGTGTGTATGGTGGGAGTGGGATCATTTGTCCATTTTATTTTCTATCTGATTATTATTGGTATATAAGGAAGTTTTTGCTTCATTTATATTTAATTCATATCAGCTACCTCACTCAACTTTTTTTATTTCCCGCTGTTTTCCAAGCAGACAATTATATAATGTACAAATAATGATAAATTGTGCCTCTTTCTATTGCCTAGCTGTAGATTAATTACAAGGATGTTCCCCGAAGCTTGGTTTGTAACATCAAATAATATCCAACAATAGCAGATTGGATAAGCTGTTCATTCATTTATTCACTCATTTATTCAGCACATATTTCAGATAACCATGCTTGGTATGTGGCATATATTCTTCTGGGCATTTTTCTATGCTTTCACACACAGGCACAGAGCGCGCTGAATGAATGAATGTGTGGAGATGGACTGAATTCCTCATAACAGGAGATGGCTTGTGTAAGCTCCTCCATCCCTGAAGCACGGTGGTGATGCTTTGGGGAGTGTAGCCACTGGGCAATTTGATGTAATTATGAATTCCAAAAATATATATTGGATTATGCTTGTAAATTGATCTGTTCATCTGGGCATGATTAAGTTATGATTAGGGTGTTGACTGGGCCACGTCAGTAGGGTGTTGAGCCCCACCCCTTGGTGGGTGGGGAATAAAATATAAAAGGCATCACACAGAACAGAGTTGCAGCAGTTCTAAAGTTGCAGTTTTGATGTTGGAGTTTTGATGTTGGAGAGAAGGCCCCAGGAGAAGAGAAGCGAGCCATTCGCCTGATAGTCTACAGCTGACCTTGTGGAGGAAACCAAGGCGCTAAGCCTGGAGAGAAATGCAGCCCCTGGAAGAGAGGAACCCAAGAAGCCTGAACCCTGCAAGCCTCGGCAGCTGTCTTGCTCCAACACGTGGCAATGGACTTTGGTGAGAGAAGAAATTTACACTTTATGACCTGGTAACTGTGGACTTCTACCCCCAAATAAATACCCTTTATAAAGACCAACCCATCTCTGGTATTTCGCATTAGCTCCCCTTTGGCTGACTAGTACAGGGAGCAACAGTAGAGAAGACAATGGGTGCCAAGAAAGCTCTGAATTTTTAAGATAAGTTAGGGGTTGCTCTGTGACAGGACAAGGACTTGGATCATAAAGGCAGCAGCAGAGCAACATCAACCAGGGGCACCAATGGACAGAGAGACACCAGGTCGACCAGCCAGGCCCCAGTTTGTTCTGAGACAACTTGGGGTGGTTTGCAGGGTGGGAATGCCACAGGAGAGAGATTCGGGACTTCATTAGCGCTCAAGTAATTTATCGAAAATAATACAAATGTGGCTTCTTTTCTATCCCTGTAGATCATACCCATTAAAGGAAGCCCTGGCATCTTGCCTTTGCTGCCTCAGGGCTTTCCACATGCCATTTCCTCTGCCTGCTCTTTCCCCAAACCTTTGTTTGGCTGGCACTGACCACAAAGTCTCCCAGAAATGTCACCCACAGAGAGAGACCTTTCTGGAACCCATCAGCTACATAGCCTCTCCCACCTGCAGTCATTCTCAACACCGTAGGCCTCTTTTATTTTCTTCAAAGCACTTACCAGTGGGATGACACTATATTTTACTATTTAGTTCTTCATACTTGGGGTCGGCAAACTTCTTCTGTAAAGTACATATTTTAGGCTTCGTGGGCCATGTGGTCTCAGCAGCCAGAGACCACACACATGTGAATGAGCATGGCTGTGTTCCAAGAAAACTTTAGTTATGGACTCCAAAATTTGACTTTCATGTTATTCCCACACATCACAAAAGATTATTCTTCTTTTGATTATTTTCTCAACGATTTAAGAAATGCAGAAACCATTCTCAGCTCTCAGGCATGCAAAAACAGGCAGTGGGCCTGAGGACTAAAGTTTTTGGATGCCTTCTTCTTGTATATTTTCATTTCCTCATCTCCCATCTACCCCTACAGCTTCAAAAGGGCAGAATCTTTGTCTACCATCCCATTGTGGGTGCATAATAGGCCCTCAATAAATATCTTCCAGCAGAAATTAATTAAAAATATTTATTGAGTTTGCCACATTCCTAGCTCTCGTCAATGTGATACACACAACAGACATGCAACTAAGTGTCTTACAAGCTATACTCTTGGACACAGGTTATCATTTAAAGTTTCTAAATGGTACCCCATAGATTTGTATAGTGTACAACCTGCACAACCTTACATGGTAGTCCTGGGCATCTTACACATTCTTTTGACCTTTACAAGCTTTCCTGCTTCACTCGAAGAGTATGACCCCAATTCATAATCCCTACTTATAATAATAAGCATAATTTCTTAAATATCATTTTGAATTCTTTTTAGATTTATTTCTAATATACCTGCATTCAGCACCGTCACAGCTCTTATGCTTCTGTTTGTAATTGTTATAATCCAGTCGTTTTATATGTGACCTTGTTAAAAAGATCTAATTTAGAAAAATTAAATCCACAGTGAAAAGCTGAACACACAGCTTTCTTTAGGACCTTATAGTTCTTCAAGATCATCAGAAGCAATACTTACAAAAACTTTCTGAGCCACTGCCATGTGTATACTTGATATTTTTATAAGTACTCTCAATAGCGTGAACTGCTTCACGGGCCACTAGAGACTGGAAGCAATAAGACATGGAATTTCAGTTAATATGCAGCTTTGAAGCAAGACAGGTAGAAGTTTCTAAAAACATACATTAACTGAACCAAATGGTATATGTGAAAAATATGGATTTATCTAAAAGGAAAATTAAGAAGAAGAATAAATTAACTTTTAAAAAAAAGATTTTTGCTTTATGGAAATCGCCATTGGGTGGCTTTAAACATAAACTCTTACAATACATTGAAAATTTCACTTAATTTGCAGAATAATAATGTTCACATGCCTCTTCAGGAATGCACATGCCTTTTCAGGAATGCATTTATTATGTAAAATGAAATCTAGCTACACTTTAAAGGCAAACAACTTGGGGTTGTTCCATTTCCAAGCAAAATTATCACAGAACTTTAAATCCAACTTTCCTAAACAATACACATATTCCTAATGTATGCATGATTCACTTCTCATCCTTCTCATAAACTCTATTTTTATTCTTGTATAAATATCTAATGATTTCCAAAAGACTCTCCAAATGAGAAAGATTATTACCCCCCAGGTGTGGAACAGGAAAATTACCCAGTCCCCAATTCAACTACCTTTGGTTCTAGTTTACCCAGATCTTTCCCGTGGTTGGAATTACCATCATGGTATTCACAGAAACCCTCTTTAAAAACCCAGTGGAGTATCAGTGGCCATTCTGTCAGGCCATTTCTTTGGTTCAAAAAAAAGTTTTAATGAAACTTCATTGTCTACAGAAAAAAATTACAAATTTATTCTGACCTTCAAACCCGTTCTCAAACCGACCTCATCTACAATGTCTTGAATGTGCCTCGTATGGGAAACACCATCTCCTCAGCTTGGAATGTCCTCCTTTTCCTGACAGACACAGAAATCTATCTTTTGATGCCTGGCTGGAATTGTATCTGTCCCTTAAAGTCAACAGCACTGTTTTATTCTTGTTTCTTTACCCATATGTCACCCCTTACTAGATTGTAAGTTCCTCAAGAACAGGGACTCGTTATTCCCCACCCTTATGCCAGTGTTTCCCTCTGAATGAATTAATGAGACCATCCTAGCTATCCCAGTCAGAATTAAGTTCATTTAGTGATTATTTATAAGGCACCTTAGAATATAGTTACTTGTAACATTTGTTAATGTCTGATCTTCCTAATTATCCTATTTATTCTCTTAAGGGACAGGGTCTTTACATAATGCTTCTTAGAATGTCTGTTGAACGCAGTATTTTACGTGAAACTCTCAACAAATACTTCTGTTAATAGCAATCCAAAAATAAGACAAAGTCAGACTAACTCTACTTCCAAGGCTTAAGAAATATCCTTTCATTCCTTCAGATATAATACCAATAAAGAAGCTTTCCTTAAAAGCTTTTCCTTGAGAAGTAAATAAAAGATTGCAAGTATCAAGTATATTTATGTTCTAAATGGGATATTTTCAGAACCCACAAGTTACCTTGTATTTGTCATCAGCAATTGCTAACCCCACTAATGTGGCTATATTTTATTCTAAGCGAGCCAGAATAAAATCAAGCAGTGAAAAAACAAGCCACTACATAAAGATCAGACCCTAACCAGGAATCAGGCTGTTGCCATCACACTTCCTACAGTCCAAAAGACGTGTGGGGTGAAGATTTGGCTGAGCCTAGTCCCAAGTTCATTAAGAATCCTTGAGTTGCAACATCCTTTGTCATCAACCCAAATATAGAGCATCAAGGACCAAACAGTGTTGGTGGGGGGCGGGTAGCAGATTGCATGTGTTCCCTATGAACTTCCTGTATTGTACCAAAAAAGCAGGCTCTTGCCTTAAGGCTGAAATAGGAGGTGCTTTAATAGGACCAAACTCCTAGAAGTTAGGGAGGTTGGTATATGCATGATTCCTGCTGCTGCTTTCTTAGGGAACCCTTCTGCTGGACTGAAACTCCTGGCCTCGGAAAAAGGCCCTCAGTGAACCGTGACCCAGGACAGACGACACTCAGCCAAGTTAGGCTATGACACAAAACATCCATCCATCTGTCCTCTTAAGGAAAAAAAAAATATTTCCTGCAGGTTTTGATTTCTGAGCTAAGTAGGGCTTCATTTCTGAGATGCTAATGAGAAAAATAATCAAGCACCACTTACCAGTTCCTCATGGTCTTTGCTTTTGCTTCTATTATAGGAATATGGAAACAGTATATGCTGGGAGTACGAATGCATGCTTAGGTACGCTTTAATATGCTTGATATTTCTTCTCAAGAAATCAGCCACTGCCTTCACTTCTGGTTCTGACTCAGGGAATGGGCCACAGTATGTTTCTGAGCATGAAAAGCTTGATGCACCTTCCTCTGTGGGGAAATTAATACGGTGGAATTAAGAGGGGCTGCACATACTGCTGTCATTTATGATTTCCCTGACAATGCAGTCTCCTAATATCTATGCTGCAACATCTTTAGATAAACTGATAGAGTAGAGCTCTGTAAATGACATGTTTCTGATGTCTACTACATGTTGTTTACACTTCATTTGAAATAGGATATTTTTCTGCCCACATAGTAGCCACTCCATTGGTCATCCAAACGTGTCTCCCATGCTGCCTGAGGGCAGCCATCTTGCAACCTTGAGAAAATGGCCAAGAGAGTCTCAGAGATGCCAGCCCTGTCTCCAAATTTCCGGTTATGTGAGAAAAAAACGAAGCCTATTTTCATTAATCCACTCTAAATTTGGATATTTGTAGTTTAAAAATTACTAATCAATACAGCCTATAAAAGAAACGTCTCACTCGGGGAACTCAGAATATACAAGTTCTTGTAACTTCAGTGCTGCTTTTAATTTGCTAAATTGATTGAAGAAATCAAATGGGATGCTGAAATTTGATGCCAGAAGAATGCCTATTCATTACTTTATGTAATTTCTATTTTAATAAATGTTTTTAAGTAAATTAATGCATTTATACTTTGTATTTATATATTTATATTTGATTACTTTATAGTATACTTATATTACATACCATTTCAGATGGTAGCCTGTCTTCCAGTATTTACCTTTTCTGTCCCCAGTTCACAGGGGTAGACACCCAGGGAGCCACATCTGACCTAGGAGATCATTCTTTCCTGGAAAAGTTGATTGGCCCAGAATTGGATCCTTGACTTTTATATTGCTAACCTGGTAGTCTGAAATAGAGACTAAGATTCTAGTGTCAGTTCAACTGCTCTCTTGTACAAAGAAGAGAGCAGCAGTTATACCACCAGCTGACACCCCCAGAGCACTGGCTGCTGCTAAATGATTTACCTGCAATAGCTCAATTAACTCTTACAGCAACCCTATGAAGTAAGTACTGTCGTTTTAGCAGATGCAAATTGGACTCTTGGCAGCACCATCCTTCACAATAAGAGGCAAGAGTGGCATATTTTGAAGCACCCGACTTCTTGATTCTAATCTTGACTTTGCCATTTAATAGTTATTTGGCCCGGGGCAAAAAAATTTTAAAGCACTCTATACTTCCATTTCCTTATTTGCGAAGTGGAATTGTGATGCATTCAATGGGGATTTAATGAGGCTTACATGAGCCTATGCACATAAAATGCTGTGCACAGTACCTGGCATATAGAAAGTGTTCAGCAACTGTGAGCTGTCATTGCTTCTCACCATCGCCACCCCACTACCACCACCACCGCCATCATCATCCTGTGGGTGGGACTCAGTGAAACCCAGTGCACATCACAGAGACGAGAGGGGCCATAAAGGACTCGTGGAGATCCTTCCCGGGTCCAGACCCAGTTCCAGTTTCTGAGGCCCAGCTGTGTCCCAGGCCTTGGATTCCATGGGCTTCTCTGAGCCTGCCTTTCTTACTTCAGCTTGCTCTGCTTCCTTCCTGTTATTTGCAACAAAAATGACCTTATTGTTTCACCTTCTTCTCCCCACAAGGAAATGTCATGCTGAACATCCAAGTCCTTTCCTAGTATTTTATTTCTTTTTATTTTTAACCAATAATGTGATTTAAAACATTCCTGAGAGTTAGGTCACCTTTGGCTAAACCCCTGCCTTTTTTTCCCCTTGGTATATAGCTCTAGAAAGTAGAGAGTATTATTGGGGCTGGAGGGGGGACAGACCATGAAAGAGGTGAAGACAAAGGTGGTGCCTTGTGTAAATCCTCAGACCAGTGCTGGTCAATAAAAATATAAAGCCACACCCACATAACTCAAATGTATTTTAAAATTTTCCAGTAGCCACTTTTTAAAAGTAAAAAAAAAAAAAAAAAATCAGGTAAAGCTCATTTTAATAATGTATGTTATTTAACCCAGTATGTATAAAATACTATCCTTTCAAATGTAATCAATATAAAAATTATTCATGAGCTATTTTCTATTACTTTCTTCCACTAAGTCTTCAAAATCTGGTGCATATTTTATACTTACAAATACAACTCAATTCACACAAGCCATGTTCCAAGTGTTTGATAGCCTCTTGTGACTAGCACCTAAGGTACTGTCATTGTTACTCTAGTGAGTTCAAGCATTTTAGTGACAGGTTCCTGAAGATCCGAGAAACTGGAGCTTGAGATTCTGCTTTGGCATGAAGCACCCGTGTCCGTCTGGGCAGCTACTTTGTTCCACTTAGCCTCAGTTTCCTTATCTGTACCAAGAGGGGCTTGGGCTACCAGGTTCGTTCAAGGTCAAGCATTCTTTGATCTATTGGCATGGATTCAAGAATGCTATGGACTCACAGGAAAGAAAGAAAAGATTTTCCACTGTATCCCGGGAGCAACAACTTTGTAGTTTAACTTGGTATTTTAGAAAGTGAGTGGAGCTCTCTTAGGAAGTTTGAGACCAGAGGTTGTCACAAAGTGCTCCTCTTCCCATCCCCAACACACATGTGCAAGATTTTAATATAAGGGGAAGGTAACATGAGCATAAGAATGAACAAGTAGGCTTGATATCTCACACCTTGTAAATAAGTGAGATCCTTTATATACGATATCATAAAAGCACACCCTTATAGGTGGAGACGAGGAAGAGAGAAGATTTAGTTCTTCCTTCTCTCTGCCCTGCTGTTCTCAAGAAATGGTGGGGCACTTGGCCAGAAAAGGTTTCCTTGCAGTTACTTCTGTGTTTTATCTGGGGCCCTCTTGCTATCTGTTTGCTGCTTCTGCTTTTCTGTGCCTGACAGTTGTGAAAGGTAAAAATAAAGCAATATATGTCAAAGAGGAGACTGAACTCTTTCCTGATGACAATAACATGAATATATTCCAATGACTGAGCTGCTCACGTTAGGTAACACTAGTTTCACCACACAAGAAATGATCAAGTAGAATCGAGCACCGAAAGAGCTCGAAGAGAAAATAAGTTCCAACAGGGAACTTGAAGAGTGACTGTCAGATGCTTAAGAGTTTCCATAAATTTTGAGCCTGTCATCCTGGGTTTACATCCTAGCTCTAACTCTTACTAGCTAGCTAGGCGTCCTTGAGCCAGTGACTAATATTTTTAAGACCCCATTTTCCCAACTCTAATAGGTAGATAATAAATCCTGGGAAATGAAATATGTAAACTGCCTGGCACTTAGTAACTGTTAGCTATATTTATTGAGATCATTTTTCATATTCACTGTTGCTTCTCTGACTCCCTGCCCAGTTACCAGTAGCTACAGCAGCCTTTGAGAACCTTTTTTCCAACCATCTGAAAATCTGAGCCTCATTCTCCGTGTCATAATTTACTGCTCCTTCCTCTGCGTCCCTGCTACATCTGCAGCTCTATTAGGGCAACTGAATTCATTCGTGTATTCATTCAATTAATGCTTTCTGAGCACCCACACCAGCTCTTTGCCCCCAAGATGTTTCTAAACTAAAGGAGGAAACTGTCAGAAAATAAGGTAAGCACTTCATCGGGAGGTTCGATAAAATACTCAAAATCACTATTTTCCACTCTTTCTTTTTTAAGGAATTATGTTAGATCATGCATATACGATCATGTTAGGGCAAAAGGAGTGGGAAGCAGAGGCTGTTTCTGGGGTAACAATAGTTTTACTCTTTTGTAGTCTCTGAAGAGCCAGTGTGCCCACCTCCAAAATTAGAGATGTTACAAGCTCATGGTTAGATTTAGTTTTGTTTTGTCTGCTGCTTCTTAAATGTAGTACTATGCTATATAAACCGAGGCTTGGCAGAAGAGGAGAAAAAGGGTCAACTATAGTCTACTTCCTTGAGAGCAGAAACTTTTCTTTTTTTTTTTTTTTAACTCAACTTTATTTCAACTTCACAAAAACAAAACAACAGACAAAAGGCAGCCCAACAAATTATGAAAGCACCACTTTAAAAAACTTCATCTAGGCACATCTATCCTACTCAATCCCCCAAACAAACTCAGCTACCTCTCCAGTGTTCAGAAAGACAAACAAATGAGCACAGATTAGTAAATAACATGACCAAGGTCTCCTTGTTAATGAAGAAAATGAAAAAAAAAAAAAAAACAACTTGATCTTATGCATATTTCATAAAACTAAATCCCCTATTATTTTTTACCTTTAGCATTGTTATAGTATCATCTTTGCCTTTGCTATAAAAATATTACATTATTATTGTTAACTGTAGTCTATAAGTTACATTAGTTGTATTTTTCCCAAGTACCACCATATTCTTAAAACCTGTACTAGAGGAACATTCTTGAAAGAGGAAACTGTTCTTGAAAGCCTAAATCAATATTCACTGAGTACATTAACTCATTCAATAAAAAGGCAAATCCTCATTGTGCTAGTTTTATCTTTATATTATTCATAAAAGGAAGGGCTTTAAAATAAAATGAATATTGAAAATTTTTTAAAAATGTTTTTAAGCACGTGGAAATAAACATTTACCTGTGTAATTGAAAGTGAAAGGTATTCACCAAACCCTGGTCTTTGATATCCTAATGATGAATGTTATTTGCTCATTACAGTAGGATCTTTAACAGTCACTTCCATATTCTTCTAGAATAATATAATTTTTAAAATATTGACCCTAGAAGGGATCTTAAATAACTCATCCAATTTCTTTATTTTAAAGATGAGAAAACAGCAGCCCTGAAAGGTTGGGGTAATTTGCTGACTCTAGTCAATAAATGAACTTTTTAAAAGTTTACTTAAATGATGCCCTGATTCAGGAGGGCTTCCCCTGAAATTCTTCTGAATTAACGGGTCTTTCTCTATGAACATCACCCTTTTAATGAAGAGACATGGCTAGAAATAAGCATATGACATACCACACCAGTGTTTGGAGGCAAAGTTCCTGTTCAGATCGGTCCCGATGCAGCGATTGTTCTCATGAGAAGAACGATTCTTTCTCCACATTCGATTCTAAATAAGCAAAACACCAGCAACTCACGAGGGTGTCCATGTTTCCAGTTGTTGGAAATGATGACTTATAAAAGCCTAAGCGGCTGGCTTGGGTTTCTCTCCTTCCAGCTCCCTTTTCCAATCACTTCATCCTGTTGCTGTTTTCACAGCAGTCCTTCCTCACAGCACTTACTTCTCTCTACGTCCCAGTCATGTTCACTCAAACTATTTTAGTTTGAACCATTTTGGCCTATAAAGTAGCAATTTCATGGTGATTCAACTAGGCTGCTCATTAGCCCTCTAAGTTAATCTTGTTTTCCTTAATTTGTCATTGTGAGCTCCTTCTAAGAAAAGCACAATAATTTTCATTGTGTCTCAGCCCAGATGAAGATGATTAGTCACAAGTTTCTGTGCTGTCTTTGAACTGAACAGATCACTCTCATTTAAAAGCTACAGGAGGCAGGGATGTGAAGCCATGCCTAGCCACGTGGCTCCTCTGAGCCTCCTGATACAACTCTGGGTTTTAAATGTAAAGCAAATTCCCCGGTTGGGTTCTTGGAGTAAACTAGGAAGTTTGATCATGTAAACGGTTGTACAGACTTCATTTTAGTAGTGGGGTTGGGAAGACAGGGTGCCCTCCCCCTGCCCCCCCCCACCAAACCCACCCTGCTTCTCACCTCCAAGCTGTGGTTTGGTAGCAGCAGTAGCCCTGGGAAGACCATGTTCTGAAATTGCGTGGGGCTAATTAGGCAGAGTCAGATGTAGAGGACAGTGGAGGAGTAAGAACATGTGCGGAGTATCTGAATGCCACTGTGATTCAGGTGAAGACATCAAATCTTTGGAATATCGGTATATAAATGTGACCATTTATTGAACACTAACTATGTGTTAGACACTTTGCTAGGTATTTCTCATTCACTGAGTTTAGGATTTTCCTACCTTCACGTACAAAATGTTTATTCACAGTGTTCCTCTGACCTGAAAGGGCTGTGTTGTTTTGTTTTGTTTTTACCAATCTCCTTCACCATTTCCCACTGTTCTGCATATATTACCTCCTCCATGAAATAATTACTGTCTAATACTATATGTTTCCAATCATTCCAATTATTCTAATTCTCTTCAGTGTTGATGTGTGCTTAGGTTTTTCTAGACTTAGATAAGCTTAGCTATGTTTTTGTGTCTTTCATTAAATTACGAAGAACCGGACTTCATATTCTTTGAGTAATTTTGCATAAATCATGATAGTGATGTACTAAAAATAGCACTGAGAGTGGTTTCTAATATAGACAAGATTGACCACAAGACTTATATTTATGCTCATGATTGAGTTAGAGGATACTATGGTATAATTCCATGTCAGTTAGAATACAATTCAGTTAGAAGGCAGTTTTGACTCTTGAAAGTCATGATTTTACTAATCAAAATGCTATTCAGGCTGCAGCAGGCCCGCCCTGATCAAGATGGCAGAGTAAGGAGCTTCAGAGCTTGGGAGTGGTTGAGATGGGAAATTTTATGTTGTATATATTTTCCCAAAATTGAAAGAAAGAAAGAAAGGGAGGGGGGGAAGGGAGGGAAGGAGGAAGAAAGGAAGGAAAGAAGGGGGGAAGTAAGGAGAGAAGGAAGGAAAGAAAGAGCAACTAAAGAGATAATGACAATTAGAGGCAACTCATGGTTCTGGGCAGGATCTAATAAGGGAGGAGAAAAGGCTCAAATGGACATTATTGGGACATGAAAAAAATGGAATATAAGCTATAATGTTATAATACTATCAATGTTAAATATCTTGAACTTTGTAAATGCACTTAAAATGGTAAGTGAATATCTTGTTCTTATGAAATGTACATTTAATTAAGTGTTCAAGGACCATGATGTATACAACCTACACTCAAGTGTTCAGAAAATGTACTGATAAGTGGATAGACAGACAACCTAGAGAGATGGAGAGATAGAGAGAGAGATGATAGATAGATAGATAGATAGATAGATAGATAGATAGATAGATAGATAGA
>JAKSZT010054334.1:60278512-60380884 GCA_026826555.1 Tolypeutes matacus
TCCAAGGATTGACAGCTATTTCCCAGGAACCCAGGACAAAGACCAACCAAATTTTTCATTACACTGGAAAAAAATGTCGTTGGTCTTTGTCCTGGGTTCCTGGGAAATAGCTGTCAATCCTTGGAATTCCTTGAGTGATAGGAATTAGGAGCATCTTTATTAGTCCTGATGGGTTTTTATACAGATTGTCCTAACCATATGACTCAAGGTGGGGCTGACCTGGCCAGAAAGACCAACCATGGGATTAGAGGGTTGGGGCTTTAAGCCATGGTGAATCAGCTTTATCTCCAGGAGAAAAAAGGGTTGGAGACTGAGTTCAATCATGTGGCCAATGATTCAATCAATCATGCCTGTGTAATGAAATCCCAATAAAAACACTGGAACCAAAGTTTAGCTGAGCTTCCCTGGTTGGTAAGATACACGGATGTGCCAGGAGAGTGATGCGTCCTCATTCCACAGGGAAAGGACATGGAGCTTCTCTTTTGGGGGTCCTCCCAAGACCTCCATGTGTCATTTCTTTTGGCCTTTTGGCCTTAATTGTTATAATATTTAAATAAAATAAAATGGCCACCAGCATTGGGCATTGCCAGGAGGGACCCCTTTCTGAGAAAGGATTTTCCAGAAGATAAAATCAATTGACCTGCAGGGACTTTCTGAGAAAAAGGAACATACCCTGCAGGGCTGCTGATAAGCAACGTGTGGTGACAAACCAGTTTCAGTCCCATAGAGATAGCTTATGAGATTGGACAAGCATGCCATACTAATCAATGTATGTCTGCTCCCCACTTTGGAAGACCTCCTATGTAACATGGAAACATAACGTTAGCCAGTCAGAACATTTCCTCGCTTGCTTTCGTGTTAGCCCTATATAAGCTCCCCCTCTTCAACCTCTCAGCGGAACTCCCTTCTACTTCATGATGTGAATCGCTCACTAAAGCTGTGAGATCCTAAATTGCATGAAAAACATTTTTCTTTTAACACAATAAAACTGTAATCATAAGTATAGCACTTTCTTTAGTTCTGTGAGTCACTCTAGTGAATTATCAAACCTGAGAGGATAGTGGAAACCCCTGAATTTGTAGCCAGTTGGTCAGAAGTTAGGGTGCCCTGGGAACCCCCAAACTTGCAGCTGGTGTCTGCAGCAAGGGCAGTCTTGTGGCGACTGTGCTCTTAACCTGTGAAGTTTGGCCTGAATCCAGGTAGTTAGTGTCCAAGTCCTCTCAATATTCACTTTTCAAGACTGGATCCTGGACACTGTCTTTGCATAGGATAAATGGCTAAAAAAAGACTGCAAGCACAGGGGGATCTATGCAATGATGAGAGGTAAAAGTAATGACAATCTGGAGCCAAGAAAATTTCTCCTGTGCCCTGAGAAGAAGCTTCATTCTGGATCTCCCTCCTGGTCATAGGACCAGTATTTCTGTCAAAATGATAGCAGAAAGAAGACAGCAAAAAGAAGATCTGGGGCTGACCTGAGGCTTACATCTTCAAAGCAGGCATTGAAGTCTCATTTGATCTGGGCTTGTTAGAATTGAACTTCCAGGGGCCCACATTTAATCTCAAATACTTTCTGAAATCAACTCTTAGCCTTACTTCTGAGAACTTTTCTAGAGGTGACTTCAAATAGCCAGTAGGAATCATAGCACCATTCACCCTTGGGTCCCTCAGAGAAATGTGACTAGAAGGAGTGAAACATGTAAGAGGTTGTCCCCAGGCTGGGATGTAAGAGGCTTCTGGTAGGCCTGTCTGCTGCCCAACGCCTACCCTGTCAGTGTCTGTGGTATCTGAAATTTAACCATGGGAGATTTCTCATTGGGACTCCATTTCCTGTTTTACTCTTCTAAGGCATGAAAATATCTGAGGGCACTACCTCATTAAATTAATTTATGCTGCTACACTGATGGTTCATTCGATCTCCTCTGACAGGGGAGGCTGTGCTGCAGTATGAAGACAGCTTTACAGACAAGTTTTACTCACTCATGTCTCAAGCTAACCTGAGGTAATGAAGGTAACATCCTTCATGGAACTCTCTTTGCTTGTCATTTGTTATAAGAAGTATTTTATGGTGATTTGTTTCCTTCTCTTTAAGGTGGGTTACTTAACTCCCTGGTGTGAGTCAATGACAAAAGAACCCTTCTTGCCCCTCCTTGCTCTTTGGGAATTACCATCAGAAGCAGGGCAGTGTTGAAGGAGAAGCCAGGACTTAACTGAATTTCTTGAGAGCCAGATTGCCTTGGTTCCTATGAACCTCTTAGAAAGGATTTGGTGGCAGTAGGGGTCAGGGGAGCTGGGGAGGGTAGAGAATTCTCAACGTCTAGCCTCTCAACTCAAGTTTGCTCGTGTGGTGTGGGTGATAGATATTAGGAGTGGTCTAGGTGGAGTGGAAGGAGGCAGTGTACAAGAGATCAAGGAGAGGAAAGCAATTTTAATAGGCACACATCAATCAGCCAGGCACATCCACTCAAGAAGCAGACCGAGTTCTGATTCAACTAACTGTAAAGGAACTGAAGATTTAAATAGAAAATTTATTTTTATTATATAATTCTTAGATATCTTAAAAACATGATTACAGCCTCAAAACAGTTTTTGGGCACCTTGTCAACAATAATAAAATATATAAGGGAATAAAACAGCATTTTCCTATAAAGGATCAAAGGCATCAAGAGGTTTTTATTACTTAGGGTATACTAGGGGTATACTTGGGGTATAAAAGAGAAAGCCCTCCAAAGAGTGACCCTTTGCAACTAACATATATGGGAGAAATGACTTTATGGTAGATGGAATTAAGTACCCCAATTTAGACATAACTTTAATCTTCATTCACATTCCTGTAAGTGTGAACTCATTGTAGATAGGATCTCTTGAGGATGTTATTTAAAGAGTGGCCCAACTGAATGAGGGTGGGTCTTAATCTGGATTACTGGAATCCTTTATAAACAGAAGAAATTCAGACATAGTGAGAGAAAGTGTCAGGGAGAAGCTGGAAGTCAGCGGGAATCCAAAAGAAGAAGGAGAGGACATTGCCATGTAACAGGAAAACCAAGGATCTCCAAGGATCACTGGCAAACCAGCACCAGAATATTTCAGACTTTGGAAGGTAAGCATCACCTTACTGATGCCTCAATTTTTAATAAACAAATCAATTTTATTGATACACATTAATAAAGCATACAGTGATGCCTCAATTTTGAACTTCTACCCTCAAAATGGTGAGCCAATGAATTTAAGTCAACCAATTGTGTGGTATTTGTCATAGCAGCTCAGGAAAACTAAGACAAACTTTCACAGAAATTTTTGGAAGCTACTGAAGTCAATTGAATGTCTTGCTCAGGTTCCATCTAGAAAAGATGGAACTGGTAAGTATTAATAGAAAAAAATATCCAATTTTTTAAAGATTGAAAAACAGTCACTATTATTATTGTTATTATTATTATTTCAAATAGGCTCTTCCTGAGGGAAATAAAATGCATTATTAAATATTAGTGTATTAAATATTAGTGATTAAATTCCTTTAATTCAGTGAGGCATTCTGGCAATTACTCAGAGTAAAACCAAGGTAATGGTACAAAGAGACATAATTAATAGTACTATTAATTTGGGGGAGGTGCTTTCAATAAGAATACCCCATTCTTTATTTCCTGTTCTTACTCCAAGGGGCTAGAGATACTCTTGGCTGTGGAAAAACTGCCTCCTTAGAGGTCTTTCACCAAATATGATGCAATCTTTCCAGGAAAGATATCTGCAAAAATAAAATATGAGTTACCATTGTATACTCAATGCAAATGTGACTTTTTTTTTTAACTTTTCTGCACCAAATATTCTTTAAAGTAATTTTCTATGGTTAAAATGACAGTGCTGGTTAAATGACATTGGAAAGTTTGGAGAGGAGTGCGGTGGCTTACTTCACTCAGTGGGTGATAATGCTCATAGTAGGAGGAGGAGGTCCGGGGGCTGATTGTGACTTTGGTAGTCTGCTGTCGGATAATATCTTCAACATCTCTCACCAAGACACTAGGTAACGAAACAGAAGGTGAGCTGATTTCTACCAGGCCCTGATCTTCTCACAAGGGGCATTGCAGGCACCGCAGGTGGGCATGGGGGCAAATCACTGAAAAATCAAATAAGCAAGAGTTCATCAAGGCAAAAACAACCAAAGCACATTGCTAAAAGCCAACATTCCTTTCCAGGAGAGCCCACATCAGCCCTGGGGAGAAAGTAGTGCCTATGGGGTATGTTTTCAGGGCTTCCCCAAACTCAACATTCCTCTGTTACAATTCTTCAGTGTCTCTTATACAAACATATAGGTTAACGGATATCTTTCTTCAATCTGGAGTCATAAAGGATGATTCTGTTTTCAGTTAAGGACCAAGGAAAGGCAGAAAGCCTTTCCTTTTTGTTTTTCATCATGATGACCATTGACCTACACCAGTGTAGGGGGTTGAGTGGTGCCTTCCCTTCCCCCGCAAATGATATGTCTACCCTGGAACCCTTGAATATGACCATATTTGGAAAAAGAGTCTTTGCACATGTAACTAAGTTAAGGTTCTTGAGATGAGATCATCCTGCATTATCTGGGTGGGCCTTAAATCGAATGACAAATGTTCTTGAAAGAGACACACAGAGAAGAAGGCAGAAGGTCATGTGAAGATGGAGGCAGAGACTGGAGGGATGCGGCCACAAGCCAAGGAATGCCCGGGGCCATCAGAAGCTGGACATGACAAGGAAGGATCTCCCCAGAGTCTCCAGAGGCCCCTGCCAACGACTTAATTCTGGACTTCTGGCCTCCAGAACTGTGAAAGAATAAATTTCATTGGTTTAAACTGCCACAGATATGCTATTGCAGCCCTAGGAAAACTAATGCACTAAGTGGTCTGCTTAGGCAAAGACGATCAAATTGCTAAAGAAATATAAGTACAGGAAAGGGGACATATGGGAAAGGTACATGTTTTCCTGGGGTACATACAGCTCCAAACCACAAGTGGTTTCCTCTGAAGTACTGGTTAGGGTAGGAGTGAGTTTAACCGTACATTACTTTATGTTGTTTCAAATTATTAAAAGTATTGATTATTTTTATTAATAAAAAAATTCCTGAGTAGAAACAAAATTTGATGAAATGCAAGAAAGCCAAAGTTTATAACTTCATTGAAAATAACCAGAAGAGCTAGATTTGTTTCCAGAAACCAAGGAACACTTTCAGAAGATGTAGAAGAGAATTGACTAAATTGAGAAACACAAGAAGTGGTCAGTTCATGTTTTGACTTCTGAAAGAACAGTGGGCAGGAAAAGATTTTGGTCCATTTCTGTGACCTACAACTAGCTAAGGCATGGGATCTATACTGGTTAGAAATCTGGGCACCCAGTACCCTATTGTGTAGAGACTGCTTCCTAAGTAGTAGACAAAGATGTATTCTGCTTCTTCTGTTCCATCAACACCAGCCTGTCCATTTTCATTCAGAATTTAATTTCTTTTGAGCAGTGCCATACCTATTAAGTTGGCAAAATTTTGTCTGAATTAAGGCACTGTATCATGTGGGATGGACATTCGAAAAGTTAGCTACATATTAACAAATATTTCTTTACTTTTATTTAGACTAATGAATAAGAACCAAGTCTTTAACATCAAAAAGGTCTGAGCTGACTTCTGGCTCTGCCATTTCTAGCTGGTTGACCAGAGAAATTCCTTTGTAAGAACAAATTTTTTTGGTCTTCTTGAATGCGGTGCTAGCTTTCAGAATTGCTGTTTTATTCTATGAGCTGGACCTACAATAAGCAACCATGTCTAGGGGACCTATGGTTGGCATTGATATTGGCACCACCTAATCCTGCATGGACGTCTTCCACCATGGAAAAGTGGAAATAATTGCCAAGGATCAGGGGAACCAAACAACTTCAAGCTATGTTACCTTTACTGATACCAAAAGATTTGTCAGTGATGCCGTGGAGAATCAAGTTGCAAAAGCCCCACCAACATGGCTTTCAATGTCAAATATCTGATTGCACATAGATTTGACAATGCTGTTGTCCAGCCTGATGTGAAGCATTGGCCCTTCATGGTGGTGAATGATATGAGCAGGCCTAAGGTCTAAGCAGAATACAAGGGTGAAACCAAAAGTTTCTATCCAGAGAAGGTATCCTCTGTGGTTCTGACAAAGATGAAGGTATCTGGAGACAAATCTGAAAGCGTTCAGGATTTACTGCTCTTGGCTGTCACTCCTCTTTCTCTTGGTATTGAAACAGTTGGTAGATTCATGACTGTCCTCATTAAGCACAAAACCACCAATCCCACCAAGCAGATGCAGACCTTCACTACCTACTCCAAAAACCAGCCCAGTGTGCTCATTCAGGTTTATGAAGGTGAGCATGCCATGACAAAGATAACAACTGCTTGGCAAGGCTGAACTCACAGGGATACCACCTGCCACGCGTGGTGCTCCTCAGATTGAAGTCACCTTTGATATTGATGTCAATGGCACCCCCAACATCTCTACTATGGATAAGAGTACAGGAAAAGAGAACAAGATCACCATCACTAACAGCTAGGGTCGTTTGAGCAAAGAAGACATTGAGTGCATGGTTCAGGAAGCTGAGAAGCACAAAGCTGTTGATGAGAAGCAGAGGGACAAGAATTCACCGGAATCCTATGCATTAAAATGAAAGCAACAGTTGAAGGTGAGAAACTTCAAGGCAAGATCAATGATGAGGACAAAGAGAAGATTCTTGACCTATGCAATGAAATCATCAACTGGCTGGCATCAGACTACAGAGAAGGAGGAATTTGAACATCAGCAGGAAGAGCTGGGGAAAGTCTGCAATCCCATTCTTATTGCTGTACCAGGGAGCAGGAAGTATGCCAGGGGGAATGCCTGGGGGTTTCGCTGGTGATGGAGTACCTCCATCTGGGGGTGCCTCTGCTGGAACCCCATTGAAGAGGTTGACTGAATCAATCAACATACATTAGCATCGTGGCACAGTAAAAAATTGAAGGATCCAAATTTGTAGCACATTCTGTGGCAGTTTAAAGTTCAGCTGCTGTGCAAAATGCCTGGGCATTCTTGACACTTGACTACGGAATATGTGCACAGAGAAAGGATCTAACATTGGACTTTATTAGCACTGTATTGCTTATGGAAAATGCAATATCTTAAATAAAACTATTTAAATTGGCACCAAAAAAGTCCATTTTTTTCACCTGAATAATGGGAGAGTATCTACCTCATGAGATTAAATAAGGATTAAATGATACAATGTCTAGAAAGTCTCAAGCACAGTCCCTGAAAGACAGTAAAACATCTAAACTACATCATCAATAATTATGATAGCATATTATCCAAAGGTCACCCTTTGACACACAGAAGGCAGCATGGTGCTAGGCCAGTGGCACTGGGCAGTGGATACAAGAGGAAATGCTGGACCTAAGAAACCAAAGGAAAAGGGCATGGACTCTGAACAGAAACCACACTCGATACATTATTAGTTTAGGGCCAGACATTTAGGAACATGTACTGATCTTGTTGTGGTGGTTTGACACTGCATGTACCCCAGAAAAACACATTCTTACATTTAATCCATTCCTGTGGGTGTGAAACTACTGTAAGTAGGATTTTGATGAGGTTATTTCAAATAGGGTATGACCCACCTCAGTCAGGAGGGATCTTAATCCTATTACAGGAGTCCTTTATAAACGGAATGAAATTCAGACAGAAAGAAAGCCACAAGAAAGAAGAAGCTGAAATGGAACCCAGAAAAGAAGAGAGAGAAATGGAGATGTTGCCATGTGCCTTGCCATGTGGCAAGGTAAGGACCTCAGGACCTCCGGCAGCCAGCCCCAGAACGTCACTGTCTTCGGGGAGAAAGCATCACCTTGATGATGCCTTGATTTGGACATTTTCCTGGCCTCAAAACCGTGAGCGAATAAATTCCCATTGTGTAAGAAAACCTATTGCACGGTATTTGCTTAAGCAGCCTGGGAAACTAAAACACTTGTGAAGGAAAAATTAACAAAAGCAAAACCCCCTTCAAGAGTTGCTTTTTTTCAAGAGTTATCACCAAGTCTACTAAGGCAGATGACAATTTTGCTCCCCCAAGTCTGGGTATAGAATAGTTGCAGAAGGAGGAACTACAAAAGACTCTTGATCTGATCAAGTCTAATTCTCAATTTTAGATAAGGGGGCCCCAAGGTCATGAGAGGTTAAACTACTTGCTCAAGGTGACAGAAATAACTACATGGCCTTTATCACCAGGCCCATTTCAGAGATTATCATGTTGCCTTATTTAATGTAAGTATTTTATTTTTATTTTTCCAGGAAGCAATTAAGACCATCACGCAAAAGAGGTATTTATAACAGCTACTCAATAAATATTGACTAATGCCTACTTGAATGGAATGTTGCTTTCATTGAGATGGGTTTTCACACTGCTTACATCAGAGTCATTCACAAAAAAATGAACTTCTTTTTTCTTCTCAATAAATTCAGCTGTTACTGGCTTCCAGAGAACAATCTGTAGTTTCAAGAGGAAACAGTGATAGAACAAAAACAGAGTTATTTTGTAACCAAGGCTATAAAAAATGTATCTGTGAGGGACAGGAAAGGAACACTTCCTGGCCGCTGGCCCCCAGAACATTCCAGACACTCAATAAATATTTGGCGAGAAAATGAATGACAAAATGCATGATGAATGGATGACTATATTTATTACCCAACTGTAAAACTGAATCTTTTTGTCAGATGTTTAAAAGAGAAATGAAATTTTGTCTAGAAAGAAAGTTGATTGAACACTGATACCCTGACTTTCTTTAATTAAATTCCATGCCCTTGATATGATTAGCATGTCAGTATTTCTTTTCTTGAAGCTAAATATGGTTTTTGAGCAATGCCTTCTGGTAATATTTTATATAATTCCAGTTTACTGTACTCTTTCAAAGCACTTTTCACACTCATCTTTGGTCATCATAAAAAAAGCTTTGGTATAGATTGGGCAGGTGTTATTATTTTCATTGTTCAGATGAAGAAATTAAGGGACATGGCCAACGTCTAAATTCATGCACCCAGGAAGTGGCAGAATAAGAAGTAGAATTCTAAATTTCTGATGCTTCCTCTGGTGGTATTTCCTCTATAACATGGTGTGGTGGCCAGGAAAATGCTTCCCTCAGCTCTTCTGTTGGGAGGACCACAATTGACCGAGGACCCCACCTGCTGCCCTTCTCTTTCCACCAGAGGCGAGGTGGTCCTGCCCAGGACTGCTGCCAGCCAATGTAGGATGTGCGGTTCCTTTAACAGGTCACTTTGGCTCTCCGCCCAGCCAAACCTTCCCCAGAACTGCACTGCAGTTTGAGCGTCTTTGTGTACACTTCTCCTTCCTTTCTCTCCCCTTCATAGGAGGCAGATAGGCATCGCTGTCTCAAAGTGCTCCCTGCCATCTCCAGCTCCTTCCTCTTGATTCTTCAAAACACCCCCTCCAATAAATCTCTTGTACTTTGAATTTGCTTTTGGCATCTGCTTCTCAGAGAACCCTAATTAACAAACATGGGGCCATTAATGTTCTCTCATATTTTATAACTCTTGCCAATTTTCCTCTACCTTAGGCATCTGGGGAGAGGGGTCCCAGGCATGAAAATTTTAAATAAATTTCCCTATGTGTTTCTGATGCTTACACCTTGGTTAAGAGCCATTGTTTCATAGGCAAAATTCTACTGTGTTTCTGTCATCCATTATACTTATGAAATTGGCTGAAAAACCAACAGCACAAATGAAAAAGGTTTGATTTGGGGAAACCAACAAAATCATATGAGTATAGAGAGAGGGTTAAGGCTATGAGAAGAGGGACTTATACCAGATGCATATACATTAGACAACACAAAAGAGGGGACACAGCACACAATGCTTATACAAAATAAAACCAATATAAAAATAGATTAAGAAGTTACCTCATGTGTCGTAGTAAGATTCTGCAGAATCTCTGCCTGCCTGGAAGTTCTAGGAAGAGCAGATAAAACTTGGCCACTGGTAAAAACAAATAAACAAACAAAAAAACACCAGTATTTTGAGGTTAGGCAAAAAGTAAAAATGAGATAACATATTCTAGATCATTGTGAAAAGGAAACACAATTTAAAGTGTTAAAAGGCAAGATTCTATCACTACAGAGTAAGTATAAAAAGAGAACATAGACACTCTCACTACTTTTGCTCTGATGCAACTGCAAAATCCACAGCTCTCCTGAATGGAGTTGAGTGTGCAGAACATTTCTTTCTTCTCCATTGCTAGTGTATTAATTTTAAAAATTAAATGTTTGGGGAAGTGGATGTGGCTCAACTGGTTGGGCTCCTGTTTACCATATGGAAGGCCCCGGGTTCAATTCCCGGAGCATCCTGGTGAAGGCAAGCTGGACCGCGGGCTCGGTGAGCTGACGGCCCATGCAGCGTGGTGAGCTGGTGCAGCAAGATGATGCAACAAAGGGAGACAAGCAGACAGAGAAAAATGCACAGCAAATGGACATAGCGCGTATGAGCAGCAAAGGGGGAATAAATAAATAAATAAGTAAAATAAATATTAAAAAAAAAATTAAATGTTTTGTGCATAAAAGGATATTTATGCAAATAAATATTAATGGTAGATTGAACTATGTACCCCTATTTAGACTTGTTCTCAACTTTCATCTGCATTCCTGTGGATGAGAACCCATTGTAAATAGGACCTTTTGAAGATTTTTTTTTTAGTTAAGTTGTGACCCACTGAAGCAGGGTGGGTCTTAACCCTATTACAGTAGCCCTTATAAAGAAAAGGCCACGAGGAGATGCAGGAAGCAGGAAGTCAGTGGGAAGCGGGAAGAGAAGAGAGGAGAGGAATTGCCATCAGATGGGAAAGTCAAGGAGTGCAGGGGTTGCTGACCAGCCAGAATCCTGCCTACCCAAAACAAACCTTCCAGCCTCTGAAAGTGCGAATCAATACATTCCCATTATTTAATCCAACCCACTGTGTGGTAGTTGTCATAGCAGCCGGAAACTGAGACACTATCTTACTATGTAATAAAATGAACACCTGTGAACCCATCATCACACTTAAAAATCCAACTTTACTGATATCCTTGAAGATCCTTGTGTGCCGCTCCCAGACACACTTCCATGCCATACCCCCAGAAGCATCCGTTACCTGAAAATCTTCCTTTCTTTGCTTTTCTTTATAGTTATAGCAAACATGTATGGATTCTTAAGCAATATGCTTGATTTAGCTTTTCACAAATGGTATACAATATACCATTCTTCTGTATCTTATTTTTTTCACTCAACATTGTATTTCTAAGATTATCATCTGTGCTAAAATATCTGACTATAGTTCACTTGTGCAGGAATTTCTATTTCACGGGGTATTCACATTTTTAATTTCACAGGATAGTGTCAAATTATTTCCCAAACTTTCTGTATGGATTTCTATTTCATCACTAGTGGAAAAGATTTCCTGGTGATCCTGCATTTCCCAGCCACCCGTTGGTTGAGTTGAGCCCACGACTGAGTCCTGCCCAACAGGCAGTGAGTGAGTAGACATGAGAGGAAGCAGGTAGGAGCAGTTGGTGTCTTCCTGTGCATGTGCTCTCTCCATTCTTGAGGCTGGGAGCAAAAACTCACAATGGTGGAGCAGCAAAACGGAAGCAGTCTAGATCTGTGAGTTGGAAGATAGCTGTACAGACAACCCTGTGACTTTCATTGATTGGTGAAATCAGTGGGAATAAACCTTCTTGTGCTAAACAAAGATATTACAGGGTGTATTTGTTGTAGCATAATTAAGGAGTAGCCTCACCAAAATAGTGTGGTTTATTTCTGAGCTCTCTATTATGCTCCATTGGTTTATTTGTCTATCTTTGTGCCAATACTTCTCATTTCAGTGACTAGTTCATATTAAATCTTAATATCCTATAAGACAAGCTGCTGCTCCCTTCTTTCCTCCCCAGTTCTTCTTTCATAAAACCTTCCTGGCTTAGCCCTTTGCTTTTCCTCCTAAAATTAAAACATCAGCTTGTCATGTTCCATGAAAACTTTAGATTTTGATTAGAATTATAATGATTCTATAGATTAATAATTTAAGGACAACTGACATCTTTATGATTCTGTTCTCATCATTCAACAAAGTAGATCTATCTATTTGCTTAGGCCTTCAAAAAACTTTGATAATTTTATCCATTAATATATTGCACATCTTGTTATATTTATTCTAACAAATTTATTTATTCTTTTAAAAATACTGATGTTTAATATTCCATTTCTTAGTTCTTAATGGCTGAAGTATAGCAATGAAAATGATTTTTGAATGTTGATTTTTCTACCCAGCAACCTTGGCAATTTTGGTAATTTTTATGTAGATATTTTGTGGCTTTTTCTTTGCAAGCAATCATAACATCTGCACATATTAACAGTTTTGTTTCTTTTATTCTAATGTTTAAACATTTTTCTTGTCTTACTGTGTTGTCTAGGACCTCCAGTACAATGCTGAACAGAAGTAGAGATTAAAATGCATTAATTATCACTTTTAAGGAAAAGCTTCTAATGTTTTACCATTAGAATGCTTATAGGTTTTGGTTGGTGCTTTTTTAAAACCAGGTTAAAGGGGAAGTGGGTGTGGTTCAAGTAGTTGGGGGCCCGCCTACCACATGGGAGGTCCCAGGTTCAGTTCCCGGTGCTTCCTAAAGAAGACGAGCAAGACAGCTGGCACGGTGAGCTGACGTAACAAGAAGACACAATGAGGAAACATAATGAGAGACACAACAAGAGACACAAAAGCAGGGATTAGAGGTGGGTCAAGCGATTTGTCACCTCCACAGAGAGCACACTACGAACAGATTCAGGGAGCACAGAAAATAGAGGGAGGGAGAAGGGGGGGAAGGGGAGAGGGGGAAGGAGGGAAGGGGGAGGGACAAGGGGGGAAGGGGAAGGGGGAGGGGAGGGAGAAATAAATAAAATAAATCTTTTAAAAAAATTAGGTTAAAGAAGTTTCCTTTTACTCATTGCTATGAGTTTCTGTCACAAATGGGAAGTTTTTATGAGAGGAGCCTATGAGTTTTCTATTTTAATATCTCAATGTGGTAAATTACATTAATGGTTGTTTTAAGTTGACATTTGTTTTAATGTATTTTCTTACCTTTGCCTTGTCATATTTCTTTAGGCCTCATGCTTGCTGAGGCAGTGAAGAAATCTTAGTGGTTCTTGCACAGCCCAGGCAGTAGGTTAGTGTAATTCAACATGGATCTACTTTATTTTCACCTAGCATTTGTTCAGAAAGGGAAGGATTTATTAGTAAATTTCTTCAGACCTGCAGCTCTTCATCCACTTTTGCAGATGGGGGAGATTTGGATAAGGAGAGAAGGGAAGCAGGAGCTGAGAGATTGCAGGGATATGTGGAATCCATTGACAACAATAGCTTTTCCAGGGTTCCCAGATACCTCTGAGTAACTGCACAAGTCTATTTTATTTCCATTTAAATTAAGGTCTATTGGTAGCATTTGCCAGAGGGGGGCCCATTTTTCAACTGGAAAGGTATTTTTCTTTTTTTAGACAAGTATAGCTCTTGATTAAATCAAAAGGAAAATCATGTGCCCTTGCTTTATTTAAAATAAATTTCGGCTTTCGCCTCCAGTCAAGATGGAGAAAGAGGGGCCAGAGTTACCCTTCCATTTGAAACGACTGAAAAACCAGACAAATAAGTGAAACAATGGCACTCAAGGCATTGGACATCAGACAACATAATGACTGAATGCCACATGGTGTCCTGGATTGTTAGTGGAAAAGGATGTTAGTGGAAAAAACTGGTGAAATCCAAAGCAAGTCTGGAGTTTAGTTAATAAAAATGCATTGATGTGGGCTTCTTAGATTTGATTGACTATGTAAGATGTAAGATATTAACATGAGGGGAAACTTGAGTGAAGGGTATATAGGAATTTTATACTATCTTTACAAATTTCTGTAAATTTCAAAATGTTCCAAATAAAAATTTTATTTAAAAAAAACAAAAAATATGTACCAAGGGGTCTAGCAGCACGATGGAGATTATGATAACGCCTGCTTGTCAGGATTAGCAAAGTCTTCATAGAATAAATGATTAGGTAAGGGCCAGTGTGTAGTGACATAGTAGTGGGGGACAAAAGATACTGTCTGGGAAATGGCAAGCCGTTGGTTGTTACCAAGTGTAGCATATAGATATTTAGGGCATGCGTAGAATGATGGTTAGACAGAAATTAGGTTGGCAAGTTATGCTAGTCCTCCACCCAGAGAAGGTTTTCAATGCATGCTGAGAAATTTTAACTTTATCTTACAGGCAAGTAGAAATTAAGAAAGTAACATCTTATGAGTTGGGACTTAAAAGAATAACATTGACAGCAGAGTTGGGGATGGTGTTTCATTTTGGGAAGCCTGATTGAAAGATTCTAAATTCTGGAAATAAGTCAACAGAGACTTGATTAGTAGAAGAGGGAAAGATTGCCTCGCAGAAATCATAGACTGGGGAATTTTATGTCAATCTCTGGGCAATTTTAGCATAAACTCTTCAACCTGTGCTTAAGGATAGATGTTCAAAGGTATTTATTAAAGCATTATTCCTAGCAACAATAACTGGAAACAGTGTGAATGCTTATCAATAACAGAATGGTTGAATATTGGTGTTCTTTCCACATTCCAGAATGTTTTGCATACATTATAAAGAATGAATCAGATTGATGCCAGTTAACTTGAGGGGATTAGCATGATGTATTAAGAGACAGAAGTAAGATGTAGAGAACTGTAAGAAATATGATGTTATATTTGAAACAAAAATAAATTAGAAAAAAAAAGGAAACTTGTGTGCGTGCATTAAAAATCAGGAGAAAGTGATGAATAGATGTGCCCCACATTGTTGCCATTAATTTGGAGGTTGGGGTATGGTGAGGGGAGAATTTGGTGGATAAGGGAAGGGGGAGCAAAGAAGGTTGCTTTTAAAAGAAAAGTCTCTATAATAATGTTAGGATATCCAACTAATGTAAAATTGTGCATGGGTTTATAGAAATGCATAGAGACATGCATGAAAGCATGATCCCCAAAGAGTTCATGGTGGTTTTTCAAGTTGGTAAATGTCAGCATAATTTTATGCTTTCCCATATCGTTTAAATATATATATGTTTTACAAAAAAAAAGAGAGAACTCATTCTCTTGTTGAATTGGGGGAAAAGCTATATAAAATCTATTCTCACTTCCAGGAAGATGGCGGACTAGTAAGACACGGGAATGTCTTCTCCAGAAAAATAGCTAGAGGACAAGCTGAAACAGCCCTGAAAAAGATCTTCTAGGGTTTAGGTCACCAGGTGAAGGCTGCACACCACCCAGAAGAGAGAGGGACAGAAGAGGGAAATCGCGACTACAGAACTGTGAGTTGCAAGTAGCAGCTTCTGCTGCTGCCGGCACCCTCCCCCACACTCTTCAGAATTCTCGGGCGCCTGGGCCTGCGACCACAGACAAAGGGGGCTTCAGGGATCTGCCACTGTCGGAAAGGGGAGAGAGAGGGACACAGCCTTAGGCTGACTCAGGTTCGGACCTGAAATTTGGGCTGCGGAGCCCCACGGACCCTTCCACACGGGGGTTTGCCCTGGGAGCCCAGAAAGGACTGGAGAAATCCGATCCTCGCAACCTCCCTCTCTTCTAGCCTGGACTAATTGTTGAGGACACCACGGGAGAGGGGAGAGAGAGCCTGGGGCTGACCCTGCTTTGGACTCCCAGGTTTGGTCTGCCCTGTCCGGAGAGTCCTTCCAGGCTGGGTGGGGCTGCGCCATTGTTTGCCTTGCAGTCTGCAAGGGGCTAAAGATATACAAACCTCCCAATCTCATCCTCTACTAACAGGGACTGATTGTTGAGGACTCAGAAGGGAGTGGAAATATTTCTTAGCTGGGAAAAGGGGGGTGCTATGAGAGAAGTCTGGAGAACTGTCTCAGAAAGTTTGAATCACAGGGCTCCTAGCCCCCAGACAGGAAGCTCTATCACATTGATCTGGTCTGTGTCACAACAAATACGCTCAGACCAGGCATTGAATTGAGAGCAGCCAACAAGAGCCATCTCCTGGCAGACCAAGGAAGTACACATAAGAAAATTAATAAGTAAGAGAGTCTTTTCCTGGCCTTTATAGCCTCCCTGCCCAAGTCCCTAGGAAACAACTCTACAACCAATTACTGGGTCCAGTGCCCAGTTTTGAGCAACCAGCAGAACAATCCTAACAATCAAGGTTGAGCCAAAAATCAAAGAGCGGTGGTAACTCACAGCGGCCTGCCACTAAAACCCCATAAAAGAGAAAGAGATAGAGCATCTAAGTAAAATACAAACTAACCAGATGCCTAAGCACCAGCAAAAAAATTACGGGCCATACTAAGAAAATAGAAGACATGGCCCAAAAAAGGAATACAGCAAAGTCCCAGAAGAGATGCAGAATTTGAGAGAACTAATCAGTGAGATGAGCACACATTTCCAAAATCAAATTAATGAGATGAAAGAGAATATAGTTAAAGAGATCAATGACATCAAGAAGTCATTGCGTGAACGTAAAGAAGAATTTGAAATCATGAACAGAAAAGTAACGGAGTTTATGGGAATGAAAGATACAATAGGTGAAGTAAAAAATACATTTGAAGCTTACAACAGCAGACTCGAAATGACAGAATAAAGAATAAGTCATACTGAAGACAGAGCAGCTAAAATTGAAGAGAGAAAAGAACAGAGAGAGAAAAGAATGGAAAAAATTGAGCAGGGGCTCAGAGAGTTGAATGACAACACAAAACACAAGAACATACGTGTCATTGGAGTTCCAGAAGGAGAAGAGAAAGGAAAAGGGGCAGAAAGAGTATTTGAGGAAATAATAGCTGAAAATTTCCCAACTCTCATGAAAGAAATGAAATTACATGTCCAAGAAGCACACCGTACCCCAATAAGAATAAATCCAAATAGACCTATGCCAAGACACATATTATTCAGAATGTCAAATGTAAAAGATAAAGAGAAAATGCTCAGAGCAGCAAGAGAGAAGCAAACGATCACGTACAAAGGACATCCAGTTAGACTTAGTGCAGATTTCTCTTCAGAAACCATGGAGGCAAGAAGACAGTGGTATGATACAATTAGGAAACTGAAAGAGAAAAACTGCCAGCCGAGAATTCTTTATCCAGCAAAACTGTCCTTCAAATATGAAGGTGAATATAAAGTATTCACAAACAAACAGAAACTAGGAGAGTTTGCAAAAAAGAATCCACCTTTGCAGGAAATATTAAAGGAAGCCTTAGAACCTGCAAGAAAAAGACAGGACACAGAGGCTTGGAGGAGAGTATAGAAGAAAGAAAAGCAGAAAGGATAACCAAAAGAGTAAAAAGAAAGACAAAAATAAGATGACATATGAAAACCAAAGAATAAAATGGAGGAAATAAATAGTGCATTTTCAGTAATATCATTGAATGTGAATGGATTAAATTCCCCAATCAAAAGATACAGGCTGACAGAATGGATAAAAAAACATGAGCCATCCATATGCTGCTTACAAGAAACTCATCTCAGACACAAGGATACAAGCCGGCTGAAAGTAAAAGGTTGGAAAAAGATACTCCATGCAAATAGTAAACAGAAAAGAGCAGGGGTAGCTATACTAATATCAGACAAAACAGACTTCAAATGCAAAAAAGTGATAAGAGATGCAGAAGGCCATTATATATTAATAAAAGGGATGATCCTTCAGGAAGATATAACAGTCATAAATATCTACGCACCTGGGAAGCGGCTGTGGCTCAATCAGTAGGGCTCCCGTTTACCATATGGGAGGCCCTGGGTTCGGTTCCCGGGGCCTCCTGGTGAAGGCAAGTCCGCCCGCACGGCGTGGTTAGCTGACCCAGCGAGCACAAGCAGCAAGGGGGGGATAAATGAATAAATAAATAGAATCTTAAAAAAAAAAAAAATATCTACGCACCTAACCAGGGTGCCCCAAAATATATGAGACAAACTCTGGCAAAACTGAAGGGAGAAATAGACATTTCTACAATAATCGCCGGGGACATCAACACCCCTCTCACATCATTAGATAGAACAGCTAGAAAGAAGATCAACAAGGAAACAGAGAAATTGAACAATATGATAAACAAGTTAGACCTAACAGACATATACAGAACACTGCATCCAAACTCAGCAGATTATACATTCTTCTCAAGTGCCCATGGATCCTTCTCCAGGATAGACCACATGTTAGGTCACTATACAGCTCTCAATAAATAAAAAAAGACTGAAATTATACAAAGCACCTTCTCAGATCATAATGGAATGAAACTAGAAAACAATAACAGTCAGGAAAAAAGGAAATTTGCAAATGTGTGGAGACTGAACAACACACTCCTAAATATTCAGTGGGTCAAAGAAGAAATTGCAAGTGAAATCAGTAAATATATTGAGACAAATGAAAATGAGAACACAACATATCAAAACTTATGGGATACAGCAAAGGCAGTCTTGAGAGGGAAATTTATAGCCCTAAATGCCTATATTAAGAAACAAGAAAGAGCTAAACTCAAAGATTTAACTGAACAACTTGAGAAACTAGAGAAAGAACAGCAAACCAATCCCAAAGCAAAAAGAAGGAAAGAAATAATAAAGATTAGAGCGGAAATAAATGAAAATGATAACAAAAAAGCAATAGAGAAAATCAACAAAACCAAAAGCTGGTTCTTTGAGAAGATCAATAAAATTGACAAACCCCTCACTAGACTAACAAAGAAAAAAAGAGAGAAAATGCAAATAAATACAATCAGAAATGAAAGGGGGGAAATTACAAATGACCTCACAGAAATAAAAAGAATCATAAGAGGATATTATGAGAAACTATATGCCAACAAACTAGACAACCTGGATGAAATGGACAAATTTCTAGAAACTCATAACCAACCTACATTGACACAACAAGAAATACAAGAACTTAACAAACCAATCACAATTAAGGAGATTGAATCCGTCATCAAAAATCTCCCAGCAAAGAAAAGTCCAGGACCAGATGGCTTCACAGGTGAGTTCTACCAAGCATTTCTAAAAGAATTAACACCAATCCTGTTTAAACTCTTCCAAAAATTGAAGAGGAGGGAAAATTACCCAACACATTTTCTGAAGCCAACATTGCCCTAATACCAAAGCCAGATAAAGATTCCACAAGAAAAGAAAATTACAGACCAATCTCTCTCATGAACATAGATGCAAAAATTCTCAACAAAATACTTGCAAATAGAATCCAACAGCATATCAAAAGACTTATACATCACGACCAAGTGGCGTTATTCCTGGTATGCAAGGCTGGTTCAACATAAGAAAATCAATCAATGTAATACACCACATTAACAAATTGAAGGAAAAAAACCACATGATCATCTCAATAGATGCAGAAAAGGCATTCGACAAAATCCAACATCCTTTTTTGATAAAAATACTTCAAAAGATAGGAATAAAAGGAAAATTCCTCAATATGATAAAAGGCATATATGAAAAACCCACAGCCAACATCATACTCAATGGGGAAAGGTTGAAAGCTTTCCCCCTAAGATCAGGAACAAGACAAGGATGCCCACTGTCACCATTGTTATTCAACATTGTACTAGAAGTTCTAGCGAGGGCAATTAGACAAGACAAAAAAATTAAAGGCGTCCAAATAGGAAAAGAGGAAGTAAAACTCTCACTGTTTGCGGATGACATGATCCTGTATTTAGAAAATCCTGAAGTATCCACAACAAAGCTCCTTGAACTAATAAATGAGTTCAGCAAAGTGGCAGTATATAAGATCAACACGCAAAAATCAGTAATGTTTTTGTACACTAGTACTGAACAATCTGAGGAGGAAATCAGGAGGAAAATTCCATTTTCAATAGCAACAAAAAGACTCAAATACCTAGGAGTTAATTTAACCAAGGAAGTACAGGACCTATATGCAGAAAACTACAAAACAATGCTAAAAGAAATTTAAAAAGACCTAAACAAATGGAAAGACATTCCGTGTTCATGGATTGTAAGAATAAATATCGTGAAGATGTCAATCTTGCCCAAACTGATTTATAGATTCAATGCAATACCAATCACAATCCCAACAGCTTACTTTACAGAATTAGAGAAGGCAATTACCAAATTCATCTGGAAGGGTAAGTGCACCCGAATAGCCAAAAGTATTCCAAAAAAGAAGAGCAGTGTGGGAGGAATTTCACTGCCTGACCTTCAAACATATTACAAAGCTACAGTGGTCAAAACAGCATGGTACTGGCATAAAGATAGACATATCGATCAGTGGAATAGAATTGAGAATCCAGAAATAAACCCTCACCTATACAGTCAACTGGTTTTTGACAAACCTGCCAAGCCCACGCTGATGGGAAAAAACAGTCTCTTCAGCAAATGGTGTTGGGAGAACTGGATATCTATAACCAAAAGAATGAAAGAGGACCCCTATCTCACCCCCTATACAAGAATCAACTCAAAATGAATCAAAGATCTAAATATAAAAGCCAGGACCATAAAACTACTAGAAGAAAATGTAGGGAAACATCTTCAAGACCTTGTAGTAGGTGGTGGTTTCTTGGACTTCACACCCAAAGCACATGCAACAAAAGAAAAAGTAGATAAATGAGACCTCCTCAAAATTAAACACTTTTGCACCTCACAGGACTTTGTCAGAAGGGTGAAAAGGCAGCTGACTCAATGGGAAAAAATATTTGGAAATCACATATCTGATAAGGGTTTAATATCCAGGATATATAAAGAGATGTTACAACTCAACAATAAAAAGGCAAATGACCCAATTAAAAAATGGGCCAAAGACTTGAATAGACATTTCTCTGAAGAAGAAATACAAATGGCAAAAAAACACATGAAGAAATGCTCAACATCTCTCATGATTAGGGAAATGCAAATCAAAACTACAATGAGATATCATTTCACACCTATCAGAATGGCCACGATTAAAAAGACAGAGAACTACAAGTGTTGGAGAGGATGTGGAGAGATAGGAACACTTCTTCACTGTTGGTGGGAATGCAGGATGGTACAACCACTGTGGAGGACTGTTTGGCAGTTCCTAAAGAAGTTGAATATAGACTTGCCACGTGATCCTGCAATACCACTACTGGGTATATACCCAGAAGAACTGAGAGCAGTGACACGAACAGACATCTGCACACCAATGTTCATAGCCACATTATTCATCATTGCCAAAAGATGGAAACAACCCAGGTGTCCATCAACAGATGAATGGATAAACAAACTGTGGTCTATTCACACGATGGAATATTATGCAGCTGTAAGAAGAAATGAAGTCATAAAACATATGGCAACATGGATGAATCTGGAGGACATTATGTTGAGTGAAGCAATCCAGACACAAAAGGACAAATACTGTATGAATGCATTATTATGAACCAAATATATTGTGTAATATGTTGTTTGATCCACACACACAAAAAAAACAAAAAAACAAACAAAAAACAAAACAACAAAAAAATGTACATGTATCCATTACATTTAATTGAGAAATGTATATATTTATTCATCTGTGTTTACTTTTTAGTTTTTTATTGCTTATGTTTTCAATTATTAAATGTATAAGATAAAGTTAAAAAAAAAAAATCTATTCTCGCTGTGAAAAAGCCACCGCAGAACTTCTCAGTGACTTGGTGACCCTCTCACCAGCACATTCCTTATTGTTGTAATAAACTGAATATCCTCTGAGCCCATTGGTGGAGCAAAGCCCCCCAGCAGGTTTTCTAGCCTTACGCAGTATTTTACCCTAGCATGCCCTGTTCCTTGAAACTTTTGATCTCCTCTTTCACCATCTGCCTCAGAAGCTCTGACTTTTTTTTAATTAAGATTTATTTTTTATTTATTACCCACCCCCCTAGTTATTTGCATCCACTGTCTCCTCGTCTTCTCTTTAGGAGGCACTAGGAACCAAACCTGGGACCTCCCATGTGGGAGAGAGGCATTCAGTCGCTTGCGCCACCTCAGCTCCTTGGTTTGTTGTGACTCTCACTGTCTTTTCTCTTTGTGTCTGTTTGTTGCATCATCTTGTTGCATCATCTTGTTGCATCAGCTTACCATACCTGCCCGTCGTGCCAGCTCACCTCCAGCAGGCCCCAGGAACCGAAACCAGGACCTTCCATGTGGTAGGTGGGAGCTCAATCATTTGAGCCACATCTGCTTCCCCTAATTCATTTAGTGCAGACCATGGCTTCTCCAAGCTTCCAGAAAACATCCTCACAGTACATTAGCGTTGTCTCTCAAGGATCTAAGTGGAATGTTAAATCCTGTGTCATGGGTGAGTACACTTCCTTGGGATACAGCCCGTTGCCTTTATTAACACCCAGTGCTCCCACAGCCCAATTGTGTTGTGACTTCACCCTCATAATTGGTTTGGAGGCCAGGAAAGGAGATGGGAGTAGATCCTGAGGGCCAGCATTAGAAAATGCCATTACAGAAGTAGGTGCCCCACAGTCGTGGGACGATGGGATTCCTATACAACAGAAGCCAGGGGCAGTGCTGTACTGCCAGTAGCCATAGAGACATAATTATTGTAAGGTCAGGGTGGCAGCCCAAGGGACATGAGCCACAGAAAGCAGAGATGTTGCTTAAGAGAACACAGTGTCTTTAGGGACACACTGGATGAGGGGCCAACAAGGGTATTGCTCAGTCTATACCATCAAAAGAATCCAAGGATAGATAATGAGTGAGAGGCTGATGACAGATATCCCAATGAAAAAGTCACACTTCTGTGCCCAGTTTTGGGATCTGAGCCAGTCTGCAGACCCAGAATTCATCACCTAAAGGAAGAGCCAAGTCCCCAATGCGGAAAGACCCTGTAATAGCATAGAAAGACTATAGGATCAATTGCTCCAGTCCTTCCCCAAAGGGACCTGTGGCCATTTACTCAGGTAATTCTGCATACCGGGGAAAGGGAAATACCAATGCATTTTAAGGTCTGTTGGATGCAAGGTCCTAGTTGACATTGAAATCTGGAGATCTGGAGTCCTAGCCCTGCTCCAGCTCACGGGGAGTGCACAGGGTCCACAACTCCACCCACGGTCATTTCCTGGTCCCCAGACATATCATTGAGAAGGACAGACTTGTAGTTGGCAGAACACAGTAGTTACTTGCTTGTGGCGTAAGAGTATCACAGTGGGGAAAGCCAAGAGGAAACTTCTGAAACTGCACCACTCCTCCCACCCCCAGGCAAGATAGTAAATTAAAAATAAAATGCATCCTGGGGTAAAATGGCAGATATTAGTACCACCCTTAAGACCTAAAGGATGCAGGCATGGTGGTTCCCCTCATATCCACATTGAGTCCACCAGCCTGGCTGTTACAAAAACCAGATGGACCCTGGAAGATCAGTGGACAATCACAAACTCAACCAGGTAATAGTCCCAACTGCAGCTACTGTGCCAGATGCAGTATCTTTGCTGGGGCAGTTGAACAGAGCCTCAGCTACATGGCATTCAGCCATTGAGTTGGCCATCCCTCTCAGAAAAAAAGTATCAAAAACAGTTCACATCTACCTGAGATAGACACCAGTATACTTACAGTCTTGCTTCAGCTTAGATTATCTTTCTCACCCTCTGCTACAATATAATCCAATGGGAACTGAACCATCTGGATCTTGCAGTCTACTCTATCATTGACACCATGTTAATCTTGGACTAGATGAGAAAAAAATGGCAAGTTCTTTGGAGGCCTTGGTAAGACATATATGCTGCAGAGGGTGGGAGATAAATCCTAAAGATTCATGACCTGCTGCATCAGGGAAACATTTAGTGGTCTAGTGGTTCGGATCAGGATGGACCAATCCTCTCCAAAATAAAAGGACTGATTATTGCATATCATACCTCCCATGACAAAGAAAGTATACCGGTCTCTTGGATTCTGGCAGCAGCATATACAGCAGTTGGAAATACTGCTTTTACTCATATAATAGATGACATGAGGGTCCCAAAGCAGAAAGGTCTGGTGTAAACAGTTCTGTTACTTGGTAAGTATGGCCTGGCAGACCATACGGTATTACAGGCATCTGTGGTAGGAAAGTATGCTATTTGGAGGTTATGATAAATCCCAATGGGAGAATCACAGAGCAGACACCAAGGTTCTAGAACAAGGCTGTGACATCTACAGAAAGAATTATACACCTTTGAAAAAATAGTTCCTAGCATGCAACTGGGCTTGGTAAAGATGGAGTAAACTTGTGAATATGCTACCTTACCTGGTAAAAGTGACTTTGCAAGGGTGCTTAAGTTGAGGATCTTAAAAAGGGAGACAATGCTGGGTTATCCATCTGGGCCCAATGTCATCACAACAATCCTTAAAAGTGAAAAAGGGAGGCAGAAGAGTAAGGCAGAGGGAGATGTGAGTACAAAAAAGGAGGTCAGAGTGATTGAATGTGAGAAGGACTAGCCCTTCTCTTGCTGGTAATTTGTAGTAATTTGTTACAGCACAATACGGAACTAATACAGTCACTATGTCAGAATGTCAGATGGGCCCATTAGTGGTCCATCCTAGGATGGTAGCATAGCATCTAGGATTTGGCACAAATGGGGCCAGAAGGCACAAGGAGCTGCAGGATCAGGTGAGCCAGACATACATGTCATCCTTTACTGTGACAATGGTGCTTCCCCTCTCAGCTCATACGGATAGTCACATGTGAGGGTTCTTTATAATCTGTGAGTGGAGGAGCGTGGCTGTCAGGAGAATGCCTCTCAGATCTCAAACCACAAGATGTGGAATTGATGGATGGCCAGAGCAGCTGTGCTCTGAAATCTGTGCCTGTGCTTGCACTAAGGCCACATTTCCCACTGGCCATCCCAGCTAATGACTGAGTGTGAGAGGAATACTTACTAAGACAGGCTCATTCCTGAAAGATGGGCGACTGCTCTGAAGGGCAACTTTGGCTCAAGGACTCTCTATTAACTTTGCCAAAACTTTCTTAGAACTGCCTTACAATCTAAGACTTTCCTTACCCAACCTTGCTTTCTTCTATCTCACCTCCACAGGATTAGACCTGCATTGGAGTCTCATGGCTCTCCCAGCCTCTTCCAGCTTCCTCCCCAATTTTTTCCTCAAAGGCATTTGCCCCAGTGCATCTCTTGCATTTCTGATCCCTTCTTGGTGTCTGCCTCTTGGAAGAACAGAAGTAACACAAGAAGGAAAAGAATAAAGTTGATACATGGATGTGTCAGTTGGGTAGTACATAGAGGCAAGCTACAAATGGATGAGCTGTGACATAGACTTACTCAGATGTGGCCCTGAAAGATAGTGGTGAAGGGAAATTCTCTGGAATAGGTAGAGCTTCAGGTAGTGCATCTCATCACACTTTGTGTGGAAAAGAAGTTATCCAAGATTAGAATATATATGGATTCATAGGCAGTGGGTTGGTTGGACAAGGACTAGTTGATCAAGCCCTCATTTCTCTAGCTTCTGGGAATGTTGGCAGCTGATGCTCTCAGCTAAGTCCCTTTCCGGGGCTTACCTTTGACTGAAGAGTGTTGCCTAGCCCAAGTTCATGCTTTTCCCAGGTATAATCCATACCCAATGGCTAATGGATATGGAGTATAAAGCCCTGTCCCCTTGTACCAATTTGGGTCAATTCTGGAAGGCCAACCCAGCTTCAGCCCTCCCTATAAGAGAAGCTTTTGTTGTGACTATACCACAGTTCAATTCCTCTGTCTGCCCAATTCCCCTTTCTGCATTCCTCCACAAATGTTGATTCTGAGATCACTCCCTGGTAATCTTACTACATCCAAATCTCCATCACAGTGCCCACTTCCTGGGGAAGCCTATCTGTGACAGATGTAAATGCCTACCATGTGAGACAGAATATGAAAAGTGCTATCTGAGTGGTACAAGTACCATGCCACAAGAATGCAGTCATAAATAATTTTTTTTTTTTTTTTGCTGAGAGACTGAAAGAATGGAGATATTCTGAGCAGGCCTTCTAAGACAGGTAGGAGTTGATAAGTGAAGGGGGGATGAAATGGCATAAAACTAAGGTAGAATTATGATCAATGAATGGGAGATGAACTGACATAAACACAGGTATATGCATAGAATAACAAAGTCAGAGTTGAAAGAATGACAAGTGATCCAGCTGAGCAAAAAGATGGGGCCAAATGCTGGGATGCATCAAGAAATAAAACCAGGACTAATGGCAGGTGAAGATCTGAGCTTTAGTAAGGATTGTTGCCATTATTTGGCACCATTTGGGGAGTTTGAGAAAAGCAACAAACTCAGAGCTCTCTTTTGATGTGAAATGTAAAGAAGTGGCGGATAATATAATTTAATCATTATGGTTTGAGTGAACTTCCTAACAGAGTGAGCTAAGAATGACATGGGATGCCGTAGAAAGCATCCATTATTGAAGTAGAGGCTGAATTTCAGTTCCCTGTAGAAGAAGGTTTATATTCTTTAGGAGATAAGACTTTGGGGGTGGGGGATTTTTTCTTCTTTTCTTGCTAATATTTATAAACTTGGATACAGTACTAAATGCTTTATAGGCATTCTTTTTTTTTTTTTTTTTCATTACTTTAACTTTTTATTATGGAGAATTTCAAACATAGTACACATAGAAACATATTCAGAAATAGAGGTTCTGGTAAAATGAACTCTTATGTACCCATCACCGAGATTTTGCAAATATCAATTCACAACCAATCCTGTCTCATCTGTACCCTCAACCACTTCCCCTCCCCCTCCTAATGTTGAAGCAAATCCCAGACCTCATATCATTTCATCCATAAATATCTTATGCATCTCAAAAATAAAGACTAAAAAAAAAAAAAAAAAAAAAAAGGTAAAGACTCTTTGATTTAACAGGACCACAGTACTATTATCACATCTTAAATAAAGCCATTGTGTTTTTTGTTGTTGTTGTTTTCCAGACGGTCCCGGGGATCGAACCCAGGTCCCTACATATGGGAGATGGATGCCCACCCATTTGAGCTACATCCACCCCCTGTCACATCTTAAAATGTTGAATGACATTATCTAATTATCTCATAAGTTGTTTTAAATGGTTTATTTGAATCGGGATCCAAATTTATAGGCATTCTTATTCAATCTTTGCAACAAGGCAGTATGGTAGAAAAGCTGTTACAATGAAAATGATGCACAAAGAAAGTTGAGTGAGCAGTACTAAATAAAGAAAAAGCTTAATGTGTTAAAGGAGAGGGAAGTAACAAAGCTAGTCAACAGAAGGAGAAAGAATGTGTTATGAAAATGGTTTTCCTTACTTAAGGAGAAAAAAAATTTAAGGAGCTATAAAAAATGAGTTAGGAAAGTTGGAAGTACATTTACAAGGGTAAAATTGACCACAAAATATCTAAATATATATCCAACTTCAAATTGCAGTGAATTGAACTCTTCTTATCTTGATTTTTTTTACCAAAGTGTCAACACAATAGGATCACAATTGGATGAGGGTCAGTGAGATCACCATTTGAAGAATTTACAATTTTTGAAAGTGAATTTCATGACTCTGTGTCCCCTTTACTTAGCCAAAGAAAGACTATTAAAATGGATCAGAGTTCAGAATGTGGAGGGAGAGAGTAGATTTGTCAAGAAACTTTTGGGGAGCAAGCTGTTACGGTTCTGTATGTCTCCCCCTCCCAAGGGGGATGAAGTTTGGGGTGCTACTCCCTTCACCTCAGCCTACTAAGGAAAACTTCCAAGGAATGATGAGAAAGTATGAAATTATTCCTCAAGTTTAGAGACACAAGGACTGGTGCCTGGTTTGCTCCTAAGAAAGCTTTTCTCCTAAGACAGACCAGCATGTGTCTGGTTTCCAGTTGGCCTGGATAGTAAGTAAAATCAAAAGAAGAAACAGTTCATGTTATAGTTATAATTCAGATGCCTTCTGTGATGGTTTGAAGCTGTATGTACCCCAGAAAAGTATGTTCTTAAAGTTAATCCATTCCTGTGAGTATGGACCCATTGTAAGTAGAATCTTTTGGTGAAGCTACTTAAAGTAGTTTCACTCATACAGGGTGGGTCTTAATCCTTTTACTGGAGACCTTTAGAAGAGAATGAAATTCAGACAGAGAGAAAGCAAGAAGGTGAAAGCAAGGAAACCTGGAAGATAAGGGAGAGCCCAGTAGATGCTGCCACATGCCTTGCAAGACATGCAGACAGAGGAGTCCAGGATTGCTGGCAGCTAGTCTTAGGGCAAAAAGCATCACCTCGTGATGCCTTGATTTGGACATTTTTCTTAGCCTCGGAACTGTAAGTCTGTAAGCTAATAAATCCACACTGTTGAAAGCCCACCCATTTTATGGTATCTGCTTTATAGCAGCTTAACAAACTAAAACACCCTCTAACAGGGCTACCTAAGGAGGTGAAGGGACTCAGTAATAAGAAACTGGAGATGAATTTTAGATACCTAGAAACTAAGGAAGAAGTCACCGGACAAGGGAAGGGCAGAAGGTGGTTCCTCAGTAAAGGAACCTCAAGAAACTCTCAGAAGTTAAAGTCCATAAAAGGACTAGTGAGATAAAGAGTCAGGTTTGTAGGTTGGGGAAGATGGGGGGTGGTCTTTTTCTATAACAATGGAGACATTTGAAAAACACCTTGGTTGGACTAGATATTCTAATGTCTGGATTGAGGCTGTCTGCAATTTACCACGACCCAATGTCTGTCGATTACTTAAGAGCAGGCTGAAAAGCCACCAGCTTGCCTAAATTTCCACTCAAGGGCAGGGAAACACTATCCCACTACCTAAAATACAACAGGGCAATCGAAGATGGAAAATAAAGAAGTGTTTTGATCCCATCTCTGACATAACACCGTATTTAAGAAATAATCATTTGAGAAAAAAATCAGTTTGCAGCAAAATTGGGTGAAAAGTACAAGCACAGCAAAACAGGTCAGTTTACACAAAAAAGTAAAGGCAGTTGTAAATGATGGACTATAGGTAGTGTAATTATAAAGATGTTCTTTCAGGAATTGTAACAAATGTACCACCCTAAAGGAAGGGTGTTTAATAGGGTGGTATATGGGAACTCTATATTTTATGCCTGATTTTTCTGTAAACCTACAACTTCTCTAGTTAAAATTTTTTTTAAAAAATTTTAAAGTGAGGGCAGGCTCAAGGAGGATAAGGAACTACTGCCCAAGGCTTCACAGCTACCTAATAGCAGATTTGGGTTCAAACTCCAGGCTCCAGATTCTGAGCTTTAAGTAACTAACTATTCAACACTTCCCTTGTTCCTTCCCCTCTAAGAATGTGATGAGGCTTCGTCAAGGTCTGCCCTGCTGTGGTTTACAGGGGAAGGTTCATACTTGTCATAGTTCCAAAAGAGTATTTTGAACTTAAAAAGCTGAGGATGCCTCTGAACAATGGAACGTAACCAAAGGCTGCAATTTTGTTTCATGCATTACAATGTTTTCAGGCCTCTGGTGGCCTGCTCTTTAAGATGAAAATAATCTATTAGTAGGAACTACTGGAAAGAGAATAACTGGTCTCCAGGTACCTAGAGAGTATATGAAGTCAACAGAAGGAACAATTTCTGTGGCCTATTAATAATTCAGTAGCCCTCCATTCTCCACCTTCCTCTGTCATCCAATTCCTTTCCTTTTCTTCCTACTTTTTCTCACTTCCTCGTTCTAAATTGCCTGTGCTGACAGGCTGCACTTAGCGATCATTGCACAATACGATTAATGCCTCTGTTTACAAGATTCTTGCTGGTATTTTATTTTTACCCTTTATACCATTTGGCCTCTAAAAGCAAGTGGATATGGAGATATAAGTTTTGGGGGCTGCCTTTCTCTTCAACATATGGTATTTATGCTTTAAAAATTTTTTTTTTTGCTTTTTGGTCGTCGTTCCAGGGCATTTCACTGATGAGATTTATCAAAATGCACCTACAAATCAGCCACTAAGAGAGTGTCTGAATACAAACTCTTATTAGGAAAATGATCATGACAAGGAAACAATAACAAAAAACAGCTTTAGGGAAAAGTCAGACTGCCAGCTCTTTTTAGAAGGGTTTATATTCTTGCCCCTACAAGTAATTCATCAAAGTCTGTCACCCTGAATGAAATTAGATTTCCCTCTTAGTTTTGGTAATAGGCTATTCCAGGAAAAGCAGCATTCAGAAACATTTGAGTAAAAAATATATGTATTTACTCACAGAAAGAAGAGATCACACTGTCATTGTGGAAGGAGGGGAACCAAGTATCAGAAATGCATCTACCCATAAACTCCAGTCTCCAATCCCCAACACAGGGAAAATCACAATATATGTAATATATTAAATATTTTCAATGTGGCATTATTTGGTTAAAATATAATCTTATTCTCATTCCTCTCCTCAAGCATAGATTTCAGAGTCATATGGTGGAGCCAAAGATACTAATTAAACCCATGCAATTGGGAATTTTCTCACACATTTCTTTAATATTTTCTCTGTTCTAAGCCTAGAATTTGTGAAATTAAATTTTCTTCTTGCTGTATTTGCATGATCTTTAATCCCATTAAACAGCTGCTTGCTTACTTATTTTAAAGAGACATGGTGAAGTTTTTTATATGGTTTGCTATTGGTTATCCTGTAGGGAGTTTAGTTCACCACGTGATCAAAATGGCGGCGTGGAGTTGTTATGGATTCACTCTACAGCAGCCACCTCTAACGATGCTTGTCCTGGGCTGGCAAGGGGGTTACGATTGGACCTGGCAGTGAGTGAGGACCCTGACACTAGCCCTCTAGGCTCTGCCCCTCTTCTGGGTTGCGTTTCAAACCAACTGTTTTCTAAGTCTGTTGCTAATTTTTCAATTATTTTCAAGGCAGTGCTGTACAATGAAAAGGGTTAAAGTGAGCCTAAACTGGGTTTGAATCCAAGCTCTATACTTGCTGTTTAATCTTGGGCAAATGACTTATTCTTTCTAAGGTTCATTTCCCTCCTCTGTAAACAGTCAATAAGGATTTCTGGAGCCTAGACTTGGAGGTATTTAGTAAGGTAACATTTCTAAGTGCTTAGTCCCGTGCATTAGACAACACAGCTGCGAAATAACCATTTCTTTCCTCCATTTCCCTTAGCTATCAGTGATATTGCCAACTGGCCATATCACTATGGTAGCATCAGTTTTCCTCCTCCTCTTTTCCTTACCCTTGATTAAGGCCAATCACCAAATTATAGGATTTTATTGTTGGCAAGGACCTTGGAAACTGTGACCCTCTGATTTCCTGGTAAAATATACAGAATATACAGACAGAAGTCATCAGTTATTCTAGAAATTTCTATTCCATGTTAATTCAACAATCATTATTTGGTCATGGAATGTTGCTTGATATTTGACAATCATATTGAGCGCAAAGGAAGCAACCAACTATAATGAGTTCAGTGATAATGTGCAAACTCAGCATCAGGCTCCTAAGTCAAGTTGTATTTTCCAAACAGTTGGCCTGTGGCTACATATGAATTATATAAGGTTTTATGTTTTTGGTAAAGCTTTTCCCTTTCTTGATATGTTCAACCATTCTGTGTCCTTCTCTCTTTTCCATTTACTAACATGGAGAAATGATCAGTCTCAGGGTAATTGGAGAAGAAAAGGATGATACAAGCAAAACAAAGGGACAAATTAAGATAATTCCAAAGCAAACAATATAAATTAAAATTAGCCTGAAAGTCAACTGGTTAATAAGTTACAATATACCGGATAGCCTGAAACTATTTGCTTGATGTATTATGTAAGCTAGAACACACGTTCATTTGTGCTATCTAAGTGGTTTATTGTAGAAAACCCTAATGGAATCACTCTACCAAGCAAAGAAGAATTAGTTATGCTCGTGTATGAATTCTTTGTAACACAATTATGCTTCCTTTCATAGTCAACACTGAATGCCAAGCACAATCCAAACCTCCTATTTAATTCACCATTTTCACCTGCTATGTTCCATACACAAAAGAAAAATAAATGATCCATATTTAATATATTTTATAGAGAGAGACAGAAGACTCTATAGCATTACTTTTCCAAAAGATTCTATTTCTTAAAAATTTCCATGGTCACTAAATATACATATTCAGGCTTCTTCCAGTAATACAACTAGAAAAAGGAAAAAGAAAAAGATATATCCTAGATCTAATGAGGTCCTTATTGTACGAAAATCTATTCATTTGTCAGGGCAACATGGAAAGTCTCTGAAGGAGCCAGCCTTCAGACTTCAACTTTTTTTTGTTCCTAGCCTAGTGCACCAACTTGATGCACTGCCAGGCAAACACGTGAGGAAAATGCCACCAAAGTCTAGGGTTCTATTGAGTTACCTCTGAAACGCGAAGACATGCTGCTCATAGAGGAGGACGATGGCTGCAAAGACTCCAAGGCTATAAAGCTTCATCTCAACAGTGATTGACTTGAAGGCAAAATTCCATGAAGAGATGTACCCAGATAGCTGATTGCATAAAAGCCTTCTTTACATACTGGTTAAAATGTAATAAGTGTTCCCTCTCATTGCAGTGGATCAATCAGTGTAGCACCCCTTTCTACATCCAAAAGAGAAACACACATTTGTTTAGTTAGATGGTTGCTTGAAAACCCAATCCTCAAAAACAAAGTGTGGTGGGAGTTATTTTTCTCAGTTTAGACTATGTAGGAAATATTTAACTTCTCAAGGAAGATTATGCTCAGACTAAAAGGATAGTAACATAGCAGGAACTCGTGTGGTTCATTGAAGAGCCTTAACCATGGATCATTGACTAATGGATCACAGCCCACCCTGAAGGATGTCTCCAGGGGAGTACTCAAAAAGCGTTTCCTTGCCTTTGTCTCGTTCAACATTTTCAACTTAGAGGAAGACATAGAAGGGGAGTTTCTCAAATTTATCAATAAAGGATTACATAATCCACCTTCAAAAAGATTTTGACTTGTCATATGGAATGATGGGCACACCCATAAGAAAAGAAAGACTATGTAGTGGGGAATTCTTTTGAGCAATAAGGATAGAAGGCCACTTTGAATCATCTTTAGGGAAAGTCTCCATAATAGCAATCATCTAAATATGGCCCAACACCCTACGTCATGAAGTGAACTTTGCATCACATTTTGTCTAGGACACAGCACAACTATACTCTGGGAGCAGATGTGATCATGATACCCGTCCTTACATTCAAATGCATTTTATAACTTTTGTATAAAAAGTAGAAGAAATAAGAAAATACACATGTATCTGGTCATTTGTGGAAAAAGAAGCACAAGAAGGATAAACCAGAAATCAATGAGATTAGTTACCCATATGACGTGTACAGAATGCAAAAGATGGGAAGAATAGGGAGTGGTGATGGTAGTACAACGTTGTGAGTGTAAATAACAGCACTGAAATATATATCTGAATGTGGTTAAAAGGGGGAAATGTTAGGTGGTATACATGGTAATACAGTAAAAAAGTTTGAATCTATGGAACTGCATAACACAAATAATGAACCCTAAGTTAAACCATGGACTATAGTTAATAGTACAATTATGAAAATGTGCATTCATTAATTGTTAACAAATGTATCACATGAATGCAAGGTGTAAATAATAGGGTGGTATGTGGGAATCCTGTATTTTATGCATGGTTGGTCTATAATCTCACAACTTCTCTAATGAAAAAATAATTAGTTTTTAAAAAGTGAGGATAAAATCAGGATAGTAGAGATGGAGGGAGGCACACTTCTTTGAGTGTACCTTTTTAAATAATTCTGAATTTTAGAACCAAGTTAATTTTTCACATACTCAAAACAAACAAATAAAATGAATACAAACAAAAACAAATGAACTTGACTGTGTTTCAAATGAATAACATAACCACACTGAAGAGGAGAGGGGAAAAACTAAGCCCAAGTGGCTTTTACCTTTTTTAAACACGAAGTAACTTAAAAACAGTCCAGAGTTAATAAAATTTACCTACAAATTATGGTGGCATGGAGTTATGTGCCCAAGGAAAACATGTTCATAAACTTATTCCCTTCTTGTTGGTGTGAACCCATTGTAAGCAGAAACTTTGAATGAGGTTACTTCAGTTAAAGTGTGTCCCACCTCAATCAGGATGGTTCTTAATCCTATTACTGGAGTCTTTTATAAGAGAATGAAATTCAGACAAAGAGAGAAAGCCACTGAAGCAAGGAGCTGAAATAAACAAAATCCAGAAGAGAAGGGAGAGACCAGGAGATGTTACCATGTGCCTTGCCATGTAACAGAAGAGCCAAGGATCGCAGGCAGCCGGTCTTTAGGAAGAAAGCATCACCTTGATGATGACTTGATTTGGACATTTCTCAGGCTTCAAAACCATGGACGATTTTTAATCCAACTCATTTCATAGTGTTTGCTTTGAGCAGCTTAAGAAACTAAAACAACAAGGAACCCCAAAGATTGCTGGTGAGCCAGAAGGTATCAACTCCTTGAGGAAGCAAGCTTTTAGCTTCTGTAACTATGAGCCAATAAATTCATGTTTATTAAGCCAACCCATTGTGTGGTATTTGTTTTAGCAGCTGGAAAACTAAAACACAAATTTTATCAAATTTTGTGCTCACTATTTTTTTCTTTTATCTTACGTTTTTCCACTCTGGATTTAGATTTCTTCTTGCTGAAGTAATCTTTTTTACCCCCTGATTTATTTATTTATTTTTTTAAAGCTTTTTATTTTGAAATACTTTAAGACTACAGGACTGTCACAAAAATAATACAAATTCCATACAGAGAACTCCAACAACCCTTATCCCCCAGACACCCAGATCCACCAATTTTAACATTTTGCCACATTTGTCCTATCATTCTATCTACCCATCCATCTATCAATCATCTTTTTATCCATTTCTCTGTCTGTCTGATTGTCTATGAACTGATTTTCTGAACACTTTCTGAACAGTGTGGGTTGTATATATCATGCTTCTTGGAGACTTAATATTGCCAAATACATTTCCTAAGAACAAGGATATTTACTTATGTATCCACCTCAAGTGCAGTTATCAAGTTCAAGAAATTTAACATTGAAATAAAGCATAAACCTGTGTTCCAATTTTTTCATGTATCCCTATAATGTCCTTTTGAGCCTTCTCCCCTCCCTTGTTAGATCTCATCCAGGACCATTAATTGTCTTTACCTCTTTGGTTGCTGTTTCTTTTTTCATTTCTTTTCTTTTTTTGTTGTGGGAACATATATACAGCATAAACTTTCCCATCTTAACCACTCCAAGCATACCATTCAATGGGATTAATCACATTAAGTATGTTAAGGTACCCTCCCTACCTTTCATTACTAAAACTTTCCCATCTCCCAAACAGAAGTCCTTTACCCATTTTGTATTAACTCGCCATTCACCCTAACTACCAAACTGTAAACTCATTACATATTCTCTACTATTTTCTTTGTGGTTACCATGGGACTTAAATTTAACATCCTAAAATTGTAGCAATCTCATTTGTTTTGATACCACCTTAACTTCAATAGTATACACAAGCTACCTTCCTATATCCCTCTGTATCCTCACTTTATGTAGTTCTTGCCACACATTTATACAATATGATTTCAAAACCACTGATTTCTTTTTATATGTTATACGTTTGCCTTTTAGATCCTATAAGAAGTACAAAGTGGGATTACAAACCAAAACCAAAACAGTACTGGCACTTACATTTACCCCTATCATTACCCTTACTGGAAATCTTTATCTCTTTATACCGTCCCAGTCTATTGTCTATTGTCCTTTCCTTTCACACTGCTTTAGTATCTTTTTTTTTTTTTTTTTAAAGATTTTATTTATTTATTCATTTATCCCCCCCTTGCTGCTTGTGCCCGCTGGGTCAGCCAACCACGCCGTGCGGGCGGGCGGGCGGGCGGGCCCGCCCTCACCAGGAGGCCCCAGGAACCGAACCCGGGGCCTCCCACATGGTAAACGGGAGCCCTACTGATTGAGCCACAGCCACTTCCCTGCTTTAGTATCTTTTGTAGGGCAGGTCTATAGGTGACAAATTCCCTGTTTTTGTTTTCTGGGAACATCTTACTCTCTCCCTTAATTTTGAAATTTAGTTTTTTTCTGGATATAGAATTCTTGATTGGCCATTTTTTGCTTTAAGCACTTTAAATATGTCATTCTACTGCTTTTTTGCCTCAGTGGTTTCAGATGAGAAATCAGCATTTAGTCATATTGAGCCTTCCTTGTATGAAACACATTGTTTCTCTCTTTATCTTTGGCACTTGACAGTTTGGTGTAAGTCTATTTGGGTTTATCATTTTTGGCATTTTTTGAGCATCTTGGATGTACATATTCATGTCTTGCTAAATTTGAGAAGTTTTCAGCTATGTTCTTTCAATATTCTCTTTGTCCTTTTCTCTCTTTCTTATCCTTTTGGGAATCCCACAATGGTATGCTTGATGGTATCTCACAAATTCCTCAGGCTTTGTTCACTTTTTTCATTCTTTCTTCTTTCTGCTCCTGAATTGGATGATTTCAATTGTCTTATCTTCAAGTTCACTGATTCTTTATTCTGCCAGCTCCAATCTGCTCTTGAACCCCTCCAGGGAAATTTAATTCCAAGTTACTGTGGTCTTTGGTTCTGTTTGTTCCTTGACATAATTACCACCTCTCTAATGATGTTCTCTTTGTGTTCATCTATTGTTTTCCTTTAGTTTTTTGTCCATGGTTTTCTTTAGCTCTTTGAGCAAATTTAGGACCATTTTTTATAAAAAGTTATTGTCTGTTATGTCCCAGGTCTGGTCTTTCTCATTGACAGCTTCTAAGGCTTTAATCTACTCTTTTTTTTAAAATCTACTCTTTTGACTTGGACATCACTTCCTGTTTCTTTGTATGTTTTGTAATCTTTTGTGGAAATCTGTACATTTGATATTTTAATGTTATCACTGGAATTTAGGCTCTGAGGCATCTGTTCCTTAAGCTTGTGTCCAGCTAGTGTAATGACAGAGCTTTCCTTAAATGAGCTAACAAAAAGAAAAATGAGGTGAAGGAGGAGGAGGAGAAGGAGAAAAAGAAAACACTTTCCCCAATCTTTGCCAGTTGACTTGTGAGAGAGCTCTTCTTCAGGAGTTGTCCATTCAAGTAGTTTAGAGAATAGCTCCAGGACAAACCTTAGGGGCTGCCCTAATTTTTCTGCACATGTGTCTTGTCTTGGTCATATGCCTGTGGCCCTGGGAATCCCCCAATTGCATAGATAAGAATGTCCCCTCTTCTCTAGGATAGTTTCCTTACAGTCCAGGCACTGCATTGTAGGTCCTACAGCCAGAAATCCCTTGTCCCAGGCAGCCACTTGATGACTGCTTTCCCACAGCATTCTATAGGAGAGCACTGTATGCCACCTTCTACACACAGGAAAGGTTCTGGGATGGCAAGTCCCTCAGGCCACCACCAGACAGATAGGACCAGACTTGCATGATCCAGTATGTGCATGAGGGTAACTGTGCTCCCTCTGGAACTGGGATGGGAGAGCAGGTCAGCTTTTTGCTGAACCAGTGAGCCAGTGAGGGGTGGAGAAGGGGCCAGGCAGGGCTCCACAAGATACTACTACTTTTAAGTAGCCTTTTCTTGATTCAGTGCTCACCCCGTTACATTGCCTTTAACTGTTTATTGGCATTAAAGATGTTTGTACCAATTCTTGATGGCTGTTCAAAGCTTCTGTGGAAGAGCAAGAGCCCTGAAGCCTCTCACTCCACTGTCTTGATGCTGTGCCTGTCTTCACAACTTGAAGCAATCTTTTAAAAGTTCTTTTAGTGAAGATCTTTTGGTGGCAAATTCTATTATGCTCTTTATATCGAACAATAACTTTATTCTGCCTTCATTTTCAGATGCTGGCTTAGCTGAATGCAATATTCTCATTTGATGGGTCCTCCACTGTCTTTTGGCATCTATTATTGCCTGGTCAGAATCTGCTGGTGGATTAGTTGTTGGTCCCTTGAAGGTTAGCATCCTTTCTATTTGATGACTTTGATTATCTTAATCCTTGATGCTGTTCAGATCCTTTACTGTAATTTAGATGTGGATTTAATTTTTATTATCTTGTCAGTACATATGATGTACTTTTGATCTGAGGATTTATAGAATTCTTCAAGTTTGGAAAATAATTTTATTATGTCTTCAACTATTGTATCTATGCTAGTACCTTTTATGGGCTCCCATTGGAGTTCCTTGATGGATCTTCCATGTTCTGTAATTATCCTTTCATATTTTAAAAAAATATTTGTATGCTGTGTTCTGGGTGAATTTCCCAGCACTATCTTCAAATTCACTAATTCTCTTTGTGTCTAATTTATATTAAGTGGTCAACTGAGGTTTTTATTATTTCAAGGATTATATAAGTCTTTTCTAACTTACAAATGGTTCTTTTTCATATTTCCCAACACTCATTTTATAACAGTTTAGTTTGTTTTAAGGTAAGAAAATGTAGAAATATACCATCCTCATGGATCAGAAGACTCAATTTTGTCAGGATGCCAATTCTTCCCAAATTGATCTATAGATTTGATACAAACTCAATCAAAATCTCAGCAGTCATTTTCATAGAAAACAACAAGTATATTCTAAATATGTGTTGGGAGACATTCCTCCACGTGTCTCTTTCACTCCTACATATTTTGCTGGGTGTGCCAAGAAGCAAGAACCTGATTGTGTTTTACACAAGCCATTTCTCAGTATTATGTTTGTAGTGAGCAGACTGGAGTGATGAACTAAAGTCTCCCTCTGGGTCAAAGAGCAGACTTGCTTACAGCTTGATATAAAAGAGGTGGATTCCCCAAGCTCAGTGCTCCTCTTCTGTAATGCAACTCACTGCATGTACAGGTTTCTATGTGGCACTATATTGCATTGCCATTGTGGGGACTTGGGGCAATGGAAAATACGTAAATGCTCATGATGCATGCTGTTTCCTGTCTAAAACTATACAAAATTGAGAAGAAACCATAGGAGAAAAATTTTGTGACCTTGTGTCAGACAAAGATATTTTAGTTAGGATACAAAAAGAACAAAACACTAAAGAAAAAAATGGAAAAATTGGACTATAAAAAGTATTCTTAAGAAAATGAAAATGGAAGAAAATATTTTCAAGGTACATATTTGGTAAGGGCTTTAAAAAGTATCCAAAATATATAAAGAACATTTATAAATTAATAATAAGATTAGCGAGAACATGGAGAAATTGAAACATTCACTCATTGTTTGTGGGAATGTAAATTGAGGCAGCCACTGTGGAAAATAGTTTGGCAATCCCTCAAAGAGTTAAGTATAGAATTACCATATGACCTAACAATTTCACTTCTAGGTATATACCAAAAGAATTGAAAACTGGTACTCAAACAGATATTTGCACATAGATTTTCACAGCAGCATCATTCACAATAGCCAAAAGGTGGAAGCAACTCAACTCTACATCAACAGAAGAATGGATAGACAAAATGTATTTATATACAATGGAATACTATTCAGCTGTGGAAAAGAGTGAAGTTCTGATACATATAACAAGGATGAACCTTGAAAACATCATGTTGAATGAAATAAGCCAAACATAAAAGGACAAATATTGTATGATCTCATTGATATGGAATAATTAAAATATATAAATTCAGAGACTTTCAGGAAGTTGGCAGACTAGAAAGACCTGGGACTCTTTTCTCCCAGAAAAATAACTAGAGAACAGGCAGAAATACCCTGGAAAAAAATCTTCAAGGGTTTAGGACAACAGGGAAAGGCTGGGCACTGCCCAGAAGAGAGAGGGACAAAGGAAAAGAATTGTGACAGTAAAACTGTGAGTTAAAAGCCACAGCTGCTACTGCTGGCACCCTCCCCTACACTATAGACACTTTTGAATTCTCAGGCCTTGGGGCCAGTGGCTACAGACAAAGGGGGCTGCAGGGATCAACCTTTCCAGGAAAGGAGAGAGAGAGGGACATGGCTTAAGGCGGACTCAGCTTTTGACCCACAAATTTGGTCTGCTGTGTCTGATGAGCCCTTCCAGGCCAGGTGGGGCTGTGCCATTGTTTGCCTTGGGAGCTGGCTCGGGACTAAAGAGATCCAGGACTACAGGGATCTGACCCTCTCAATCGCCCTCTCTACTGACCAGGACCAGTTGTTGAGGATGTAGAAGGGAGTGGAATTATTTCCCACCTGGTAAAAGGGAGAGGGCTGCCAGCAAAGTTGGAGAACTGCCTCTGAGAAATTTTGAAATATGAGGCTCTTAGCCTCCAGGCAGGAACCTCTATCACATTGGTCCAGTCTGTGTTGCAGAAAACACACTCCAACCAGGCATTGAACTGAGAGAGTTGCTGAAGATTGCCATCTGCTGGCAGATCAAGGAAGTGCATGTGAGAAAATTAAAAGTAAGTAAGAGAGGCTTTTTACAGCCTTAAGGGCCACCCTTCCCAAGGCCCTAGGTAGTGGGTCCAGGGCTCAGTTTTGAGCAACTAACAGGGACAATTCTAAAGACCCAGAACAGGCTGAACCAAGAATCAAAGAACAGCAGTAACACAAGCCTCCTGCCACTAAATCCCTATGAAAGAGAGAGAGATTGAGCATCAGAGTAAACTACATCCTAACCAGATGCCTAGACATCAGCCAAAAATTACAAGCCATACTAAGAAAATGGAAGAAATGACCCAAGAACAGTAATATATCAAAGCCCCATAAGAGATGCAGGATTTGAGATAACTAATCAATGAAATGCACACAAATTTCCAAAATCAAATTAATGAGTTGAAAGACAATATGGCTAAAGAAATAAAAGACATCAAGAAGACAGTGAGCAAGGACAAAGAAGAATTTGACAACCTGAATAGAAAAGTAACAGAGCAGATGGAAATGAAAGACACGATAGGTGAGATAAAAAACACATTGCATACAACAGCATACAACAGAAAACTTGAAATTATAGAAGAATAAGTGATACCAAAGACAGAAAAGCTGAAATAAAAGAGAAAAAAGAATGGAAAAAATTGAGCAGGGGCTCAGGGAGTTGAATGACAACATGAAATGCAACAAAAGCATGAGTCATGGGAGTTCCAAAAGGAGAAGAGAAGGGAAAAGGGGCAGAAAAGTATTTGAGGAAATAATAGCTGAAAATTTCCCAACTCTCACAAAGGAAATGAACTTACATGTCCAAGAAGTGCAGTAAACCCCAACCAGAATAAATGTGAAAAGACCTACCCCAAGACACATACTACTCAGAATATCAAACGTCAAAGATAAAGAGAAAATTCTGAAAGCAGCAAGGGAGAAGCAAACCATCATACACACAGGATGCCCAATAAGACTTAGTGCAGATTTCTCATCAGAAACCATGGAGGCAAGAAGACAGTGGTATGATACAATTAGTATACTGAAAGAGAAAAACTGACAGCCAAGAATTCTTTATCCAGAAAAATTGTCCTTCAAATATAGAGGTGAATTTAAATTATTCACAAAGAAACAGAAACTAAGAGAGTTTATAAAAAAGAAATCCAACATTGCAGGAAATATTAAAGGAAGTCTTTGGGCCTGAAAGAAAAAGACAAGAGAGTGAGGTTTGGAGGAGAGTATAGAAGAAAGACTAACAGAAAGGATAACCAAAAGAGTAAAAAGACAGAAGAAAGTAAGATATAACATAGGAAAACCAAAGAATAAAATGGTGGAAGTAAATAATGCATTTACTGTAATATCATTGAATGTGAATGGATTAACCCCCCCCAATCAAAAGATAGAGGCTGACGGAATGGATAAAAAAAGATGAGTCATCCATATGCTGCCTACAAGAGACTCACCTTAGACCCAGAGATACAAATTGGCTGAAAGTGAGAGGTTGGATAAAGATACTTCATACAAACAGTAACCAAAAAAGAGCAGGAGTATCTATACTAATATTGGACAAAACAGACTTCAAATGCAAAAATGTTATGAGATACAGATATATTAATATATATCTATTATATATTAATAAAATGGACAATCCACCAAAGAAATAAGAGTCAAGTCATAAATTGCTATACATCTTACCAGGTTACCCCAAAATACATGAGACAAACCCTGGCAAAACTGAAGGGAGAAATAGATATCTTTACAATAATCATTGGAAATTTCAACACACCAGTCACATCATTAGATAGAACAACTAGACAGAAGATCAAAAAGGAAACAGAGAACTTGAACAATATGATAAACGAGTTAGACCTAACAGACATATAGAGAATATTGCACCCAAACTCAGCAAGTTATACATTCTTCTCAAGTGCTCATGGATCTTCCTGCAGGATAAACCACATGTTAGGTTACAATGCAAGTCTCAATAAATATAAAATAATGAAATTAAACAAAGCACCTTCTCAGATCATAGTGGAATGAAACTGGAAATCAATAATAGACAGGAAAGAGGTAAATTTGCAAATGTCTGGTGGCTGAACAACACACTTCTAAATAATCAGTGGGTCAAAGAAGAAATTGTAAGTGAAATTAGTAAATATATTAAGACGAATGAAAATGGGAACACAACTTACCAAAACTTAGGCAATACAGTGAAGGCAGTCCTGAGAAGGAAATTTATAGCCCTAAACACCTATATTAAAAAAAGAAGAAAGAGCTAAAATCAAAGATTTAACTGAACAACTGGAGAAACTAGATAAAGAACAGCAAATTACTCCCAAAGCAAGCAGAAGGAAAGAAATAATAAAAATTAGAGCAGAAATAAATGAAATTGAGAACAACAACAACAATAAAAATAGAGAAAATCAACAAAACCAAAAGCTGGTTCTTTGAGAAGATCAATAAAATCGACAAACCCCTAGCTAGACTAAAAAAGAAAAAAAGAGAAGATGGAAATAAATACAATCAGAAACGAAAGAGGTGATGTTATGACTGACCCAACAAAAATAAAAAGGATCACAAGAGGACATTATGAGAAACTACATGCCAACAAACTAGCCAACCAAGAGGAAATGGACAAATTTCTAGAATAAGCCAATCATATATAAAGAGATTGAATCCGTCATCAAAAATCTCCCAGTGAAGAAAATTCCAGGACCAGATGGCTAAAATAAAAGACAGAAAAGAACAGAGAGAAAAGAATGGAAAAAATTGAGCAGGGGCTCAGGTTGAACTCTACCATTCATTTTTAGAAGTATTAGCACCAATCCAGTTTAAACTCTTCCAAAAAATTGACGAGGAAGGAAAATTACCCGATACATTTTCTTATAGATAGACACTACAAAAAAAAGAAAATTACAGCCCAATCTCTCTAATGAACATAGATGCAAAAATTCTCAACAAAATACTTGCAAATGGAATCCAATAATATTTCAAAAGACTTATACATCACAACCAAGTGGGATTTATTCCTGGTGTGCAAGGCTGGTTCAACATAAGAAAATCAATTAAAGTAATACCTCACTTTAACAAATTGAAGGAAAAAAAAAACACATGATCATCTCTATCAATCAAGAAAAGGCATTTGACAAAATCCAGCATCCTTTCTTGATAAAAACACTTAGAAATATAGAATAGAAGGAATAGAAGGAAATTCCTCAATATGATAAAAGGCATATATAAAAAACCCACAGCCAACGTCGTACTCAGTGGGGAAAGGATGAAAGCTTTCCTTCTAAGATCGGGAACAAGACAAAGATGCCCACTATCACCATTGTTATTCAACACTGTGCTAGAAATTCTAGCTAGAGCAATTAGACAAGAAAAAAATAAAAAGAATCCGAACAGGAAAAGAAGTAAAACTCTCACTATTTGTGGATGATGTGATCCTATATTTAGAAAATTCTTAAATTTCTACGACAAGGCTACTTGAGCTAATAAACGAGTCCAGCAAAGTGGCAGGATACAAGATCCATACGCAAAAATCAGTAATGTTTTTGTAGTATACTAGTATTGAACAATCTGAGGAGGAAATCTGTGGAAAAAATTACATTTACAATAGCAACAAAAAGACTCAAATACCTAGGAATCAATTTAACCAAAGAAGTACAGGACCAATATGCAGAAAACTACAAAACAATGCTAAAAGAAATCAATGAAGACTTAATGGAAAGACAATCTGTATTCATGGACTGGAAGACTAAATATTGTGATGATGTCAATCCTACCCAAACTGATTTATAGATTCAATGCAATACCAATCAAAATTCCAACAGCCTGCTTTACAGAAATAGAAAAGGCAAGTACCAAATTCATTTGGAAGGGAAAGTGCACCTGACTAGCCAAAAGCATGCTAAAAAAGAAGAGCGATGTGGGCTGAATTTCACCGCCTGAACTTGAAACATATTAAAAAGCTACAGTGGTAAAGATGGAATGGTATTGGCATAAAGACTGACACATTGATCAGAGGACTAGAATTGAAAAACCAGAAATAAACCCTCACCTCTAAGGCCAACTGGTTTTTGACAAACCCACCAAAGCCATGTTAATGGGACAAAAGAATCTCTTCAACAAATGGTGCTGAGAGAACTGGATAGCCATAACCAAAAGAATGAAAAAGAGCCCCTATCTCACTCCCTACAGAAGAATCAACTCCTAATGGATCAAAGACCTAAATGTAGAAGCCAGGACCATAAAACTACTAGATGAATATGTAGGGAAACATCTTCAAGAACTTGTGGTAGGTGATGGTTTCTTGGACCTTATACCCAAAGCACATGCAACAAAAGGAAAAATAGATAAATGGGACCTCTTCAAAATTAAACACTTCTGCACATCAAAGGACTTTGTCAAAAGGGTGAAAAGGCAGGGGGTCGGATGTGGCTCAACTGGTTGGGCGTCCGTCTCCCATATGGAGGGACCCGGGTTCGATCCCCGGGACCTCCCGGTAAAAAAAAAAAAAAAAAAAGGATGAAAAGGCAGCCAACTGAATGTGAGAAAATATTTGGAAATCACACATCCAATAAGGGTTTAATATCCATGATATGTAGGGAGAGGCTACAACTCAACAACAAAAATACAAATGATCCAGTTAAAAAATGGGCAGACTTGAATAGACATTTGTCCAAAGAAGAAGTACAAATGGCAAAAAAAAAAAAAAAAAACAAAAAAAACCCACATATAAAAACGTTCAACATCACTAGTGATTAGGGAAATGTAAATCAAAACTACAATGAGATATCATTTCACACCTATCAGAATGGCCACTATTAAAAAGACAGAGAACTACATGTGGAGAGGATGTGGAGAGATAGGAACACTTATTCACTATTGGTGGGAATGCAGAATGGTCCAGCCACTGTGGAGGACTATTTGGTAGTTCCTAAGGAAGTTGAATATAGACTTGCCATATGACCTGGCAATCCCACTACTAGCTATATACCCAGAAGAATTGAGAGTAGTGACACGAACAGACATCAGCACACCAATATTCATAGCAGCATTATTCATGATTGTCAAAAGTTGGGAACAACCCAGGTGTCCATTAGCCAATGAATGGATAAACAAATTGTTGATACACGATGGAATTTTATGCAGCTGTAAGAAGTAATGAGTCGTGAAGCATATGACAACATGGATGAACCTGGAGGACATTTTTTTTCCCCCACTGGGAGGTCCCGGGAATTGAACCCAGGTCCCTCCATATGGGAGATGGGCACCCAACCATTTGAACCACATCTGTCCCCCCTGGAGGACATTATGTTGAGTGAAGCAAGCCAGACACAAAAGGACAAATACTGTATGATTGTGCTACTATGAGCTAAATATATTATGTAATCTCATGGAGTTAATAACTTGAATATGGGTTACCAGAAAATAGAATCAAGTTAGAGAATGGAAAGCTGAGGGTTAACTTGTGCAGAATTGGTAACAAAGGCCATGTGTTAATCTTTGGAAATGAATTAGAAAAGGTGAAAGCCCAACATAATGTTTGTAACTAGCAGTACTATTATGTGAGTATGAAAGGGATTTAAAGGGAAAGTCTAAAGTCATGTGTATTACTAAAAGAAAAGCTAAAAAATGTAAAACAGAACTGTATAGCATAGTAAAATCAGATGTGAAATATGAATATGGGTAAAATTGCATATATAAGATTGGTTTTCTTTGAAATTGAACAATTGTATGTTAATACTACAAGATGTTAATATCAGACCAAAAAACCCACATTATGCTAAGTGAAAGATGCCAGACACAAAATACTACATATTGTATGATTCCATTTATATAAAATGTAAATATAAATCAATTTATGAAGATGAAGTTAGATTAGTGGTTATGTAGGGCTGGGGAATGTATGCTAAGGGGTGTGGAGTCTTTCTTTTTGGAGTAATGAAATTGTTCTAAAATTTTTTGTGGTGACTGCACAACATTGTGATCAAACTAAAAGCCATTGATTATACACTTTGGATAGATCACATGGTATGTGAATATATCTCAATAAAACTGCTTAACAAATAAATAAATAACTGTAAGAATGGCCAGAAATGGCAGCTATGTACAGCAGGGGGAAGCACAAAGAGATCAAGGGGTGAAGAATTTTCTTGTTTGTTTGTTTGGTTATTATTATTATTATATAAAACACAATATGTTAATTTTATAAGTTACAACAATAAAAATGAGAAAAATTCATTATTTGTCAACAAATATTCAATACTTAGCAAGTTATAAAAGTTTACCGTGTTCCTTCACAAAAGCCCTCTAAATGATATTTCAAGATTTTCCCTGGTGATCAGTTTTTAAATTTATTTATTTATTTATTTATTTACTTAATTTTTTTTTTTTTTACCAGGAGGTCCCGGGGATCAAACCTGGGTCTCTCCATATGGGAGATGGATGCCCAACCATTTGAGCCATATCCGTCCCCCTCTGGTGATCAGTTTTAAAGGCACTAAATCTATAAATTTGGGCAAAAGTTTTCAAATACAAGGAAATAAAGACAGATATATGACTAAACAGCACAACTATAAAAAGCTAGATAATTGTATAAAAGAGAGAAGATACAATTTTTAGTATTACAGATATGTGCTTAGTTTTTACATGCAGATGTATATACATTCAACATTTAGGTCTGTGCTTTAACTGCTAAAAAATGGCACATACTCACTGCCTGCAGAAGAGCAAATGTAGGAAAATAACTATTTAAGAAGAAGACTGGCCATTTACTAAGTTTGCAAATCGAAAGTATTTGCAATATTTTCTATATAGATTTAGTACTGTATTTAAGTTACAGTCTGAGTCTTCTTTTATTCAAAGAGAAGAAATTAAATTGAGAAGGCCCATTTGATTGCAGATATTAAAGTAATTGGCAGTAGACTCTTCCACTCATGCTATGTTTTATGGAACTGTCCCTTTAAGTCCACCTTCTGGTGGGGATCCAGATGTAGTGATTTGTTTTTCTAAACTTACCGCTATCTTTCTCTTTTCTTCCACAGATTGAACATCCAAAATGTCCCAAGAGGCAGCTTCCCTCTGTCTTCTCTCTGCAGCTTCTGCAAGTTTTGCTCTTTTCTCTTCTGGGTCCAGTAAGGGAGGCTTAGCCTCCCTGGGACAAGGAAAGCAAAGCCCCATGGGGACAGAGGCATGAACTGCTGGACTATTATTACTATTATTGAAATAATGAAAATGCTTTAATGACGATTGAGGTGATGAATGCACAGCTATGTGTTTATACCAAATACCATTGATTATATACTTTGGATTAATTGTATGCTTTATTAATATGTATCAATAAAATTGATATGTTAAAAAAAAATTCAGAGTCTGAAACTAGATTATAGGTTACCAGAGGTCATGGTGGGAGTAGGGAATGGGGAGCTAATTCTTAATTGGTGCATAGTTTCTGTTTGGGACAATGGAAAACTTTTGGTAATGTATAGTGTGATGGTAGCACAACATTGTGTATGTAATTAACTTCATTGAATTACATACCTGAATGTGATTAAAAGGGGAAATTTTAGGTGGTAGGTATAAATATTGTTAGAATAAATATTTTAAAAAGCCATAGGACTGTATAACATAAACAGTGAACCCTAATGAAAACCATGGACTATAGTTAATAATAGAATTTAAAAATAATAGGATGAAGACATAACCCAACCTTAAAAATGGGCAGAAGATTATTCAGACACTTTACCAAATATACAAATGGCCAGTAAGCACAAGCTCAACATCATTAGTTATTAGGGAAATGCAAATTAAAACCACCATGATATTCCATTATTTATCCCCTGGAACAGCTAAGATGGAAAAGGTTGACAATATGAAGTAACAGTGAGGATGTAAAACAACTCAAATTCTCCTATATTGCTCATGGGGATGCAAAATGGCATAGCCACTTTGAAAAACAGTTTGACAATGTCTTATAAAGTTACACATATATTTGCCATATGTCCTAGAAATCCTATTCTTAGGTATTTGCCCAAGTGAAATGAAGAGCTTAATTTATAATAGTAAAACACTTGAAACAATTTAAAGGTCCGTTAACTGGGAAGTGGATAAACTAATTGCAGTACATCCATATAAATGAAATACTACTAAGCAATAAAAAGGAACAAACTACTGATACATGCAACAGGATGGGTGAACCTTAAAGCATGTTGCCAAGTGAAAGTAGCTGGACACTAAAGGATTTATAATGTGTGATGCCATCTATATGACTCTTATAAGACAAAACTGCAGGGACAGAAAATACATTGGTAGTTGCCACGGGCTGTGGGTTAGGGGAGGCGAGTGACTACATAGAGACACAGGGGGATTTTTGGGGGTGGTGGAAATAGTCTATATTTTGATTGTGGTCGTAGTTACTTAATTATAAGTGGTGAAAATTCCTCAAGCTTGACACTTAAAAGTGGAATTGTATGGGAAGGAAAAAAGAGAGAACGGGGGAGGAAGGAAGAAGGAAAGGAAGAAAGAGGAAATAAAGGCAGAAAGAAACAGAGATATTGAGAAGGAAGGAAGGAAAGGAGGGAGGGAGGGAAAGAAAGGATGGAGGGAGGGAAAGGAGGAAGGGAGGAAGGACAAGTTCATTCCTCCCTCTTGCCTCTCCGCTAAACTTGGCACTTCTGGCAGGGAGGGAAAAGAACACAGAAGCTGATCAGATGGACCCTACTCCTAGCTGTGCAACCACAGGCATATGTCTCCGCCTCTCTGAAGTCAGATTTCCTTTTCTGAAAAATTAAATAAATATTAAGCTACCTTCTGGGGCTGGAGTGACGATTGTGTGAGAGAACATTGGAAAGTAACTGACACAAAATAGGTGCTTCATAAATCTCAGTCAGATTAAACTGATAAAGCAGGAGGGCGTGGGTCGCGTCAGCTTGCTCTCTCCCCAGAGGCCCTGTCTGGAGCCTTATCGGGAACATCTTGACCTTGGGAACAGCTTGGTCCTAGTTCTCTGTTGCTCCCCATTGAGTTAGATGATGAGTCACCACCCAGGAGGTAGTCTAGTCCTAGTGAATCTGTCTGACTGAATCATGCCCCTGGGACTTGGCTAATTTGTACATCTGTTCTCCTGCCAATTTGGAACATTAGCTGGCAAAAAATAATCTGACAAGTATCTCTTCAAGAGCCCTAACCCTCTGCCTTTATTAAGACTGTTTCTATGAAGAAAACTTTGCCCCGTCACAAGTGGTCTGCTTTGCCTTTCTCTCAAATCTGAGCAGCCTGAGAAAAAGGGCAAACTCCAGGTGGTCTCGGCAAGCCTGGACTTGGCTCTGTAGCTCAGGCTTATTGTTAGGTAAGCGCTGAAGAGAATCAATTAATTTAATGGCTTTTTATTATGAGTTCAGGCGCAGCTCAATTTACAAGTTTTCCTTTCAAAATCATTCAGCCATTAAAGCTGCATAATCTTGGGAGGTATTGAAGACACATAATTGATAAATGTTTTTTCCCTTCACACATTTTCTCTTATGTTTATTCATGGAAAATGAACCAGTCTTATAATTTGCACAAAGGCTTGGCGTATCTGGCCTCTTGTTTTTTTCTAAAGAGGAGGAAAGATTATGCCATCTTAGAAGCCAAATTAAGGGGGTTGGGATTTGAGGCTCAAAAGCAGAAAACTTTATCCCAGGCTCCATTTACCTCTTTGGCTAGACAGGGCTGAGCCCAAGGAGAATTGTGTCTTCAAGGGGGTTATCTAGCACCCAGCCCACCCTAAACAAATACGTGTTGACTGGATGGTTAAATTGTGAAAATCACAAAATTTATCTTTGGAACACGCCCATCCTTTCATTCCCTGTTTCTGAATCCCTACTTCCTTTTATTGGCCCCCACCCACCAGGGGCCCTAGGACATCTGTTAAGATGCCCCACCCAGCTCTGCCCTTAGGAGTAGTGGTACTAAGGTGGTCCTCAAACTTGGGACAGTCAAGATTGAAAACTCTGGCTGCCCTGGCTGCATATCAGCTCATTTATATCAGAATCTTGGGGCAGGGTGGGATGGTGAGGAAAGGCGTCAGCATTTTTTCAGGGTCCTGAGATGTCTTCAACGTGAAGCTAAATTTGTGAATGACTGGTCTGGATGGGTGTTTCTCCACATGTGGTCTGCAGAATCTCCTAGGGTATTGGTGGGAAATGCAGATTCCTGGGCTCACCAGCCCCATACAGCTGAATGTCCAGGTAGGATCTAGGAAACTGGTATTTTCACACGCTTCCCTGGTGATCCTTCAGGAACGACTCTGAAGTCTGAGAACAGTGCTAAACCCTCAACCATCTATCTTTTTCTCATGATATGGCAGTTTTCTCTGCCCGTCAGCCATACTGATCTTTTAGTTCTTAAAAGACATCAAGCCTTTTCCATCCTCAGGACCTTTGCATATTGTAGTCCCTCTAACTTGGAAGATACCTTCTTTTCTTTCTTGGCCATTAGAGATTTGGCAGCAATAACAATGATATTATCCCAGGAAGTGAAAGCTAAGGGCATGTTTGGGGGAGAATGGGGCAGGCACTGGAGGTGCCATGATTCCCTCTCCTTGGGGCAGTTTGTTTTATGAAGTTATCTACTGTCATTTGGATGTCATAGAGAGATTGCTCCAAGATGGCGGAAGGAAAATGGGGCAGATCTGATGTAGTGGTGGAGGGGCAGGCAGGAAGCCTTCGTGTGTGGCACTGACCAGGCAGGATGCACTCAAGGGGCAGTCCTGGGCAGCCAGGGAGGGAAGGCTGTGCCAGGAGACTCCTTCAGTGCCCAGCAGGACCAGGGAGAAGAGCTTTTGGACAGTCGTCTGGGCCTGGGAGCCACAGGGAAGAGAGGGATGGCGCTTAGTGGGAGATGCACCCAAAGGCAGGGAAGAGTGACTTTGGCGACCTCAAGTGGATGCTGGTTATGGGAAAATGTTAGTGGAAATCTATTTTAATCTCCCAAGTCCCATGTCATTGGGAAAGTGCACTTTAATTTAAACCTGGTTGAGCTATCCTTCTACCGACTGTAGATCATTTAATGAGACCTCTATTCTTGTCAAACTTTAATGTGCAGATTTTTATTTTATTAACATGCAGGTTCTGATTCAGTAGCTCTGGGGTGGGGCTGATGTTGTGCATTTCTAATCAGCCTCCAGGTGCCCCTGGTCTGAGCAAGGCAGGTTGACTATTTGAAGCTTATATAGTTGTGTGCATGGTATACCCAAGTCCAGAAAAGCCTACTCAATCATGAATGGCTACATTTGATCCCATATAGTTTTAGAATGGGAAATGTGCTTGCATTCTAACTCCCTAAAAGTTATTACGAAACTGATAATTCCCTATTGATCAAACTACATGTTTAAATGGACTCTCCATTATTGATATGCCAGATAACATAAAAATCATGACTATTTGGCTGACCCATCCCTTAACAGCTAATGATGAGGTAGTAGGTATTGACTGGCTTATGTATGTTTTTGAGCCTGATATAAGATGGATTATTATATATATATATACTTTAGACACGAGAAAACATTTATACAATTTCTCCCTCTCTCCCTTTTTTCCTTCCTTCCTTCCCTCTGTCCATCCTCCCTTCCCTCCTTCAGCCAGCCATTCAATTGCTAAAGTCTATCTTCCAGAAATAGGGGAGAAATGACACTGAGTGAAGAACAGTATCTGGCAGCCGAAAGTTTAGTTACTGGAATTTTGTTAGGAAACTCTCTCAGGGACTAGATTTCACAAGAGGATCAGGCAATGCCCTTCTTTCCAGGTCATAAGCCTGGCATAAGCTGGGCAATGGAGTGTTCAGTTCACTGACAGGGCACTGCAGGCATTTACTTCAAGCCTAATGCCTGGCTGGGTTGGACAAAGAACAAAGGTTGAGAATAGCTCAGTAGCTGCGTGTGACAACAGGTTCAGAACTGCAAGCAAGGGGCGTTCAGGGACCATCATCCCAGGGACACTGGGAAGCACACGGAGATGTCGCTCATGCATTAAGCATCAGCCTGAGATAGGCTGGGTCCAAGGTGGGCTGGGAGTTTACATCGTCTTTATATCAAGAGGCCGCAGTTGTGCCCCCAGGGACAGAGTAGATGTGTATGTGTGTGTGTGTGTGTGTTCAGGTGGATAGACTCACCACATTGGCCAATACTTCAAGGGTCCATCTAGTCCAGCACATTTGATCAGACCGGTCCAAATGTCATAATCTCTAGACAGGAATCCATGCTATTCCAGAAATTCTGCAGGTAAGTCACAGCTTTCTCATAATGATTTCTCTCTGTTTAATACCTCCTACAGTCAGAAAACGTGTGCTTATATTTAATGTGAATCTTTTTTTTTAAGTTACTGAGCTTGTATTAAAAATCTAGAAATGTGCTTGACTCTGTGGGTGGGATAAACACCTAAAGTGTGGTTCCTACTCGATTCTTCTCATTTGTCGGAGCTTAGCTCTTCCATGAAATTTTTGCTCATCCTTCCCTCAGAATTCACTTCCCCCTGAGCCTCCATACTTTATTTACACACTTTCCTATAGCATTAATCACATTCTGCTTTTCATTTCGAGTGGCAGTGTGTGCCATCTCCTGCTAGATTAACCTGCTACTTTAGCCAGAAGACGGAGAAACTGCAATATATAGGCTAGGGCACTTGCTTCAGCTTAGGGATTCTTTGTAAAATAATTTGAAACAATTTAAGAAGAGGATCCAGGGAGCGGATGTGGCTCAAGCAGTTAAGCACCTGCTCCCCAAATGGGAGGTGCTGGTGCCTCCTAAAAACAAAGACAAACAACAATAAAAAAAATGAAAAAACCAATTCAGGGGAGCTGTCATGGCTCAGTAGTTGAGCATCAGCTTCCCACATATGAGGTCCTGATTCAATCCCCAGGCCCAGCACCTCAAAAAAAAAAAAAAAAAGAGGATCCATGTTGTACTCCCCCAATGAACATTCTGTGCAAAAAGAATTAGGTAAAGGATTATTCATTGTGGCCTTATTTGCTGTGACGAAATAGTGAACCAATTTTAATATCCATTTAGAGGCCACTGGTTCAATACATTTTGGCACAGCCATATAACAGAGTTCTATGTACCCATTGAAAAGATTGAGGCCACCCTACATGTACCAAGATAGTCTTAAAGGAAAAAAAGTAAGATGTAGAATGATATATATGTTATGTTAATATGAATATAAAAAGGGTTTTGTGCATGCGTGTCATTATATGTACATAGAATATTTCTGGAAGGATCCAAAGAGTAATTAGTAACAGACGTCAGTGACTAGGACGGGAACTGGAGGACTGGCACAGAGGTAGTGACATGGGCTGAAAAACCAGCTCTCTTGGGGGAAAAGAAGCCTGATTTGTAGGGATTGACAATTCTGGGGTGTTAGATACCCCCACAATGGCCTACAGATGAATTACTGAGGTATAGCTCACTCTTATTAAACCTTTCAAAGGAAACACCTGGAGACATCCAAAATACAGTGAGCAGTTTATTTGGAGAGATCCCGAGCATTAGTTCATCTTCATTTTTTTTTCCCACAAAGGCTGTAACATTCTTCTTTCTTGGAAGCAGATGGGGAAGAATCATCTGAAGGTCAGACTGAGACAAGGCTAGTCATTTGGCAATCATATGTAGCAGAAATACCAGTTTATGGCCGCAGATCAGCCTCACATTGGCTTCCTGAGCCCACTGCCAAGGAACAGACACGAGGGTTGTGTGTGGGGGGGTGCACTTCTATTCACTGCTTTGAAAAATGGCCAAGTTCTATTATATACCTTCCCTAAGGGAGACACCTCATGCACGAGCCCTTTCACCGCGGGAGGCGGAGTCTGGTGTTGGCTCACAGAGCTCTGTGTCTTTGTAGCCATCCGCTGATTTCATGGAAAACTGCGTAATCCATCAGGGCCGATCCAATAATTTCAATGTCCAGTAAATTAGCTCTTTGTAAAGCAACTCAGCCGGGTCTTATCCAGGGTGTATTTATTCTACCCTTGACATCTGGTTAAGGATGTATCTGTGTGTGGTGCGGGGAGGGTGTTCGTTGGCACATATTGTCCCTTGGGATGGGGGTGGGAGTGGCAAATGGCTTCTAGAGTACCGAAAAAGTAAACACTGATCATGTGGTCTGGCAGCCATCAGACATACTAAAATCTGAGATAAAATGAGAGCCCAGCAAGATTGCTTCCAAATGTCATCAGATATTTATGTAGCCAGACCACAAAAACAAGACCTAAGATGTAGGGCTAAATGTATTGAAAAGGCAGCGACCTAAAGGACAGAGGCTTGGTTACAGCTCCATGCTGCCCCCTGGTGGTAAGCTTCCCCATGACACCCTCCTCGGATTCAACCTGCAGCCAACAGTGAAGAACCTAATAATGGATGGCACAGAATTCAAGATGTTAGATCTGGTTTGAGCCCAAATCCTTCAGTTAATGACAGAGAGCTTCTTACTCACTGGAAACATGAAAATAAATGAGAATATCTGGGAGCCCAGTTCTGAGCCAAGGTTCTGATGATGAGGCTTACTTTTGCAGTCAACTCTTGGGACCCTTGACAGCCTGACTGATTTGTCAGATGCTCCAAAGGGCCCGGAGACAAGGGTGGCCAGCAGAGGTGAGCCACAGAGATGGCACCATTCTGGGAGAATGGAGAGCAAATTCAAGGGAGGCAGAGGGTAGGGGGCAGGGGGTGATGGAAAGAGGCTTGGAACAGATTCATGAGCTTCCTGGAGCATCCTGGGCCAAGCAAGGAGGCATGGGAGTGCCGGCTGCTCACCCCACCCGCCATGCTCACACCCTCTTCATTCCTTTCCCCATGAGGCATGCGAACACTGTCATGACCATTTTGGGGTTCACTTCCACCAGGTCTTCCGGAAGGGCATACACTCTCGCTCCAATTTTTCGGGCCATGGAGATGGCATATCTAAAAGGGAGAAAAGAGGAAGAATGAGGAGAGCCAAGCAATCAAGTAGGAAGGGGACTACCTAGTGTCTAGCCTCATGACAATGATCAAATTTAGTTTTTGCCCTTAGAGACCTCCCCAGTCTGCACTACTTTTGGATGCCCACAACCATGAGTGTTCTCTTGGGCTCTACTGCATAAAGTCACAGAACCGAACAAGAACTTGTGCTGGGAAAAATGTGTAGACGGTATTTTCCCTACAGAAACAGGTTTTGGAGTTGGTTTTTTGTTTGTTTGTTTTTAGTAGGCACCAGGTATCAAACCCAGGACCTCCCATGTGGGAAGCCAGCACTCAACTGCTTGAGCCATATCCACTCCAGAAACAGTTTTATAAGGAAGGAAAAAGGCAATGTGCATCTATGATACCTCAACCCTACACATCAGCTCCTTTATTCCTTATTCTAACCTAATCCTTGCCCACATATACATGTCTTTATTTCTCTGACTAAACTATTAGAATAGCCGGAATTTTATAAGACACATTTTTCACATAAAATTATCATAGCTGCAACAGAACATTTTTGCTCTATTCATAGTTACATAAAGATAATCAACATTTTTGCTCTATTCATAGTTACATAAAGATAATCTTATATAATTAGTTTTAATCTATTTTCAAATAAGCCTGCACTACTACCTGACAGTTCTTTTATTCTTCTCGTTTATTATCCAGTGATGTCTTACAATGGCTTCTCCGGAGATTCTCCACCCTACCCAAGGCCATATAACTCTCTCCTGCTCTCCTGAAATGACTTTAACTCTTAGTTTATTTATCAAATTAAATGAAGAGCATGAGTAGTTGCTATTCTTTTTCCTTGTCCACTTCTCAATAGCTTTCTCTATATAAATTATTAATTCTTTTACAATCAAATTTACTTTCCCATTACAAAATGTAGAGGGAAAATGTTTAAAAGTTAGAAAAGAGAGTTTTAAAAAAAAATTCCTCACAATCTTGTCACAGTAATAAAACCATTCTTAGCATTTTGAGTAGTTTCTTTTACCCATTTCTCTAAATAAGTTGGTATCTTGCCCTTCTAGAAGAGTGCTTAGGAATCTGGGTTCTGAAGTCAGCTTTGAATCTCAGCTGCACCACTTAATAACTGCATGGCCTTGGGCAAGTTCCTGAAACCTGATTGCATCCCCTTGAACATCTGGGCTCAATGCCTTTTTGTTATTCTTTTTTAAAAATCTCAGAGTCTTCATGCGTGCTCATCTCTCTGCCTGAAATTTTCTTCTATGTCCTCGGTCTAACTACCTCCTTCTTACTTGTCCTTTCGAGCTCAGCGTAGATGTCACTTGCTGGGAAGAGGACTTCTGACTGGCCCAGCCCTCTTCTTACATTCCCCATAGTACTCCATACCCCAACCCCGCCTGCTTCCCTAGCACTCATCATGCTTTATTGTAATTGCTGTTTAAATATTTATCTTCTTTCCAATTAATGCTAAACATAAGCATACTGGGAACACAGGTTCCAGCTTTCCCCAATTGGTGACAGTGGGGAAGGCACTGCTGGGCACTGGGCATGTGTTAACCCTTGACCTGCTTTGAGGAAGGTGTCTCTCTAGAACAAGGGTAATCAGACATTTTCTGTAAAGGACCAGGTAGTAAATAATTTAGGTTTTGTCGCAACTACTCAACTCTGCCATTGTAGCAGGAAAGCAGCCACAGATAACATATAAACAAGTGGGCATGGCTGTGTTCCAATAAAACTTTATTTACAAAACAGGCAATGGGCTGTATTTGGCTTGCAGCTGGCAGCTGGCCAATGCTTGTTCTAGAGGAGTCATTTGACAGGTGACCTGAACAGTAAAGCAAATGGCAGCTGCTCCCCAGTTGGTAAAGGCTTGCCTTGAACATCCCCCTGACTTTTATATCCGTGAATATTCATACATGGGGTTTTTGTATTTGGGGCCTGCTATGTACAAACTTTAGTAAGGAAGTCTCCTATAGATAATGATTAGGAAACTGGTGTTATAAAACTATAGGTTTGCTTTTCAATTGCAAGAATATTCTTGCAGGTTTATTTATTTATTTATTTATTTATTTATTTATTTTTCTTTACTCCCATTCTAACACTCAGAACCTTAAACTGCTACTGTACCATATTTAAAATAATGATGATGAGGCTATAATAAATTATGAGAAGAAAAATAACTAACAATGAATATAAAATTTTGCACAAAGGCTCGTGTAATGGACTATAGCTATCCAACTGCTGTTTTGGTCCTCCCTTCCCAGATCTCAGGTTTATTCACATACTTTGCATTGTTGAGCTTCTCGTCATCATTCAGGCTTTCTGTTTTCAGAAGCTCATAGTTAATGGAACCTGGTTGAATGGCATCGATAAGATCCAGAACAGGCAGACTTGTACTGATCTTTGGGTCCTGCACGGAGAGAAAGAGTTGTGTTTGTTTTTTCCCCCCCCCCCCAACATGTCCCAAAGTTGCTGGCATTCACTTTAAGGGAAGTGGGTGATTCATTCTTCAATATGAAATATATACAGCCTGGAATGAGAAATGTCACAGTATGGCAGATGGTGTTTCAAATCAACTCTAGTTTCTGGAGAGGGACTTGGTGACTTCCAGGGAGTTCATTAAGAAAAGAAAACCTATTGTCTGCCAAAAGGCAAGGAGTTGCTCTCAAATAGCAAAGGGAAAGGAGTTAGCACAACTAGAGAGAAACACAGAGAATGAAATGTAATATATCTAATTTAACTGTTGGTAATGTAGTCATACAGTGGGGGGAGAGAGGTTTTTGAAAAAGAAGCCATCCACGGTAGGTTAATTGTGTACCCCAAGGAAGACACGTTCTTAATCTTAGTCCTTGTTCCTCTGGGTATGAATGTATTTGTAAATAGAACCTTTTGATGATATTATCAGTAAAGGTGTAGCCAAGTGAATCAGGGCGGGTCTTAATACAAAGGCACAAAAGTCTATACCATCTGCTCATACCACAACTCTCCTCTCTCCGGCTTCAAGAGGAGACCACAGTCTGAAATAATCTAAGCTCAAACTTTAGGATACAAAGAACCTAGGTAATGGACCACACTGCATATCACTGGCCAAGAATGGTAAAGTCCAAACAGCACAGACTTTAAGGGTTCAAATCAGAATAAATTCTGAGCAAGAAGCAGGACCCAAAACCCTTGCTGGGTGTTAGGTCTCTAGCATCAGTCTTCTCTATAGGTAGAATAATATATTTTTTGAAACAGAATGGGTCTATTTTTATTTCCTCTTAGTTATTGAGAGAAATATCACAAAATTACAATGAATAAAATAATTTTCAGCATTAGCTTTGGCTCCCACCAAACACAAAAATTTTTGGTGAAGGAGCACGGGGGGAAGCAAAATGGAAAGATGTGAGTTTTGCCTTTATCCCTACTTTCTGCCCCCAGCCTTGTGAAGGTGTTGATAGGTTTGGGGAATTGACCAGCAACTGGTAGCGCAAGGAGATGAGGAGGGGACCAGGATTATTTCCAAAATGGTCCCATCAAGAATGGGTTGCATTCATTTTCTTAAGGGTTTCATGTGCTTAAAAGAAACCAGGGCTAATTTGACATTTTCCTCTGGTATACTCTGAGGCCTTTTTTACTTATCTAATTCTTTAATGACTTAGTGGAAAGTCAAGATAAAATTACCTGAGAGCATCACAACAAGCAATAGAATTGTCATACATACTGAAGAGGGACCCCCAGCACAGCTTGCCACATCCAGTCCCCAGAAGAACACCCGGAGGCCACAGAATAATGTCATGGGCTGGAGTGTCATCTATTTTACAAAGAGAAGCACCCCTGGGCTATTGGACTGGTCACTTCAGAGTAATGGTTAAATGGCCTATAGATTCACTCTGATCTACAAGCTCACCCCTATGGACGTCACCGGCCATTATTAGCCATAACCTCAGAAAGTTACTTGACCTTGAGTTTCCCAGCCTATAAAATGAGGAAGGTAGTCAAGCCTACTTCATGCCATCCGTGAGGACCCAATGAGACAAGGTGAACTAGGAGGTGACACTCGAGTACGTTTGATGTTGGGATGTCCTGCCCCTCTGTTCTTCTCCGTTGCCTTTTCCAATCTCTTGCTGGAAGAACTTGCTTACTTCTGTCACCAGCCTCCGCCTCTATCTCTGCTCAGCTCTCCGGTTGGACAGCCCACCTGGGCATGGGGCTGAGGGGACCACACTGGGTGGTAGGTTGTGGGGCCATAGCTTCTGCCTTTACTGGTGGGGAGAGGTGTGTACTTGCTCTAGGGTTTGAAGCCGGCGCTTAATTTTATGAAGAACTGCATCATGGACTCAGTGAATACATCTCTGAAGGAGTTTCCCACCCAGATCTTGACCTTTAAAAGCTGGAGGAATGTAGTTAAAACAGCACACACTATATGATATGGATTAAGGGCCCAGGTCCCTTGAGGAAGAATCCAGCTCATATGTGAAGCACAAATTAAAAAATCTAATAAAACATAATGCTGTTATTAATAAAAATGGGATTTGGATACAAGTCAATGTTTTCTTTTTCTCAAAAAAGACCACATGGGAGAGCATTAAATAGCTCACCATTATAATGTTAATAACCTGAATCATGGACCTGTGCATATTTTAAAAATATCATATTTCATGTTTCTCTGAAAGAACAATGCTTAAAATGATGTATAAAAATGATGGCTTTTTTTTTATTACTAATTGCTATGAAAGAAAGTGAATGACAAGAAATGAGTGAAACAGCCCAGGAACATCAAAACAATGATGGGTCATTCTAGCAAAATCAAAAAGGGAGGAGCAAATACCCAAGCCGAAGGTCACTTTAAAATACAGTGAAAACAATCAGATAAACCTAGAGGTGAGAGGCCTTTAATAGAAGACTAAGAGTTTTACCTTGAAACTAGAGATGGAGGAACTTTTCTCTGCTTCCTTCAATGTTGTATTCACCCAGTTGACAATAATGTCATCGTTGACCTTCTGTCCTCCACCGATTTCTTCAAGGATATTCAATGTGTACCTAAACAAAATAACAAGGATTTGTGGGGAAACATTGTTAAAGAATTCAGTGTACCAGTAAGTAGCCAGAGTAGACATTCTCTTTTCTTTCTAGGCACACCACAGGAGTTAGCCTGGGCACTAGCAAATTCGAGGGAAAAAGAGCATAAATAACCTTAGCTCCTTTTTTAATAACTTGAAATGTAACTTTGTGGCTGCTTTAATGAAATTCAAAGTAAATACCTTCTTCTAAGCACTGTCACTGCTCTGTGCAGGAAGAGAAAGCAGAAGAGAAGAAAAGCAAAGAAAGGAAAGCAACATATGTGAACCTGTGGCATTTTTCTTAAAGGAACCATAAATACGAAAGAACAACTCAATGTTAGAGAAACCCCAAGTAGCCAAAAACAATGAGGAAAATATAAAAGAGTTTACTTTTTATATCAAAAATAGAAATGCTCAGAAAAGACCAAAAAAATGGTCCTCTCTAGTCTGAGGGTCAGAATTCCTTCAGACACTGCTATGGGAATTGAGTGTCTGGGAGAAACACTGATTAAGAAGAGGCTTCACGTTCTTAAGAGTTCGAAGAGTAGAGAAGAATCACCAGTTGCTTAAACTACTCCATTCTGAGAGGAGAAATACCATGAAGGAAGCCAAGCAGTTGGGGACCAAAGTTTGTTGACTTTCTGGTTCAGGTTTGTAGGAGGGATCAAATTACACAGGAAAGCCTTTCAGGCTAGGATGTCAGAGTGTGCTTTTCAAACCCAAACTCAAGTATCCTGCAACTGAATCTTGTCTGGGAGGGTCTACCCAAATGAGGTCACTCTGGACTTGGGTGACCCTGGATTTTGCTTACATAATCCATTGGGTATCTTCCTCCGGAAAGCACAATTCTCCCATGATTTTCCACAGGGTTTCCAAGTTTAACCCATGCAACACCTTTCTTTCTCTAGGTTAAAGCCTCCTTTCCATCTTTATAGATGGGGAGGAAAATGGCTCCTGCAACTTTTCTTTCTCTAAAAGTCATGGTTACCGGGAAGCGGCTGTGGCTCAATCAGTAGGGCTCCCGTTTACCATATGGGAGGCCCCGGGTTCGGTTCCCGGGGCCTCCTGGTGAAGGCAAGCCCAGCCACACGGCGTGGTTAGCTGACCCAGTGAGCACAAGCAGCAAGGGGGGGATAAATGAATGAATAAATAAAATCTTTAAAAAAATAAAATAAATTAAAAGTCATGGTTACCAAACCAGCAGTGGGGTCCCCTCTCAATTATACCCCACAAATCGCCCTCAAATCAACTGGCTTCCCCCCATTCTGCCTCTTCTCTCCCCTGAAGGATCTCCAGACTTTCCTTGCTGAAGTACAGTTCTGGTTGTCTCATTTAAAGTCATGCCCACGGCCCAAAGTAAACAGGTCAAACTCCTTTGCATGGCATATAAGGGTCTTCTCAAGCTGGGCTCTCTGGTCTCTTTTCAGGGCTTCCTGGATTGCCTTCTCTCCCACTCTTTTCCCAGCCCCACTCCCACCCACCTCACAAGCACATGCTTCAACAGCACAGAACCAGCCCCAAACCATTGCCTGCCCCAAACCATCGCCTGCCTGATTGCACCTTGTATCCTGTCTCTGGGACTAGCCGTGCAATCTGCTGCACCTCCAGTGAATTTCTAATCCTCTGAACAAGACCAGCACAAATGTCACTCTTCCCACCTAATCACTATTGCTACACTTGGTTCCAACCAGCCTCCCAGTACTTCTGACATAGCGATGTGTATGTCTGTCTGGCCACCATCAGCCCTCCCACTGCTCATCACTGAGCGCCCAGTACATATTAGGCATCTAGTAAATCAGAGTCAAGTGAGGGTGAAATAAACAAAAAGACTGCCTTCTCCAGGGAAATGAAACCATAAAATAAAGATGAGAAATGCTTAGTCTGGGCCCAGCACATGCTCATTTCTTAGCCCAGAAAAGGCTAAAGTAGAATGGTTACAAATGGGAGAAATCCCAGGTGGATTTTCAAAATCCACCGGGTTTGAGAGAGACCTAGTTTTTGATCTGTTCATAAAGAATACCCTGTGTGGCATCACTGGCTTCTTGTTTCCTGATAATTAGTGTATGCATTGAGTTATTACCACCTCCCAAAATGTTTAAGAAGTTCTGCCTAACAAACTCCTCAGTAAGAAATGGTTGGTTAGGGCTTGCTTCATTAGGTTACATCTATAGATAACCCAATGAAACAAACTACTTTTTCTTCCGCAGCAGCTCCACTAACCCCAGGACTGACTTACTTACTCTGTTAGGAGTTCCAGCCCTGCTTTGTTGCTTTTCTTGAGGTGTCCAGAAGCAGTGCTTTCCACCCACCTCTTGAGTTCGAGAAGTGGTAGAAGAGAGGCCTACCTTTATACACAAATCTATCTGTGAAAATAAAAGAGCTACTGGGGAACAAGGAACCTTAGAGAGATGCAGAAAGTTGTGGAGGGCAGCTTATAGCATCCTGGCATTTAAGAATAGCCCATCAGGGTGGACTTTCTGCCACCTCCAGAGATGCCAAGTTTTAAAATGGAAGAAGACATCTACTTATAAGTACAGTAAAAATATGGGGAAGAGAGGATAGAATGAGCCGGAGCCTCAACTCTAGACAGTCCACGAGGCAATTACTTGTCTAAACATAGATTCAAATTTTAAAATGAAAATTAATTTGGTCCATGCCTATCCAGAATTTTTCTTTTGAGATAATAACTCCATATTGTCAAACATATTTTGGGGGCAACTGGGCTATTACTTGGAACCCTGCAGATGGGATCCCAACATCAATGGTGTTTGCAAAGTGCAATGTGCCAAATCCTCTCTGTTGAAATGAAACATCATTAGGAGCCCCTGTTGGAACCAGTTTATCATTCAACAAAACAGGATCCATGAGGTGTGGCTGTGTGGTGCTAGAGGGACCACAAGCAAGGCAGGTGCTTTATTGCTTTCCTGCCTTCCAACACTTGTTTTATTTATTTAACATTTGGTACAGAGGGATGACTCCTCATCACAGTATCCATAAACCCATTTTATTTTGGGGGACTTCACTCAGATTCTTTGTTCCTCTGCTTGATTGTATCACTGCTGTGTGCCGGCAGCCTACTTGTTTCTGGTTTTTGTGTCTAAATTTACACACACACAATTTGCCAGCTTTCCGATCTGAGAAGAGTGTCCAGACAATTGAAGAGAAGGGGTGGTTAAACACATCTCTCAGTTGTTCTTCGGGGGAGAAAATGACATGCCATTCATTGTCCAAATAAATGACCAAATTAGCACATCTGTGCAATCCACTGAAATGAATTCCAACTAGAGCTGGCTGTAAATTTAACAGATCTGTTCATGTGAGACAGGCAGAACAACAACAAAAATTCCCTTCTGGTGGCATTTACATAATTATCAGTCATTTCTTCTCATTCAAGAGGAATGCATTTCTCTATCCACTTGCTTATATGCACAATTCTGGTGTCATAAATATTCAGGAGAAATATGGCGATGAACCAGGTAGAGCCAGCAGTAGACTAAATGTATGTATATAATTATATATACCAGCCATCAAGAATGACTTTTGGCCACGTTTTTATAAACCTTCCAGAACAAACAACATATTACAAGGGGATTTTTGGATGTTATGAAATACAGAACAGAGTTGGCCAGAGTATCTTGTCATTAAAACAGAATATTTCAAAGCTTCCCTCATATATGAAACCCAAGAGTCAATTTAACTGTTGCAACTAAAAGGACTTTTGCTTTGATTTTTAAAGCAATCAGTATCCAAAAGCCTATATGTTAAGAATGAAAAATACATGTGAAAGACAATAAAGAATAATTTAGAAATAGGTTCTGAATATATACAGGTGAGAATGGCCCTCAGGAACTTTCAGGGAGGTTCTATATACATACAGGACAATGGAGACAGTGCTGCAGTTTCTTTAGTTCTGGTTTTTTTTGGTACCAGAGGAGCCTGATGACATCTGCCTTCAGTCATGAAAGAGACCCCAGCCAAGAGATGGGTAGTGGAGCTCTATACTGGTAAAGCAAATGTGAATTGGGTGGTGAAATCTGTTGTGATTACTCCTGATTATCCTTTATCATCCGGAAACATTGACGTAATTACATTGCAGGATAATCAGGAATATTAGTATCTGCAGATTGTGCCCTGGGAATAAAGCTAAAGTGCCTAAAGACATATGAACCCAGTTTTTGCCATTACCTTGTTAGACAATGTAATATAGCATACCGTTTCTGGGGCTTCCTTCCAGGTAGAAAAATGAATTAAGTCACACTAACCTAGTCTCTAATTAAGGGATGTCAGATATCCCAGTTGGAGCTATCAGTATTGGGGGAAAGAGAAAAACATTTAAAAGTAAAATATTCCAAACATACAGATGTGCTGTTTGAAATCCTTCCCACGTGCACACTTTGTACCAAAAACAATTTACTTTTCTTAAAATTCCTTTTCTATTGGTATATCTGATCAGATTCTATTGTAGTTTAATTAATATCACCATAGAGCTCTCCTGTTGATCAAATGAACTTTCAGCTCCAGGAGGCATCTAACGTTTTCTATTCAAGAACTAGCAGGCACTTCTGCTTCTGCCCATGATGGAATAACAGGAACCAGATTTACCCTTCTACCTTCAACACCTAAAAAATCATGTAAAACATTTGAAACAATGGTTTTCAGAGGCTGGACAAGAGGAAACAGAGGACAGGGGTCCCTGAAGGAAGGAAGACAAACAAGGTGAGTCCTAAGAGCCCCAGCTTACCAAGTGGAGAGAGTTTCCAGGCTGCAGTGCAGGGAGAGAAAACCCAAACAGCAGAGCAGTCACCCTGAATTGAGGGGACAGAGTTTAGAAATCAAAGAAGCTAAGGTGGTTAGAATTTGTGGGTCAGAATACCAGAGAGGAGAGAGCTGCACTGAGGGGAGAAAGTCATAAGGAAAGAGGGTTCCGGAGATTTGCATAGGGTTTCCCTCAAGTCATCAGCTGAATACTACTCAGAGTGTGCACATGAGGAAAATACCAGAGGCTTGGCAAAGAACTGCTGGAAATGAACAGGCAGAGCAATCCTTGGAGCTCACACAGGACCAGAAGTAATTTGGTTCCCACTAGTCAGAGTGGAAAACCCTCATAATATAGGAGGCATCAGGTAAAGTACTCAGAAAAGTATTATCTCATTAGTGAAAAGCAAAATAGTCTTTAGACTAATTAAGCTTAAAAGCAAGCCTCAAAAGGACCAAACTGTTAAACAACTTGACTGCATCCCAGGACACAATTCAAGAATATTTAAAGAAATACAAAAATTTCCGAGACCCAGCTAGGTAAAATTCACAATATCTGGCCTACAATAAAAATTAGGAGGCATGTAAAGAAGTAGAAAAACATGACCTCTAATGAGGAGAAAAACTGATTAATAGAAATATACTCAGAATTAACCATTGCTGAAATTATATTCTATATGTTCAAGAAGGTAGAGGAAAGATGGGATAATAGAAATATTTATTAAAAAAATCAAATTTCTAGACATGAAAACTATAATGTCTGAGACACACACACACAGTCTAGGACTAATGGAAGATTAATGAACTTAATTACATAGCAATAGAAATGATGAAATGACACAAAATGAAACACACAGAGAAAAAAATGGGGAAATAAGTGATTAGATTATCAATGCCTCTGAGACAACTTCAAGTGGCCCCATATTCATGTAACTGAAGTCCCTGGGAAAAAAGGGGGTGAGGACAGAAGATCCATTTGAAGAAATATTGTTCAAAAATTTTCCAAATTTGATGAACACTATAAATCCACAGATCCAAGAAGCTGAACAAATCTCAAGGACAAGAAACACAAAAGTATGTCATAAACAAATTACTTAAAACTAGTGATGAAAAGAAAAATCTTAAAAGCAGTCAGAGAAAAAAGATATATTATGAACAGAGGAATAAAAATAAGGATGACAACAGATTTCTTGATGAAAACAATGCTATGCAAAAGACAGTGGAAAATAAGTTTAAAGTACTGAAAGAAAAAAACTTTAACCTAGAATTCTATACCCAGAGAAAATAACTTTCAAAAATGAAAATGAAATAAAAAGTTTTTCAGACATATAAAAGATGAAAGAATTCATCACCAGCAGACTTGCACTATCAGAAATATTTCAGGTAGAAGGAAATCTGGAGTGAAAAGCACCAGAAATGGTAAATATAGCATGTCTTTTTACTTATTTTTAAAATCTCTTTTAAAAAGATAATTGACTGTTATTGACACAAATTGGTTCAAAGTAAAAGGATGGAAAAAGATATGCCATGCTAACTCTCATAAAAGGAAAGCTGCAGTAGCTATGTTAATATCAGACAAAGTAGATTTCAGAGAAAAGATTATTACCAGCATAAAGAAGGTCATTCCTTAATGATAAAGAGATGATTCATCAAGAGGACATACCAATCTTAAATGCTTACTAATCTAATAACAGAGCTTGAAGCAACCCAAAAGGAAAAAAAAAATAACAGAGAAAACATCCACTTCTTTAGTTATGAAATTTGGTTTAAAACATAGTTTTACTGGATTAAATCACATTGCTGGAAACTTGCTAGCATTTTACTACATAAATAATTTGTTCGATAAAAGGTCCTTTGTATGAGCTGTACTACCTTCTCATTAGCTGCCAAATCAAGGCCAATGTTAGAGTGCGATTTCCTTCATTGAGATCTTGTCCACCAATGCCGACCAGGGAAAACTTAGCTTGGTTCTTCCCCAATTCCACTGCATAGTTACAATTCTCGAGCTGTTAGCAAGCAGGAAGGAAAAACAATTTAATGACACCATCTCTGTTATGATAAATACCATGTAAAATGAGAGAATAAAAACAAAGATGCAAGAGAAATACATATGCCAGACTGGATTATCTCTCAAGTCTCTTCTGCAATTCTAGGATTTTATGTTAGTTTTAGAATTTCCCATTTTTTCTTAAATGATCTTCTCCCTTCTCCCAAAAATATTCCTATTATACTCTAAGTGCAAAACCAAAATGAATTCATTATTATAAACATTTACAAGGATGTATCACACTATACAGAGAACCATCATTGGTTAATTGTTCATAATACTCCTAAAATAGCTGAATTCCTGGAGATTGACATGGAAAATTTGTATTCTCCATTCTGGATGCACACATAGTGGGTTGACGTGGGGGGCATCGACACATGGTTCATGAAGGGTCACCCAGATGAGAAATGGTAAGAAATAGTTGGGGCTGCCCCCTTGCTGCTTTTACAAAACAATGTGTTCCCACTGTGTTGACAGTAAACAAACTATTTGTACAAGTCAATCTGTCATTACAAAGCTCTAGTTCTTTAGAAAATTAGCATGAAGATCCTGCTGGTGGTGGCGGTGGGGGGAAGCAACACTGTAGATCTGCTTGCTCTAATTAACTTAATTAGAATTTTCATATCATAACATTTAAAGACATCCAACGTGGAATTAAAAGTTGAAATAATGGATTCACTCTAATGAAACTATTCCGGTTTCTGATGGGCTATCCAACAAATTTAATCCCAGGATAAATATGACTTATCTAAGTAAAAAAAAAAAAAAAAAAAAAAAGAGAGAGAGAGATAAAAGTCTTCAGACAGTGCTTGTGCAGGCTATGTCACCTGCCTATTGGAACATCCAAACAGCCATTGTTTACCTTCTTCATATTGCCACCCAGTTTTGGGTATGGTGGTTTGTTTACTCTGTTCCAGTCAACAGGGACTTTAATCTTTTCGTACAGCTGGAAGATCACCAGGGCATCTGACAAGTCACTGAGCAAAAGCAAAACAGGAGAATTCTCAGATTTCCAACATCTATTAAGGGCTTACAGTGATCCAGGCATTTCCTTATATCTTAGCTCAAGGAACATTCACAGTAATTTTGCAACATCAGTCTTTTTTTTTTTTTTTCATCTTTGAGATATAACTCACATTACATAAAATTCACCTTCTTTCTAAACAAACACTCCCATTCCGCTTCCCCCATTCCCATGCCCTGGTAATCATTAATCTACTTTCCATCTTTTCTTTTCCCCACTATTTCTAGTATTTCTAGTCATCTCTTCCACGTGATACCATACAAGTTTTGTTCGTATGTGCCTGGCTTATTTCACAGAGCTTAAGGTTTTCAAGGTTCTTCCATGTTGCAGCGTGTCTTAGAATTTCATTCTTTCTTATGCAAAATTGATTTTAGTAGCTCCATCTTTAAAGATGAAGAAACTACGACTCAGCTATTGGGAAACTTACTCAAGGTCTCCCCAGCTATGACTACAACCCTTCAACCAAAACATGCTGTCTCCAAGGAAAGAAACATAGCTCTAATCAACGGCATAAGAGACATTTACCCTAACACTTAATGATTTGGTTGCCTGTGAGGAGATCACAGGCTTGCAACACATAGTAAATGCGTCATTTTGCTGAGGTATGATTTTTTTTTTTTTTTTTTTTTTTTGAGGTATGATTTTGTATTAAATACACAGGGACATTGGTGTATGAAAGTGAGTTTCTCAGCTGAACATCCAGCATCTGTAGCTCACTTTGGCACCAGTTTCCCTTTTCATCAAAGTGCACATGCTTTGCGAAGAGAACTGCACTCCGCAGTGATATTAAAAATCTTGTGACTCTTTCAAGAACTCTGTGTCTCGCATTAAGGATGCGTTGCCAAATATTCTCACCTGTACAAATGGTTTACTCGAGGGTTAACGCCCAAGGAGTTCATCCAGTTCCTAAATGTCCGCTCTTCTCTTGTCTCACCTAAATTAACGCAGTGCAGTTATCTCTCAGGGCCCTTGAAAACATGACCTTTTTTTAAAATTTTTTTTAAATGATCAAAGTTTAAATGAAGTTGTAATAAAAACTGAAAGTAGAGTGGAAAGAAAAAGGTAAACAAAATAAACCGAAATGGACTTGGATAAGGGTCGCTATTCTGTGCTAGTATTTTGGATTGTTTTTTTTTTTCCATTTCAATTCAGTATTTCTTTAGCACCTCTTCCCGAAATCCTGTGTGGGAAACTCTTTATAGTTAGCTCTCAAAGGTTTACATTCTTTCTGGAAAAAAACAAGAATTTTATGCATGAAACTATTAGAGATCACAAAAAGTAGACAGCTAACATGTGATGCAGATATATTTGCTATTTGAGTTGAGACAGTGGAGAGAACAGTATGAGCTAAATGCGGAGGGAGTAGGACCTGAGGTTTACCTTAAAAGGCTAGTAAAATCTGGGTAGCAAAGAAGGAAGAAGAGAGGATTTGAGAGGATGGTGAAGGTTGGGAGTAGGAGATAGTGTAAATATGAACACAAAGGGAGCTACAGGCAAAGTCTCTATTAAAAACATCAGAAATGATTTTCCAGGGTTATGTGTGGCATAGCACACAGAGACAAGGATTTCTAGAGGCTAAAGCCAGAATCGGGGAGCTCTGAATACCAGGTAGCAGGTTTGGGATTTTATATATGTACAATGTCAGTCAGTATAGGATTTTTGGATTGCTAGACTAAATTCTTCAGCAGGGCACATATATAATGAAAGTGGTATTATGATGTGCCTGGCAGCAGTGCGCAGAATTATCAGAGGGCGGTATGAATTTAAATTTAACATGCAGAGGGATAGTGTTTGGCACTGGCACGTGGGACACATTCAAGTGTTTGATGGATGGAGGATGAGGCCCCTAAGGCCTATTGAAATAATTATCCAATTGAAATAATTGAAATACTGATTAACTGTGTGAGATAATGAGTTCAGAAGAGCAGAAAGGAAAAACAACCATCTAAAGGACGTTCTGAAGGAAAAATTATTAGGACTTGCTGATGCATTAGGTACAACGGTGAACTAGAGGAAGAAATCAAAGTGGAACCCAAGGTCTAGAGTTTTGGTGACTGACGAAATGGTATGATGAATGGAAATGGAGAATTTCTAAAGGAGAGCTGACGGAATGGGGGTGGGACGAGGGTTGGTGGACAAAGGCAATGAGAGGAGGAAAAATGACTAATTCCATCTTGTATAATTGACTTTCAAGTGATAGTGAATCCAAATGGGGATGGCCTAGAGGCAGCTGGAAATTGGTGATTAGTGGGTTGATATAGAGTCAATGAAACGCATGGATCCTTGACTGTGATTCATCAAATGATACAAATGCAGCAGTGTTGAAACAGGGACTGATCTGCATTCCCAGCTAGAGTAAGGCATTGCTGGAAAAGAATCAACCAATATTTTAAATCTAGATTTTCTTGTTTTGATGATATTAATTTAATTTTAATTTTTTGTATTTATTTTTCCATCTCAATATTAGGACTAGTTCTTGATGAAAAAAATAACGAAAACTAAACATCGTTGGCACTTTCACCTTTTAGAACCTCTCTAAAGCCATATACATATTTTTTTAGGTACCGGGGAATTGAACCCGGGACCTTGCACATGCGAAGTGCATGTTCAACCACTGATCTATACCTACTCCACAGTCATATGTTTTTTTGGTCAATCTTAGAGCATTAACTCCAGAAATACAACTGTCAGGGATTTTGCTTCAACATATACTATTCTGTGACTCCATAATCCAAATCAAACAAGCAGAAAACAACCAAAAAACTCAGTTAACATCTGCTGGTATTAAATATCATTTTTAGATGATAAGCAACTGCAATTTTTTGCCCCCAGAATTAACACTCAGTCCATTAACTATATAAATTGGGTTTCTGGAACTCAGGATTTATTTCATCTGATAATTAAATACATTGTCTTCCCTAAAACATTTAATTCTGATAATGGATGAAGCCTATGTATAATGGATGTGATATAATGATAGTTGATTCTTCCTGCTTGGCTGTAATTGACTTGGATAATCTGTTTATTCTCTTTGTTAGAAACCAGAGAATTGATGAGCTGTTTGCAAATTTTGCAAAAATTGCTCTGAAATGCCGTCGAGAACCATGGCTGCTTTTCCTAACATCTTAAGCAAGGCATTACCTTCCAGCGCCCCCCAGTCGATGTCCTGGTTGTCTGGTTTGTGCAGGGCGGGGTATCTGTTAAAGAGGTTGGCAATGAAAGCCAAGTTCAACTTGGGGTTCCCTCGGACAACATCTGTGGCCGTGACGAACTGCCGACAGCCCAGCCTCTCTGCCTGCTGCAACATACACTCAGCCCTCTGGATGTCATCCTTCTCCTGCAATGAGAAAGGAGCTCTCAAAGCTGGTCAAAGCTCTACAGGCTCAAAGCAGACCCACAGAAGGTGGAAAAGAAGTGGGAATCTTATTAGATACATAAAAGCAGCACATTCTCGCTTCTATTTGTCTGAAATCAAAATCAGAAGATCACAAGCAAAAAGACTCTCCATAGCTGAGTACTCAAGTACCCCCGCCTTCTCTATACAGAACCATTTCAGGTAAATGGAGGGTTGCCCTGTTTTTAACGAGATTCTGTCGATTCCACAATCTTATCATTTAAGTGAATCTTAATTATTTTCAACCCTTGTTTCTTTTTTATTGTTTTCTTGTGCAGAATTCATGAGATTTTGTCCAGCGAAAGTGTTTATGGATTAAGTAATAATTTACAGCCCTATGGGAAGTTTGTCTAAGAAACTGTTGCCTGCCAATAAGAACTTCTGAGCAGTATGAAAAGAAACTTGATCATTTGGTTAGTCTATAAAATATTATCACTGATAAATATATTATACCAATTAGGCTCTTGAAGACTTCAGACTGAGAATCAATTACTTAACGTATTAAAAGCCTATTCAGATAGTTCTAGAGAATCCCCAGTCATTTGTAAATAGACTCTTAGAAGACCAGAAGTTTGCTAAAATATGGTCCACTGTCCTTAAAGATCTTCAGAATCTATGAAATGACCAATTTTCAGGGCACAGAACTTTAAACTAGAACAATTTCTTAATGTGATGCTTTTCCCACTATCCATTTCATGAGCCATGAGCTTTGCTTCTCATTCAGGAATGAGTTAACTGCAATATAAACTCACTGGATTTAACTCCAATGCCATTAAATGAGGTATAGAAATGGGTAAGTGACTTTTCATGATGAATGTTAAGGTGGTAGCCAAACTGCAGTGTCAACAGTCAGACCCATGTTGTCACCACTATGTGTTTTTTTTCAAGGAGGTGCCAGGGATTGAACCTGGGACCTCATACATGGGAGGCAGGCACTCAACCACTGAAGTGCACCCGCTCCCCCCCACTATGTTTTTTAAGGGCCCCCAAACCACAGCCTCTTCTGAGAATTCACATGAACCGGCCCATTCTCCTCTGCTATCTTCCCTGATGATGCTGTAGTGAGGCAGGCTGGTGGCTGGGTGAATTCTGGAGCAAACCTGGGTTTCAATCTTGACTCTTGGGCCATGAGCCAATTATTAGCTTCTCTGTCCTTCAGTGTTCTCAACTGTAAAGAAGAGTGTCTAACGCCTGCCTTCACGCTGTGTGTGAGGATGAGAGGCACGGTGTGGGAGCTGGGCCTAGCAAAGCACCTGGCAGATAAGAGGGATTCGGCAAGGGGGGACAATGGTGGTGATGATGACGATGATGATGATGGCGGTGGTGATTATCATTACTAGAAGAGCCTCAACCTTCCTATAATCTGTTGTGTGACCTTGGAAACATTCATTAACCTTTCTAGGCCTCTAAAATGAGAGTTTATTTATTTGCCTAAATAACCCATCTGTCTTCAGAAATAATATCACCTAAAAATGGGAATAGCCCTACTTCCTGGGGCTGTGGAGATGATGAAACAAGGGGATATATACAGAAGTGCCAAGCGTGGTGCATGGCATTTAATTATCATTTGTCTCTTTTTCTTCCGTAATAACTTATTTCCACATTCACTTGCCCACAATTATTATCCAGAGCTGTGGGTGTAACAGGTACAGCGGGTTTAAGCAGGAATGCCCACACAGGGAACTCCAGAGTCAGCATCTTGCAGAGAAGGGAATGGCTGAGTCTGGGAGGCGGCATTGTGTCCTCCACACACAACTTGTCCTTACCCTCAGTCCTGACATGTCAATGACAACCGCTGGAATGCCTTCTTCATCTCCTTTTGGAGCCACCTGCTCAAGCAGGTGGTAATAAGCTTTTGAGTCCTGTGAAATTAAGAAATTGCAATTTTAAAGCAGCACAGCCCATTACTTACTTAGCCTGACAGGAATCCCCCAAAGCAAATATACTTTATTTCTTATTTGACTATCATTCAAGAATATAGCTTAATTAAGAAAGCTGGAAACATTCACTAATTTGCATTTTCTATTTCTGTTTACATATTAGATTTGGCTTTCTCTTTCAAAAGATTATAGCAACTCAAAATAGGGGACATTCACAAAAGGCAACCCAAAGAAGCAGACACTATTCTGTTGTCCTTAGGGGAGAAAACAATGGATTTACATTTATTAAACTATATATAGGAAAAATATATACCTTTATATTGCTGTAGAAGTCAGTCAGCTAAGGTTTAATAAAAAAAAAGTGACAGAAAAAGGAAGCAGAAGTTTAAAGCAGAGTTTAAAAATACATTTAAATGGACAATTGGCAAAAGGAAAATAAAGATTTCAAAGGCAGATGTTTGAAGCACTAACAAGCAGTCATTATGTAAAAGGAGAGACTTCAAGGTGAAAAGTGCACATCATTTTATCTAGAAACTGAAGAAAAGGTAAATTTAGAGTAGATTGAATTTAGGGTATTGGATTCTCACGCTTTCTTAGATTCTGGAAATATGGTTATTGACAAAAAGAATTCTCAGAAATAGTTTTATAGTTATAAATGTATTCACACGCAGTGAAAGCATACAGATTTTCAGGTCATTTATTTAAATCATTAGAGGTATCTTAATTTCAAAGACTAGAAAACCAGCTGTTGCTTTGTGTGTTTTTAAAACTGGGAGGGACCCAGGAAGCACAGAGATGTGCTCCCCTCTTGTGACATTAGATGAAGATGAGAAAATGGGAGCTGTTGATGTCGCACCTGGAGAAACCAATTTTCAACCCTTTTCTTTCTGCCTTCCCTTCCCCCTAACTTTTGGCTGTAGCTGTCCTGGTGTCAGTGAAAGTCCCACACAGGTATTAGGCATCTGCCTACCATATTACACGCCTCCTCTTTTTAGCTTTGCCAAGAGTCGCGTCTTGTCGACTGATCTCTAACGAACCTTCTCACTCACTCTGCTGGCTTTGGCCAGCTTTGTTTGATTTAAGGGCATCTCCCAACATTGCCGTCCACACAGACATACATGTTACAGCACTGGCCTCAGTCAGGATTCAGCTGCTCCCTGAGATAAGTGCTCAGCTCGCCACTTCCTATCTCAAACTTTCCAAAAGTTTTTTTCCAAAGGTCAAAATGGTTATTATTCTAAAGAAACCCTGCCTTTCCAGATAGGAAATCAGGTCTAATTTTAGCTGAAAAGTTTTACAACTGCAGAGCTTTGCTATTTGGTTGGTGGTGCTAGAAGATTATTAATAACCAAAGAGAGCTGTGCGGTTTGAAAAATGACTTTGGGATGGTTAGCTCAGGTCCTATAGAAGGGACTGTCCATCTAGAAGCTCTCCTCTAGCTGGCACCATGCCTGCAAGAACCTGATTTCTAAAAGCTTTGAGGTCAGCATTGTGTCGCGAGGGTTTACTGTCACTCAGAGAACTCTAAGCTCCTGGAGGTCTTTTCTCTGGCTTTTTCTCTTTAGAGAAAATGTCTTCAACTTGTGAGGAAGGGGAAAATGAAATGTTTTCCCGGCATCTCATACCCTTCACTGTGAAGAACTGCTTTGTGATGTGACATCTTTTACTGTCCTCAAGCTTTTTCAAGTTTGGGCCATTGATTGTCAATGCAAACAGCTGTTTCCTTTCACCTTGTCATGGAACTTTTCATAAATTTGAAAAACACCATGTATCCCTTTCTCAGCCCTTTCCCCTCTGTTTTCCTCTCTGTGGCTAGATTGATTGCATCTTCTCTATGCTCTGGGGTAAATTCCCATTGCAGGGACGTTCCAGAATCCGTATCTTTTTAAAATCCATGTTGAATTCTACAAACGAAACTCTTACAAGGAATTCATGAGTTGTTTTCGATAGGCAGTATAGCATGTGACAGCAGGGACGATGGAGGCTACTGGCCTGGATTTGGACCCTGGCCTCGATTCCCAGCTATGTGAACTTGAACAGGTGACTTAAATTCTCTTTAGCTCAGTTTCCTTATCTACAAAATGGGAAAATAATCACCCTTACTTCATAGGGTTGTGGTGGGGATTCAAAGCGTAAATACACACATAAGGCAATTAGAACAGTACCTGGTGTGTAGCGGGATCCGTGTCTGCTCTTTTAGTATAATTAGGAAAAGTCATCCTCATTGAATTTTGTTAAAGGAATCCCCATCTGGTGCTCCCATGTATAAAACCAGAAAGACATCAGAGTCCTTTGCATACTCTCTTTACAGGAGAAAGCAGAGTCCAATCTCTTTTTTACTTCCTCCTTCCTCATCCTTGCCCCAATACTTCCTGATACTGAAACTCCAAGGGACACTCACATCCCTTTGATGCTGCCCAGTTGCTAGGACTTGGAACAGATCTGTATGTGGCCCAGACATGTGATATAGAAGAGGGAGAAGCTCCAAAATGCACCAGGCTTCTGAAAGGCCCACATTCCCCTTCACTGTTGCCCTAAGTTCAAGCTACCTTCCTCCTACCTTGATGTCAGTACTGAAGTTGTTGATTTTGTTGCAGCCTGCATTTTCCAGATGGAAATTTGCCCATCTCAGCAGGAGCTCTTCAGGAGAGAGTTTCATCAAATCCTCCAGGCTCTCCCCTTCTCTCAAAAGAGCAATCAAAGCTGAAGAAGCACAAAAGCAGAAGAAAAATAAAATAAAATAAAATGGGATATTTGGGGGGATTCATTATAGCTTTCATGGAGCTCTGCTGGAAAACCAAAGAGAGCCATGTTATCTCTGGGAGAAAGGTACTTATAGCCTTTTCCATGGAATAAACAAACACTTTATTATTCCCTATAAAGAGGTGCAAAGTATTTTGAGATTATTTATTACCCCACTTTTCAGGTGAAGAAGCTATAGCATTGATGGAGCTCAATGTTCTGCCTAAAAGCACCATAGCAACAGCCATGAAAATAACAGAGAGCATTGGCTCAGAATCCTTGGTTGGGTCTGCCAGGCCACATCTCATGATATGATAACATTTTGCTTTTAAAGGATCAATTTTGTGATGTTCTCTTGTCTATTCCCATAAGTCTCTCATAGTTCAAATGCTTCCCCACATCATGATAGCATCTCAAAATATAACCAACTCTTTCCTCTATGTGTCCCCAGACGAATAAATAGTTTCTGCTCGGCATGAAGGTTTAAATTTAGCTGAGATCATTATTTGCGAATCGATATTCTCTCTTGTGGTTTCTAAGATCCTCGTTTGCTTTTTCTCCCCTTTATATTATGTTTAACGTATTGGCTTAAAAATGGTACCCCAGGGCTCTTCACTGGTTCTTGCTTCAGACATATAAATTAAAAAGTATACATAACTAAAGATTAGACTTTGGCTGTACCTGAACTAAAAGGTGCCATTGTGTTCTGTGTGATACTTACCAAAGTTTGCTACCTCTGGCTAAGCAACTGGGCTCTAACTGTTGAAATGTATAAAGAATGGTGAGAACAGAGAGAATAAGATCAGCAGCTGCATTCTGAGAATTTGAAATTTTCTACAATCTCGGTAAGAAATAGATCAAGCTTCTAACCTGGTGCTATCACTGCAGTATATGAATGCAGATAGCCTCATAAAATACAAGTTCAAAGTAGTCTTATTGCTTAGGAAGTGTCTCAAGATGAAGTGAATTCTGAAAAAAAGCTGTTGAGGTTGGAGTCCCAGACGGTGACAATGAGCGATAGGTTCTGAACAAGCTTATTGTTCTGTGGTCGTAAAAAGCTTTTGTTGTCTTTTATGTCTGGTCAGTGTGGCTAGAACCTTAATACAATGGTTTCAATATAACAGTGTGTAGTTTTCAAAATATGTCAATTCCGAGCTTTGCTATTCCCAACCTCCTCTTCGCACTGCTCCCCACACATGCTCTACCAGAAAGCCAGGCCACGAATAAAGTTTGTGCCTTTGCTCCTACCTTCATTTCTGCTGATTTCGATGTCGGCAAACAACCCGATTTTGATGACTTGCCACAGAAGTCCGAGGACCAGGTAAGGCTTCCCCTCTTTCAAGTCCTCGGCTCCAATGTTCACCACGTGACACCCAATGGCCGAGGCAGAATTCAGAGCCAAGTTCAAATTTTCCTGAGGGAGAAAGAGCAGGCAGATTTCATTCTCTGACTTCGCAGACACCAAATGATGGTCATGGGTGAGAGTGACAATGTGTTCCTTCTGGAAAGTTCACAGGTCTAAAGGCATTGTCTTCACTGGACTGATAATGCTGAGGAAAGAGCAGTGGGTTAATAACCGGAGGCAAACATCCAGCGACTATGACATTGGGCTGATGGAGAGGCCCACTCAGTCAAGCTAGCATCCTGAATGGAAGGCCATCGTGGTCAGCAGGAGACAAGGGGTCTTCCATGTTTCATCTTGCTCTGTAGTCAAGGCTTTACACTCAGACATCTCCATTAGCCATAAATAAAGTGGCACCTTTGAGGGAAGTCATTGTCTTGTCACTGACTATCATTAATAACACAATTGTTGATGTAAATAGAGTCATAAAAGAGAGTAACTGAATAGCTTTTTGACTTGCAGATTGGATACTAAGGGAATGAAAAAAAAGATACAAATCAAATTCCTGGAAAAGATGGGTTGATTTTTACTAGGACAATTTATTGAGTCTTGATATCTAGGGAACTTGAATATATATATAAAGATTTTATCTTCTTATGATTAACAACACTGCAAGAAATGTAACTCACACACTGTTGGAATAGAGTCAATGATGTTTTCAGCCTACAATGTACATGGAGGAGGAGAGAGTGTCAGAGATGTATGGGAGATTTTGACAAATTAAAAACAAACAGAACAGGCCACCAATGACTAGGGAAGGGGACTATCAGATAAAATGTTGGTTTTGAGGTCTACTATGGACCTCAAAAGAAGAGTGAGAAATACTGTGTCTATTTATGTTGAAGACTGCAGGTATATTTTAAATAGAGTGCATCTACATATTTTTACTCATTGTTCTCAGTTTGGTTACAACTTCAATTTTAAAAGTACACTGGGCGGCTTAAATCCAAACAGGAAGTCATATATTGTAGATGATTTAAGAAGTAAAGCTCATCTTCTGAGCAAGAGGACTACAATAATGTTAAAATATTGGAACATAATGCAGAAATACAGCTCTCTTGCTGCTGGTTACTGTTCCGGTTAATCAACAAATTGAACGACTAAAAGCAGGTTATATTTATCACCATCAGGGCTGCAGCCAATACCGCTGTGAAAGCTGGCCAGTGTACTTCCTGTCCCTCCCGCCTCCCTTCTTAGATAAGCACATCTCTCCAAGGCTTAGGCTAAGATGCTGTGTATTTAGCACCAGCTCAGAGAAATTGTTGGGGGACATGTGGGTTAAAACTTTAGCCCAGGTGAGCTTTATTCATAAATGACACATACAATCCCCCAACTGCAAACACATCACCAACCTTCTATCCCTCCAGCTAAATTAATTTTAAAAAACAAAGCAGAAATATTGTCCCACAACCCCCAATAGTCCTGACAAATCACCAGCCCAAAGCCCGGGTTTTGGGAATAATGTCTGAGCACCTGAAAAAGGCTGGCTCATCCCAGGCACAATCCTACTTTAGCATTAGTAGAATGACATACCTGGATGGTGAAAGGGGTGAGTTTCTTTTTGTTGATGGTTCTTTCATCAATTGTGTCTGGCACTGATAGGTTGATCATTTTACTAAAAGAGAAAGAAAGAAATTCAAGAAAAGGGGCTCCTGAATAACAAAGCCAAGTAACAATGAATTTCAATTTTGCAATACTATAAGCAAACAAGACAAGATCAAAACCTGTACTAGCTGGTGTTTACGTATAAAATCAGTTATGGAATTTTGACTGCCCATGGGATGGGTTAGTGTTCCTGAAGCTACACAAATACATTGAGGCAGGAAATAGGACCCCACTTCATCCACTCACCTAAAAAGCTAAAAGAAAATCCTGGCTCCCTTAGCATATTAAGGAAATTCCGGGTGGAGAGCCAAAGCAAATACCCCCTTGAGTGCTTTACTTCCTTAGCCATGAAAATTGTCCCCACTATATAAAAGACTATCTGTATTCTTTTGAACTAATAAGTACCCCAATTTTTATTTTACATCTGGTCAAACTCTGTACCTTCAACCATATAACTTTTTAAAATATCCTACTCTAGTCATTATTTTTTTTAGCATTTTATAAATATCTCCCATTTATGTATCTAATACATAACAACCCAATAACAACCAAAGCAAACAGTTATTGTTTGAGGGCAAGACATTTTATTCAAGTTGGTATTGATTTAACCTTCAATGAGGAATACAAAATGAGTTTCCTCAGTCACTGCCTTTTTATTTAAAGAAAGGAAGTTGAAAAAAAATCCAAAAGGAATAAAAACAAAATCAAAGAATGGTAAATTTGCCTGTGATTATTTCTTTTTTTAAGGAGAGAAATCTGCATTAACATTTTTCCCTAACAAGTTTTAAGTAACTAGCTTGTTTGTTATTGATCCTTAAAATATATTTCCATAACTTTGCCCTTGTGTGCGGGGTGTGTGTGCACATATGTATATGCATATGTTTAAATAAAAGGTATTTTACAATAATTTAGGTAAAGCAATCTCCTAAATGACCTTTGAAAAATATGAGACTAGTAATGAACTGTAAGCTTGAGGGGATACAGGGGAATTGACTTTTAAAAGTGTAAGGATGTCACTACACAGCCTCAGGAACTAGAAAAATAACAGTAAACTAATCCCAAAGCAAGTAGAAGAAATGAAATAACAAAGATCAGAGCAGAAATAAATGAAATTAAGAACAATAACAAAAAAATAATAGAGAGAATTAACAAAAGCAAAATTTGGTTCCTCAAGATTAACAAAATTGACAAACTCTTAGCTAGACTGACAAAGAAAAAAAGAGAGAAGATGCAAATAAATGAAATAAAAAATAAAAATAGAGACATTACTAATGCCACAGAAAGAAAAGAGATCATAAGAAGATACTATGAACAACTGTATGCCAAAAAACTAGATAATGTAGATGAAATGAAAAAATTCATAGGAATGAATGAATAACCTACACTGACTCTAGAAGAAATAGAAGACCTCAACAAACCAGTCACAAGGAAGGAGATTGAAACAGTCATCAACAACTCCCCAAAATGAAAAGTCCAGGACCAGATGGTTTCATAAGTGAGTTCTACGAAACATTCAAAGAAGATTTAATACCAATCTTACTCAAGCTCTTCCAAAAAACTGAACAAGAAGGAATGCTACCAAGCTCATGGAAGCCAATATCACCCTAATACCAAAGCCAGATAAAGATATTATGAAAAAAGAAAATTACAGACCCTAATGGAAATATTTTCTAATTGAATCCAACAACACATTAAAAGAATTATTCATCATTATCCAGTGGGTTTTATACCAGACATGCAAGGCTGGTTCAACACAAGAAAATCAATCAGTATAATGCATCACATTAATAAATCAAAGAAGAAAAATCACATGATCCTATCAATTGACACAGAAAAGGCATTTGACAAAATACAGCATCCTTTCTTGATAAAAATATTACAAAAGATAGGAATCGAAGGAAACTTTCTCAATATGATAAAGGCCATATATGAAAAACCCACAGCTGACATTTTACTAAATGGTCAAAGACTGAAAGCTTTCCCGATGAAATCAGAAACAAGACAAGGATGCCCACTGTCACCACTGTTGTTCAATATAGTACCAGAGGTTCTAGCTAGAGCAATCAGGCAAGAAAAAGAAATAAAAGGCATTCAAATCAGCAGGAAGAAGTAACACTTCTTTTTTTTTTTTTAAATGGTCAAAAAAACTTTTATTTAGAATTAGCCAGCTGGACTCAGTTTAGATGATCCCAATTTTGTTGGCAACATCCAAAGCATCATAGTCCAAGAAGTAACACTTCTGCTATTCACAAATGATATGAGCCTATACCTAGGAAGTCTGGAAAGATCTACAACAAAACTGCTAGAGCTAATAAATGATTTCAGTAGAGTGCCAGGATATAAGACCAATATGCAAAAATCAGTGGTGTTTCTATACACTAGTAATGTGTTATCTGAGGAGGAAGTCAGGGAGAAAAATTCCATTTACAATAGTGACTAAAAGAATAAAAAATTAGTGATAAACTTAACCAAGGATGTAAAGCACTTGTATTCAGAAAACTACAATGCATTGATAAAAGAAATTAAAAAGACCTAAATAATTGGAAGAACATTTCAAGCTCATGGATATTAAGATGTCAATTCTACTCAAATTGATATACAGATTCAAAGCAATCCTGATATGAATTCCACTAGCACTTTTTAAACAAATGGAAACCACAATTATCAAATTTATTTGGAAGGGTAAGGGGTCCTAAATAGCCAGAAAAGCCATCTTAAAAAGGAAAAATAAAGTTAGAGTACTTTCCTTTCTGGACTTCAAATCATATTACCTAGCTACAGTGGTAAAAACAGCATGGTACTGGCATAACGATAGACACATAGACAAATAGAACTGAATTGATCGTTCAGAAACAGACCCTCACATCTATGGTCAAGGGATTTTTGACAAGCTTGTCAAACCCATCCAGATGGGGCAGAACAGTCTATTCAACAAATGGTGCAGGGAGAACTGGATATCCATAGCCAAAAGAAAGAAAGAGGACCCTATCTCACATCTTATACAAAAATTAACTCAAAATGGATCAAAGACCTAAATATAAAAGCAAGAACCATAAAGCTCCTAGAATAAAATGTAGGAAAACATATCTAAGACCTGGTGGTAGGTGGTGGATTATTAAACCTTACACTGAAAGCACAAGCCATGAAAGAAAACATGAATAAATGGGACCTTCTCAAACTTAAACACTTTTGTGATTCAAAGGACTTCATCTAGAAGGTGAAAAGGCAGCCCATTCAATGGGAGAAAATACATGGAAACCACATATCCGATAAGGATTTGATTTCCATTCTATATAAAGAGATCATACAACTCAACAATAAAAGAACAAGCAATCCAATTTAAAAATGAGCAGAAGATTTAAATAGACATTTCTCCAAAGAGGAAATACAAATGGCCAAAAAGCACATGGAAAAAAAAAAAGTTCCATATCACTAATTATTAGAGAAAGAAAATAGAAATTACAATGAGATATCATCTCACACCGCATAGAATGGCCATTATTAAAAAAAAAAAAAAAACACCAGAAAACAATAAGTGCCGGAGGGGATATGGAGAAATAGGAATACTCCTTCACTGTTGGTGGAATTGTAAAATGGTGTAGCCTCTGTGGAAGACAGTTTGGTGGTTCCTCAGGAAGCTAAATATAGAGCTGCCATATGATCCAGCAATTCCTCTGCTAGGAATATATCCAAAAGAACTGAAAACTGACATGAACAGACATCTGCACACCGATGTTCATAGTGGTATTATTCACAATTGCCAAAAAATGGAAACAACCCAAGTGTCCATCAACCAATGAATGGATAAACAAAATGGGGCATATACACACAATGGTATACTATGCTGCAGTAAGAAGAAATGAAATTGGGACACATATGATAACATGGATGAATCTTGAAGACATTATGTTAAGTAAGGTAAGCCAGACACAAAAGAACAAATATTGCACAGCTTCATTAATATGAACTAAATTCAAAGAATAAATGCATGGAGTTAAAACTTACAGTATAGGTTATTAGGAAATAAGAGGAGGGCTGAGAAAGACTACTGATGCTTAATGTATGTAGAAGTTTTAATTAACTTGACTATAAAAGTGTGGAAATGGATAGAGTTGTTGGTAACACATTATATTGAGTAGCAGCTGGTTTATAAATGGGATTGTGGCTGAAAAGGGTAGTCTAGGAATGTAAATGTCAATTGAAAGAAAGCTAGAGAATAATCTAGGGACTGAATAACACAGTGAACCCAGAGGTGGATGAGAATTGTGGCTGATGGTACAGATGCAAGAGTGTCCATTGTGAGCTAGAACAGATGAATGTCACTATTGCAGGGGGGTGTGAATGTGGAGAAGCATGGGAAAAATACAACTGGAGTGATCTATGGACTGTGGTTAACAGTAATAATATAATATTCATGCAACTATGCCAAAGATGTACTCTGTTGATAATGGGAGAGTATGGAAAAAGTATGCCAAATGTACACTATGAACCATGGTTGGTGGTAATATTCTGATGATATTATCTCATAATCTGTCACATATGTTCCACCATGGTAAGGAGTGTTGTATGGGAATTCTACACATGCACATGATTGTTTTGTAAGTTCACAACTTCTGTAATAAAAACATAATTTTAAAAAGTATAAGGATGTCCCTTCCCTTGAAAACATCACAAATTACGGAGGCAAAATATATGCATATGAAAAATTACAAAATGGTACAAAGCAGTACATTATAATGGCCCCCAAAGCTTTCCAAACAATATGTCCTCTAAGAATTCAGTGAAGGGAAAGATCACTAGGGGTTGGAATCAATCAGAAAAAAAATTCTTGGTAAATGGCTATGTATAGAAGGAGAGAATGGGGAAGGAAATACAGCAAATGGAAAATAAAAGGCAGAGCAAGTTATAGGCAGGCGAATATGGGGGAGAGTGAGCATTCAGCACCTTCAGTGCCCTGGGTTGAGTTCCACTGAGTCACGGGGGTCTTAAGAGGTAAATCCAGAAGAGGGAAGGAGTGCCAAGCTAAGGAGTCAGAACAGGAAGCTAAGTTTTGGATGTTTTTCCTAGCAGTTGAACCTTCTTGAACTAAAACTTCATGCTGAACTCTAGTAAATAAAATACCAAAACCAGAGTGGCCCTTAGTTGGAGCAGAGAAGCGAGGCTCACAGTCTTTTTTTTTTTTTTTTTACCGGGAGGTACCGGGGATCGAACCCCGGTCTCTCCATATGGTAGACGGACGCCGAACCTCTTGAGCCACATCCGTTTCCCGAGGCTCACAGTCTTACCCACCCATCCTTCCCTCCAGCTCCTAAGCCCACTCATATGGGACATTTCAAGCATCCTCATGCAGGTCACAGTCCTGCAATGCCAGAGAGGCTGCTATGGAAAGAGCTGCAGGGGCATCTCAGAGACACCATTAGGAGTTGACCAGCACAGTGTTTAGAGACCTTACACGATGGCCCTTGGTATTTGGGTCGTATATACACGGCCACCACTCAAACACCCCTTTGCTTAAGAGCTTGCTAAGAGCTCTGCCAAGAGCTTGCACTGGGTGACTTGAATTCTCAGGTGCTCTCGTGGTAGGTCATGCTCAGTGAAGCAAACTGGCATCTATTCCAAAAGTAATTGCATTTGACCTTGTATGACAACATCCCTATGTATGTTTATTTCTCTGTTGTGACCTCCCCACATCTCCAGCAACAGCAGTCCTGCATTTTGCATGATAAGTTGCTTTTGAAGTTAGTTGTATTCCTGGATCTGCCAAATGAAAGTCAAAGAAAGCATTCCAGGTACCTGCTAAACTCTAGGGGAAGCTGGCTCAGGAGAAACACAATTAATAACTGATATTCCAGAAAATGGGCAATTCTCTCGGAGCCTTCAGAAATCAAGAAGGTTGTTACTTACCAAAGAACAATGCCATCCCCAACTGCTTTAAAGAGGTCGTCTGTGTTGGGATTCATTGGGATGACGTGCCGACAATCGGGATCATTTTCTAGGGCTTTGTTTATCCAGTTGACAAATGCATATTTCTCTTCCTCTGCAAGTAAATGACAAAAATAACCGACTCACAAAGTGAAAGTGTGATCTAAACAAAAATATGCACATTGATCTTAGAATGTTGTGCCCAGGAGAGATATTGGGAGGTTATCTGGTCCATTATCCTATTCATCTCATATTTATTGACATTTAAAAATCTCCAATCACTTGAAAAATTGGCACAGAATTTATGTCCACTCCAAGTCATAAAACCTACAGTGAGCAGATTTAAAGGCAAATATATACATATTCAAATATATTCAGAAGTGTGTATACACACACACACACACACACACATACACACACCTTTGAGGACAATTTAATTATAAATGTGGTCTAATGCTTACAGGCTATAACTCAGAGTTCTGCCTTAGGCGTGCTGATTAAACACTGGACAACCTTGTATAGTCCTTGCAATATCTCTGAGCTTCTTTATATAATTATAATGAAATTGCCATGAAATGAAATTATTTGTGATGTAATCTTTCCTTCTTCTCGGTGAAGCCTGCCAGAAGTCGATTTTAGAAGTTTTAATAAAACCTCAAGTTATGCCTTGTACTCTAGCACTGTGTTTCCCATTTTGGGTGTCATAGAAAACCAGTAGTTCCTCTCAAAATACTCCTGAGTTCAAAAGTTTAGCATGCAGTATTTTAGAGGTTCACAATGCACATTTATGTAGCAAAGGCTCTGAGAAGTTCTGTATTTGAAAATAAAAGGCTCAACTCAGTCTTAACAATAACACACCTTGTGTAACTATGGAAATCTCATGTTTAAGACCAACTAATGTTTTGAAAACCGCAGTTTACTGGACTGCTTGGTTATTAGAATTTTCACGAAGGCTGGTGGCTGACAGCCTTCAGAATAGTGACACAACCTTCTTCTAAGTCAGACAGAAAAGCATTTCCTGATTTGAAAGGACAATTTTTTTTCCCCTGACTCCTCAGCAAGTGTTGAGAATAATCATGAACTTTGGCGGTAGAAGCCCAAGTAGCTAATTTTGTCCAGAAGATTTACAAAGGGGTTTGAGCCTCTTTTCATGGACTTTCTGAAAAGGTCGGTGATATGATTTGGTATGGGCCCCTACCTGGAGCTGGGGCTGCACCTATCTCGCCAGCCCACTTACGCATGGGAAAACAGGCAGGAGTCAATAAACTTCTGTCTGCTTATCCAGTTGGGAGTGACTCTCAAGCGAAGACTCTGCAACCGCAGAAGGCATGGTCCTTTCCGCACCTCTCCCTCTCCCTCTACCCTCAGCTGCCTCTGCATCCCCACTTCCTCCTCAGCCATAAGCACAGCCTACCTGAATAGGAGTGTTGGGTGTCAACGCTAGACTGCTCTGAGGTACCACCGATGGCACAAATCCCTTCTTTCTTATTGATTGCCTTTCGAAAGGTCTTGGCAACCTCTGTGCTTTTGAGGCCATGAAAAACCTGCAAAAAGAGAAGGGGTCTTTAGAAATCCAAGCCGTGATGAAGAAAACCACGAAGGAAAGAATTTGCAATGTTGAAATCAGGAAGGCAAGCATTTGTTTCTGAATATATATATATATATATATATATATTTAATAATTATAAATATATATTTTTTTTTTTTTTTTTTTACCGGGAGGTCCCAGGGATCGAACCCTGGTCCCTCCATATGGGAGACAGACGCCCAACCATTTGAGCCACGTCCGTGCCCTGAATATATATATTTTTAATGGAATTAAATTTCCCAGTCTCAAAGGCTTCAGGTGTGCCTCTTTGTGATCAGCATCATCCTTACCTTGATAAACTCATCAAAGCTGATCTTTCCATCTTTGTCCAGGTCTCCCGTGGCCATTAGGTTTTCTGTAATTTCTCTCACTCTGTAGCCAGGCAGCGGCAAGCAAGCAGCCTTGAACAAATCGTTCAGCTCATTGCAGCTGATGTACCCATTGCCATCCGTATCTGTAAGGCAAACGCGGTTCTAAAGCTTCAGAGCTGTGGAGACAGCACTTAAAAAGGTGAGAGCAGACTAGACAGGAGGTGAGGGGATGAAGGAGAAATTTTTCCAGGGTCACTGCCTGAATCCATGAACGATTCATGAAGAGGCCTGTTGCTAATGGGTATGGATATTGGTATCACTTCCAACATCCAGAAGAAAGGGGTCCTAATTTCAAAACAGAGGTTCTGGCAACAGAATCTGAAGGAACTAAAAGAAACAGAAGTTGGTGAGTGGATGTGGCTCAAGTAGTTGAGCACCCACCTCCCACATGGGAGGTCCCAGGTTTGGTTTCCAGGTGTCTCCTAAAGAAGACAAACAAACAATGAGCAGACAATGAGCAAAAACAACAAGCAGGCAACAAGAAAAAAAATGAACAGACAACAAGAAAAAACAACGAGCAGACAATGAGCGAAGACAACGAGCACAGACAACGAGCAAAAACAAACGAGCAGGGAGTGGATGTGGCTCAAGCAATTAAGCATCCACCTCCCACATGGGAGGTCCCGGGTTTGGTTTCCGGCATCTCCTAAAAGAAAAAAAAACACAAAAACAAGCAGACAATGAGCAAAAAACAATGAGCATGGGTATATACCCAGAAGAACTGAGAGCAGTGACACGAACAGACATCTGCACACCGATGTTCATAGCAACATTATTCACCATTGCCAAAAGTTGGAAACAACCCAGGTGTCCATCAACAGATGAATTAATAAACAAACTATGGTCTATTCACACAATGGAATATTATGCAGCTGTAAGAAGAAATGAAGTCATAAAGCATATGACAACATGGATGAACCTGGAGAACATGATGTTGAGTGAAGCAAGCCAGACACCAAAGGACAAATACTGTATGAATGCATTACTATGAACCAAATATACTGTATAATATATTGTTTGATTCAAAAAAAAAAAAAACAAAAAAACAATAAGCAGACAGTGAGCAAAAACAATGAGCAAACTGATGAGGGAGCCATCTCTGGGGAAAAAAAAAAGAAACAGAAGGGAAAACAAATCACAAGTTTAGCAATAAAAAGAACATATATAATGGTAGAAAAACAAAGGAAACCAAAGAAAGCAGATAAGATATTTTAAAAATGAGAATTAGAAGCCATTTCCAGGAAAAAGCTAGAGGTGGGAAAGAGTCCATATTCCATGTTTTGACAGGGAAAGGATTTCCTGAAGCTTCTCAATAAAGAAGAGAAATGTGTAACTTGAGATATCAGTCTACTCACCAACTTTGGCAAACGCCTCTCTGAGCTCCATCATTTCTTCATCGGACACTGATCCTCTGGCCATTTTTTATTGCTTTAGGTGACAGATCTGGGGAGGGAGGGAACAAAAGGAATGACTTTTCTCATCTTAATTCTTAAAGTGCCACTTTAAGAAGCAATTCCTGTTGATTAAATAAGGAACTCTTTCTACTCATCCCCCATGGTTTATAACAATCTTTCCAAAAATATAAGTTAAAAACAGCCTTTTTCTTAATCCTTCATGTGCTGGTCTCAAAAGATGACCCTCAACAATTCCCTCCCTCCCTGTACTCTCATACAGTTCCTTATATCAAGAGGTGGAGTCTGGGCTGCCCAGTCTAAACTGGACTAGACTGGAATCCTTGCCTCCCTTTGGCATGCCCACTTTTGGGGTGTTCCGTCATGCTGTGAGAAGTCTGAGCCAAGAAAGGGGCTAGTGAAGAACTGGATGGATGCCCTGGTCCACGGTCCCTGCCCAGTGAGGGAGCACCAGCGTCCTGGTTCGTGGTCCCTGCCAAGCTCCTCGTTGACCACCAGTATCAACTGCAAACTTTGTGGTTGGTCATTGTGCACCCCCAGCCCACCTGACCAAAGCCTCCTGTGGAGCCGAATTATCACCCAGCTGTGCCCAGCCCAGCCACAAAACTGTGAGACTGGATAAAAGGATTGCTCCTTCATATCACTAAGTTTTGGAGTCCTTTGTTACACAGCAATAGACAACCAAAATACTCATTTTTCAGAAATGTCTTTTTTTTTTTTTTTTTTAAAGGGAATCTTTAATATTCCATATTTAAAAGTAATGGGTCTGGCCAAGCCAATGGATATATTTTAAAATTTCCAAGAGAATTATCAATATTCTGTAAGTAAGTTAGAGAAGGAGGATGGGAAGGTGGCCCTCTAATAATTCATCTATGGAATTTGAGGGACTTTTTAGGTGTTCTCTTCTCAGGCTACAGTTTTGCTGAGAAATTGCCTGTGTTTGAGTAATTTCCCTTTTCCTGTGCCCGTGTGTATTACTGCTGCCCACTAGTGGATAGAAAGAGAATGAAATAGAAAAAGGATTCTATTCTCTATGCCCCTAGTTTATATACAAGCCTGAGTGTTTCAAATAGGAGGATGTCCTAAGCAGGCTGGATCTCCCGGTGGGGAGGGGGTAGGTGAGGTGGGAGTGTAAAGGATGGACTATTTTCTAAGCATAATTATGCTTTATTTTAGTGAAAGTACTGATTTTTAAAAAAAATATTTGAAATTTGTTGACAAGACGTTTTAAATCTATTTTTTTTCTATATTTTCACATCATGCTGTACTTGTTCTCAATGGTAACCAATAACCACATACACACAAAAGTTATAACACTTAAACCTATAGGCCAAAATGCATAACACTCTATTTTGCAAATCTACATCCATTGTTCCTCAATTTACTATCCTGCCACTTACACATATCAGTACTTTCAAAATTTTACCCACAAGCAACAGAAATTCTATGTTTAAATAAGGGTAAACAAATAAAGGTAGCCATCCTGAGAGCCTCGTCTGAAGAAACCCAAATGTCCCCTCCTCCGTTGTCCTGAGTTATCCCACCTCCCTACAGGAACCCTAAGGAGCATAATTTGAAAATCACAGAATACACATACACACATATAACATAATTATTATTTCAATTTCTTTAAAATGCATTTTTAATCAATAAAAATTTTATTTTATTATTTGCCTTATCTAAAAATGTGTTGGTCCATTGGGTTCTGTGAAGAATGGTAGAAACTGTTGCAGGTTTAATTGTAGAAGAAACACAATCTCATTTACACATCACAATAACCCCAAGAGACAGCTATGGATAGCTAACTTTCTGGCCTTCAACCCATTCCTTCTTTCCTTCCTTATTTTGTCTTTCTTTCTTTTTATTTACTTTTTCCACCATGCCTTGCTCCAAAAGCAATTTGGGCCAGGCTACAAAGATACATATCCAAACCTGAAAGTTAAACCAATTAAATGATGTACTTGGTGAGAAGGAGAAGTTAATCCCAGGCCAGGTAAGATGATGGCAAAGAGGAACTTTAATGGTTAAAAACAGGCTTAAGATCCTATACATTCTGCTAGAAGTACGCTGAAAATCTCACTCCATGTTCTCTAGAAGCTAATACAAAAAGGGAAATAGTTATACAATTCACTGTATATGAGACAAACCAACCAATTTCCTCAAGGTAGCAGGGTTGAGATCTAATGGCAATATCTTCACCAGGACTCAAGGAAAGGATGCTTGCAGGATGTAATAAACACAAGTTATTTCCTTAATGCAAGGCTGATACATATATTCCCATTTATTGAGCAGGAAACTGAAGCTCAGAGAAGTCAAGAAACATAAACCACATGGCTAGGTAAAGGACAGCCTAGAATATAAACCCATTCTGACTCCAACCCTCAAGGATTTTCTCCTCTCCCATGCTGTCTACTCAGGTTCAAAGCCTTCTTTGACATTTCTATAAGAAATTCAGGTACCCATTGAGGAATTATTCTTTAAGTATCAATAATATGTATAGCTTCATGGGAGATTAAAAATACGACAATACAGAGAGTCTCTTGCTATCCTCACATTCTAGCTTAGGAAGCTTCTGCTTTCACGTGTTATGATATTGAGGCTTCTGTTTTAAGAAATTACTTCCGTAACTTTGTACACTGCACTAAATTCTTGTGACTAATTTGGCTGTTCTTTATACCCTTTACCAATTCTCAACATCTGCATTAATAGAAAGTTCTCTCCCATCATATTTTAGCAAGGGCTGGTGGTAAAAAGCCCTGGCTGACCTTCCTTTTTTAATATTTCATTGAAAATGTAATTTAAAAGCACATACACACCACTCAGCTTAACTTATTTGAGATTCATAGCATTGAGTATAGAAATAGAATAACGTAAACTCAATTCTGATAATGGCGTATGTTTTGCATTCCTTCAAAATAATTAATCCTTATATACTTACTGCCAAAATATATTCTCACTGATGCCATTTATTTCTCTATAACTTTTTTTTTTTTTTTTTAAGATTTTATTTATTTATTCATTTATCCCCCCCTTGCTGCTTGTGCTCGCTGGGTCAGCTAACCACGCCGTGCGGGCGGGCTTGCCTTCACTAGGAGGCCCCGGGAACCGAACCCGTATGGTAAACGGGAGCCCTACCGATTGAGCCATAGCCGCTTCCCTCTCTATAACTTTTGATTACACATAGTTTCCTTTCCTATTCTTTTAAAATAAAACCCCACACATGACTACATCTCTTATACAGCCATCCAATTTTAAGATCCTATGACGTCCCCGTGAAAAGCATAATTGTCCTGTGATGAATGCAAAGACTACAAGAGGGAAGCGGCTGTGGCTCAATCAGTAGGGCTCCCGTTTACCATATGGGAGGCGCCGGGTTCGGTTCCCGGGGCCTCCTGGTGAGGGCGGGCCCCCGCCCGCATGGCGTGGTTGGCTGACCCAGCGAGCACAAGCAGCAGGGGGGTGATAAATGAATAAATAAATAAAATCTTTAAAAAAAAAAAAAAAAAAAAAGACTACAAGAAACTATATAAAAAGAGCAAGGCATGATTGCCATAAAAAGAACAAACACATTGGAGTCTGATCTCCTTTTGGTCTGTAAGCACGCTAACTCCTCTTGTCTGGTGGATGTTCATGGGATTATGAAATAAATTCATTCATTTAACAAATATTTTATGAACGCCTACTGTGCGCCAGGTCTACGTGGACTTGGTTTCCCTGAAAGCATGAAGGACTGAAACAATGTTAAATGTAAGGAGGAGGAAGGGGACCTCTGAATCTAAACCTGGCCCTATCCTTCGACATAAGAGTTTTAGATGTTAGAGCCTATAAGAGATCAGTGAGATGTGTAAGTAAAGGCAGGGAACAAGATTGCATTTCAAGTGTCAAGAGGAGGCCCAAGGAAGAAATGAAAGAATTACAGTATTAAGTTTTTTAAAAAAATCTAAAGACAACACAGGGAAAAAATAGAGAACATATTTTGGCACAAAATTGACATGACCCATACATTTTAATGAGTGTAACAAAAACTGTTGATTTTTGGATATGATTGTGGCTGAAACAAATAGTCTAGGGAGGTTAATGTTAGTTGGAGGATAATATAGGGCATGTATAACAGTGATTTGGGTGGTAGAGGAGGATTGTGGTTAATAATATAAATACAGGAATGTTCTACTATAAGGTGTTAAGAATGTGGTAATACATGGAAAAAATATAACTAATGTAATTATGTACTATAGTTAACAATAATATTGTAACGTTTTTGTAGCAAAAGCAAAGAAGGTAATATAGAATTCCTAAAGGTTAAAAAAAAAAAAGAATATGGGGTTTGGTTTTGTGAGATATGAATATGATTAAGCATTTTTTCCCCTTCTTTGTTTTCTTCATTAACAAGGAGACTTTGATTATGTCATTTAACTAATCTGTGTATCTTTCTGAACACGGAAGGAACAATTGAGTTTGTTGTTAGAATTAAATGAGATAAAAGTGCCTGGACAGAACTTTTTTTAGGAGTAATGCTTCCATAACTTGTTGAGCTGCCTTTTGTCTGTTATTTTATTTTTTGAATTTGAAATAAAGTTTGAAAAAGAAAACACGACATGACCCATTCAAATGACATACCTAGGAAGGGGGAAAACACCATGTCAGATAGGTCAAGATGAAAAACCTTGAGCATCTACACAATATTTTTACAAGAGATTTGTAAGGGGGAAGAATCAACAAGGGGAAGCCAGAGAATGCAAAAACCTTCAAAATTTTAAAAATATCTCAAACACTTCAATGATTTGACAGCTAAAGGCAAAGAGCAGTGGATCGAATTAGATTAAAAGATGAATTAGAGAGGGAGCAGTCAACAGTCCAAGTTGTCCTGATACTGTCTGTAGAAGTAGGGGTCAAACCCAAGTAGACATTTGGGGCGAGTCGCTTTACCATCAGAGTGAGAACTAAATCCTGGAAGTAACCTAAATTTTAGAGTCAGAAGGAACCTTAGAAATAATTTGTTATAGGGAAGCGGCTGTGGCTCAATCAGTAGGGCTCCTGTTTACCATATGGGAGGCCCGGGGTTCGGTTCCCGGGGCCTCCTGGTGAAGGCAAACTCGCCCACATGGCTGACCCAGCGAGCACAAGCAGCAAGGGGGGGATAAATGAATAAATAAATAAAATCATAAAAAAGAAAAAAGAAAAAAGAAAAAATTAAAAAAAAAAAAAAGAAAGAATTTGTTATAACTCCTTGATATTAGAGATAAGGAAACCAAAGGGCCAATGAGATTAAAGGCTTTGTCCACGTACACTTTCTCAAGGCAATGGCAGCAAGGATTTGTAAATGCAGTAGCTGATGGGCAAAGCAGGGAAAGGATGGGGTTATTATTAAAAGGGCCATTAGGTTCATAACTGAGAGGAGAAGTTTTAACTAACTGGACTGGGTAGCAATTGCAAAGGCCCAGAAGCAGGAAGAGGAGGTCATTAATGCAAACACATGCAGATCAGACCATTTCTAAGAAGGTCGCTGCTAGGGTAGGAATCGAATGTGAGGTACTCTACGGAGTTTATTAATGTGCTTGCCAGGCAGAAATGCCCCCGTTTTAATTTATGCATATGTGAAGGTATGGGTTATCATAACGTTAGGTAATAAGGATAATAGGTGGTTTCATTTTGCAAACTACTGACGCCATATTGGCAGCAAACTCTAGAAACACCACTGCAGTAAAGAGAGGTGCTGGAGGCATTTGAAGCCTGAAAGAAGTGGCTGAGAAAACGTGTCTCCCGTGGCGTACATAAGTGGCTTCTCTGGCTCTGCTCTACTGTCTCTGCATTGTCTAATTATGCCCTGCCAGGAACCATTTTAAGATTTCTTGCAAATAAGTGGTGAATTTTGGAATCCAGTTTTTGAATCACTACCCCAAATCATAAATCTAAGAAGACAAATCTCCAATCATTAATCTGAGTCATGTCTGACTGCCAGTTTTTCTATAAGCACTTAAATTTATTAAATCAATAGTTATGGAATCCCAAGATTGATTGATTCCCAAAGAAAGTACAGGCCATTAATTTTTTTAAATTATAAGATTATTTTTAAAATTATAAGAAACTTAAATAACCCCAGAACCACCAAAAGCCACTAAGGCTGTTCATTCCTATGTTACTGAGTTTGAGCTCTGCTTAAAGGAGTCTGGGATTTCCTAGATCAGTAATGAAAGGGAATTTCTGAGAATGAGCTCTTCTAACAAAAGCCCCTGACCAGAGTTCCCCGAAGTCTGAATACAGAAACTATTGGTAGCTTATTGTGGAACACAGGCACTGTAGAACTTTATAGAAGGAAATGTGTTCTCTAAAGTCCATGTAAAAACATAACCAGAATTTTCTCTGAGAAGTTTCATAACTGCTCATGAAAAGAAAGCTGAATGTGTAGGTGCTGGCACCTCTGGAGAGAGCAGCAGGAGGAGGGAGAAAGGTGGGCTGTCCAGAGTAAGCTGCCTTGAGCTAGAATCGTGCCTACAGGTGGGAGTGCTGTGCTGGCTGGCTGGTTGAGTCAATAAACTGACGCCCAATTATAACCTGCCAGGATCAGGGAGGCAGCTGTGACCTGGCAGTGCATCCCCAAGGGACTCTTTTGAACGTGCCCTACTTCTCCTGCAATTTGACTCAGCGGATAAGGTAAAACTAGAAACTTGGAACCCACATTCCTAGCTCTGCCTCGATTTCAGGATGTGTCCAGGGAGAAACGGTGCGACTGCTGACCCTCTCAGTGAGCCATGAGTAATGCAAAACCATTCGCAATCTAGAACAACATCAGTATTGCAATCTCTGGTGTCAGACTATGATGACTACAGAAATGAAACATAAAATACATGGGCTACTGAAGCAAAATCAGTCACCCATACATTTTTTTCCAAATGCCACCAAGATAAAATCATTTCAGAGAAGGAAAGAACTTTGCTTTCACTTAATTCTTCCCCAGTCGTTTCCCAAAGCAGACCAATTACTCCAAGTAATTCACTATATGTTCCTGGGTTACCATCTCTATGGAGATAGACCTTACTTTACATAAAGAATGAATCTGAAAATATTTTATTTTTAAATTACTTTGTTTTTAAGACATGAAATAATTACAAATGACCTCAAATACAGAGGGTCACTGAAAGGGGCTCTTGTGACTCTTTTTGTCAAGTCAAGTCCCACGGTAGATTGTCTTTTCTCTCCCAGCAGATACCATGACTCTATCAGGGGCTGCTCCAGAGTACAGAATTCTTATCTCTGTGTCAGCGCCCCAGGGAGGAAGGCAGAGGTTAGGCTGTCCACATCCCCCTCACTGACCCTAAGAGGTTCCTCCAGGCAAACATTTCATTAGCTCTTGGGAAGCGAGCAGGCCCCAAGATGCCAAACCTGATAATGTTTGGGAGCCTCTGTGGCTTGATTGCTCATTGAGGGGTTTCTGAAGCTGAGTGGCACACAGCTGCCAGGAGTCCTCATCTCCCCCCGTCCCCCCCTCTGTTTTCTGCCAAGTTGCTTGAACCCATTAAGGATTTGACACTGAGCAAACCTCTTGCAAGCAAAGAGGACATCCCAGGCTGGGGCTTGGGGTAGGGGTGGGGGTCCTTCAACCGCCCCAGCCCCTCTCTCCTTCCCTGGGCTCTAGTCAGTGATACTCTGGGGACTCGCGCTTTGGGAATCCGTTGCCATCCTTCATTCCACATCCTACCACAAATACTTTGAGATACAGATTTTCCCCTATGAAAATCTCAGGCGATCCTAAAGAGATCTTTTCAAAACTTAGAACCATTATTATTATTATGGGCTAGCTGATGATCTACTGTTACTCCAATATCCAAAGTCATTCATTCATTCACTGCTCTAGTTTCAAGAGGTCAGGGAGGCTACAGGAATGGGGAATACAAAGGTGGGGCTTCAGAAACCCACAGGTAAATGTCAAGTTGAAGCACAGATTATAGCTAAATTATTGTGAAACAGTTAATACAATGAAAAAGTTCTGATGATCAGAAATGAAAACATGCAAAGGTTAAACACAGGACTGCAAGAGGGGGGAAAAAAGACCGGGTAAGAGTAAGAAATTAGCCTGGATGCTTATCGAAAAAATAAAAATAAATCAGCCCATGTGATAAAGTTGTTCAATAATGAACACACTGGTACATCTCCAAAGAAACCACAGCGCCAAGAACTGGCAGGGAGCGAAGGAAATGGCCAAGCCAGGCAGAGAGGAGACCTGCTCTACCCTTCTGTGTAACTTCAGGCTTTCGTTTTGCCTCGCTTGACCTCAGTTTCCACATCTATAAATCGAGGGCGGAAGTCCTTCCAGGTTAAAGGTCCCAAAATTCAATTCAGTCATTGCACAAATTAACGTCAGGTCAAAGAATATTTCAGATGAACCTAGGAATAGGTACAAGTATCCTGGGATTGGGAATGGACCCAATAGGGAAGGAGGTGCCTCTCAGCCCAGAAAGATCCTGCTCTTACCTGAGTAGCATGGAAAGTTCTGTCCAGGAGCATTCTCCTCACCAACCCACCACTTCCGGAGGCCCACTAGCAGCAGCGTGTGCGATCTGTTTTCTGAGATGTTACCACATTCCGCTTAAACCACGCGGCTTCAGGTCACTCCTGGTTTCTAGGCAAGGCTGAGTACAAACTGTCCCAGAAAGAGAGCCATCTACTATTTTCTTTAAAATCTCCAAATAAGGAAACCCTACAACCTCACTGGTATCTCATATCCCTACCTTGTAACCTAAATCGTTTCTGATACGATTAAAGCTCCCTCTCTCTGGTGTTATTCTCAGTGGGAATTACAGAAACTGCTCAATTCATAAAAATTCCATCACATGCCGTGATGACTGCCACTGGGTCTCTTTTATTCTTTTAACCTGGTTTTTTTTTTCTTTTTCTTTTTTAGGGCCTATTTTCCATGCCTTGACTAGTTTTCTTTGCTATCTTCTGGGTCTCTTGCAAGTTCCCTAAAGGGTAAAATTAAGACCAAGAGAGGCACAGAATGTAGAGGTGGATGGGCCTTTTTTTTTTTTTTTTTTTTTTTTTTGGCTGGGCCTTAAAGATGATTTATCTGGCCAAGATCCTTCCTGCCACAGATGAGTAAAATGACACCCAAGTTAAAGGACACACCCAACATCGCAGAGTTTGGAGCTCTTTCTTCTATAATAAGTTTTGAAACCTAAGATGGAGCTCTGCTCTATAAGTGAGAACTGCTCAACATATAGCAATATGATTCCCCCATGATTTCAAACACCTTATCAATGTAATTATATGCCTGTTCCTTGAACACTAAGAAAAATTTAATCTACGTACTGAGAAGACAAGAGTCTAGGTCTAGGCTGAAAGTAAAATGTGCCAAACAATGTAGACCTGCCCCGCCTCAGTGACAGTGACCAAGGTGGGAGAAGACCCCTTGCTTCCATCCACGCAGATGCTCAGCTTTGCATCAAGACCCCCTGCTTTTCTGGAAGCCACTGAAAAGCAGACAGAATTAAGGCAGCTCACCCTGAGATGAAATGTTCAGAAGATAAAATGGCCAGATTCATAGATGGATACTAAAATGGCACTCTAAGGCTATATTTAAAATATCAGCTTGATTTCATCCATTCTGTTCTTCAGAGAGTCCCTTCTCCCCCCGAGAGCTGAGCTCCCTACTGCCATTTGCATCTTTCCCAGAGGAAGTAGCCCTGAGCTTTCCCTTGGAGAGGCAAAGATGGCCTGCCGGAGAGAGTGACATTGGAATAGGATTTCAACAGAGGAGTAGGAGATTGCCTGAAGATTAGGCAGCCTGGGCTTGATAAGGGATAAAGACAATTTTGTAAGAATTTACTTTGGACTGGAGCCCTCCTTTCTCCCAGGTTTTTTTTTGAGAAGTTCTAAATGTTTCTTCGGTTCCTCAATATCCTGAGGAGAGAAGAGAGAACATGGAGAAGGACAGCTGGCCTGCCCTCACCCCCTCATGGCGTCTCCCCTGCCTCTGGTGAGAACAGTGGCCTCTCAACAGCAGCCTCCATCCCTCATTCATCCACTCACACTTGATGAGGCACTCACTGCTACTAGGCACTGGAGATACAAAGCTGAATAGTGAATAACCTGTGCTCTAGGGAAGGAAAATGGATACTCAAATTAATGAAGCAATAATGTAACCCCTTAAAGGCATTATTATCAGGATGCAGTGGCAGCACAGGGGAGGAAGCACGGGACTCTGCCTGAGAGGGGAAGGGGAAGCTCTCCAGAGGAGGTGAAATTGATGCTGAACCCAAGTCTTCAGGAACGAGTATGAGTTTTCCAGATAATTGTTCTGCATGATATCGCAGTGATAGGTACAGGCCATTATATACATTTTGTCAAAACCCATAAAATTGTGCAGTGCAAAGTGTAAACTCTAATGTAAACTATAAACCATGCTTAGCAGCAATGCTTCAATATGTGTTCATCAATTGTAACAAATGTACCACACTAATGAAAGATGTTGTTAATGGGGGAAAGTGTGTGTGTGTGTGTGGGGGGGGTATATGGGAATCCCCTATATTTTTGATGTAACATTTATGTAATCTAAAACCTCGTTAAAAATAAAGAAGAAAAAATAGTCACACACAAAAAAAGAGTTTTCCAAATAGGCAAAATGGAGGACAGCATTCCGGGTAGGGAGAATGGTGTTTGAAGTGAGGCACAAGAAGGAACATACCGAGGAAGCTGTAACGGGTTCAGTGTGACTGAAGCCGTGTGAGGCAGAACTCCAGGAGAGGAGGTGGAGGAGGTGGCAGCCTGAGTCTCTTCCTCACTAGCTCTTGCTTCGAGAATATCTGGGCTCTCTTTGCCACCTTCAGTCACAAAGCTTACTGCACTCACCTCAGGTAATATGAGTGTCCCTCTAGCTTCCTCCTTATATCACCGCCTCCCGTGCAGAAAATACAGTCCTGAGAAGCGAGGAGGGAACTGGACATGTCAGAGACAGGAAAATGGGGCCCTGAAAAGCGAAGTTACTCCCCAAAGTCTCAAAGTGAGTCAAGTGACTCATACAAAAAAAGAGAAGTAGGGCACCCGGAATCTCCATTTGGTTTAGCCAAGGTATGGGAAAAACACAAGTCAATGACCATTTAAAGCATCAAGGCATTTCAGGCATCCCACAAACCTCATCTGAGCACTAAGTATCATATATTCCTTTTATGAAACTACACTTATTATGTTAAAAAAAGAGAACCAACTAGGAAATAACTTGGTATGGTGAAAAGATGATAAATATCCTGTCTCAACCCACGTCTGGGTGTATGTCCTTGTACACATTACTTAAGTTTTTTGAACCTCAGTTTTTTCATCTGAAAAAGGGGATATTATTAAGTGAGACAAAGTGTTTCAAGCATGTACAACTGTGACTGGCATGAACAAACAAACAAAAAATAAATAAAAGGGGGAGAGGAGAGAAAATTGAAAGAAAATAAAAAGCACTAGAATTTTTACCATTATCTTGGGGAACAAAACCCACTTTTCACTATAAATTGTATGAAATTCTATGGAGAGTCACCCCTTAAAAGCCTGTCTTAATTGTGTGTGTGTTTTGTGTTTGTGTGGGTATAAACCTAGATCCTGCAGCCGAGCTCTATCTCAAATGTTCTTAGCCTGACATGGTTTGGCTCCTGCACCCGATTTCTCATCCAGAGTCCAGGAAGCCAGAGCTCCAAAGGTCATTGCAGAGTTGGCAGGTGATACCAACCAGGAGCCAACAGCCTTGCTATGGGCTGATCTCTGGGCTTACCCTTGCCTGAGATACTGAGTGGAAAGCACCTTCTAAGAGCTGAAAAACCGTGGCTGGAGTGGAAAAATGTACAAAAATCTTAAGAAAACAAGCCCAACATTCATCATGAGTCATGAAAAGAAAAAAGAGATCTCTGGGTATCTACCGTGAGGCCCATTGGACAATGCCCCTTCCCGCATACATGTCCCAATGTTCAGGCCTGGTTTTGTGAGCCTGTATTCCAGTTCTTGATTCTCATCCACTCCCTAATTCTCCAGACCTTTTCTCCACGATAGTTTGAGCTGGTAAAACACTGGGACAATATGTAGCAGACATCTGCATATTAGCAATGAAAATGGAAGCTTCTATTTATTCTTATAACATGACCTCAATTTCAACAGGTTCCTTAGCTATTTATCAATACCACTTAACAATGGGATATGCTATAACATTTTTTTGTGTCAAAGTTTTAAGTGGCTAATCATCTAATCTAATGACTTCGTAACTGTTTTTTTTTTTCAGGACTTTGGGCCATAAAATCTTCCAGCATTTGTCTGTTCATTCTTCAAATAGGTTGGGTATACCAGAATACTCATTAAAAGTAGGGTTGGAATCCGTTCCTAAAGGAAAGATGGGCATTCAGAATAACCACTCAATACTCACAGAAAGGAATAATTAGATTTTAATCATAAAGCAATTAGAGGGAAACCATGCAGTCATGCCCACACCTTTAAGAAACTGTCAATACAAAATGGACAAAAGCCAAGGTGTGAATCTTGTCTTTGCCACTTAGTGGCTCTGTGACCTTAGGTAAGTCACATAAACCTCTCTTGAACCTCAGTCTGGTCATCTGTTACAAGGAGATAATGTCAGCCTTCTGCAGCTCTTGTATGGAAATAGAAGAACAAGCATGTGTTGAGTGCTTAGCCCATGCCCAGCAAATAGTAAGGGCTCAATCAGTCGGCAATGATTGTGGGTATAAGTTGAGAGGATGATTCACAGAGATCAACCAAATGGACAAAGGGCAGGGACACATGAACCCAAGAGCAGACCTAGGAGGTGGATAGCACTCTCCCTATTTTATAGATGACAGAATTGGGCTTCAGAAGGGTAAAGAGACTTGCTCAGGCTCCACTACCAGTAAAAGACTAGCTATAAATCCTCACTTCTCTCCAGATTTGCTCCCTTTTCTTTATACCAACCTGACTCTTTTCCGGACAGGAACTGCAGGCACTCAGACTTCCAAGCTTAAATAAATGACATTGTATACATTAGGGGAGGAAGCATGCAGGCACTGAAAATGCAGTTAGCAGCAGGGTAGGTGTGGAGGGAGGAGAAAGACTGTGTGACTGGGACCAGATAACTGAACTCTCACAATCGTCATTCTCTGTGGTCACGGGAAAGAAACGGGGACTATTTTGATGAAAAGTCCATCACGGAAGGGAACAATCCAGAACACTCTCCCAAGATGACTAGAATATTCAATCTTTCCCAAAGGGAAACTTTCGAAGTGTTTACAAAGCATTGAGGATGGCAGGAAAGTTCATTTCACATTCATAAGATGAAGAAAGGTTGCTCAACAATGCAAAACTGCATAAGGTTTTTTCCAGTTTTTACTCTTAACCTCACTTTGCGATGAATAGCTACCTTTCTCCATAAGGAACCTGTATCCTACGCTGCTTTCTTAATCCTGGTGAAGACAATTGAGCCGATGATGTCAAAGAGACCCAAAGGATCTGCATTTAAAATGCTATACCTGAGGTTAACGAAGATGCAATTTTAATTCTAAATCTTGCCTGAGGGGACAGTGAATAGGCAAAAGATGCAAATATTATACAAATACATTTATGCACCTCCTTACTTCATACATTTGGCAATACAGTGGTTAAATTTTAGTGAAGACTCCCCAGACTGAGGGGTCCAAATCCAGGGTAAATGCATGGTAATCATTCCATTAATTCACTTCCCTCTTGAAAGTGCAACCAGAGAAAAGAGGAAAACAAATGATCTGGGAGATTGCAGTTCCCATGCATAATTAATTTGTCTACGGAATTTGGTGTCTTGACTTTTCTGCCTGGGGAGAACACAATCTATCTTCCATTTTAGCTCAGTCAGTCAAGAAGGTGTGTGTGTGTGTGTGTGAGAGAGAGAGAGAGAGAGAGAGAGAGAGAGAGAGAGAAAGAGAGAGAGAGAGAGAGAGAGAGAGAGAGAGAGAGAGAGAGAGA